>BMAV01000113.1:0-115690 GCA_019973955.1 Trichonephila inaurata madagascariensis | reverse complement strand
ACTCGACTAAGAGACATCTTTTGAAACAAGCACAATACGAGCAAAAATAAGGGGAAACGAAGAAGAGAAAAAAAAAAGGTTTTTCCCCCGAGGGTGCGCGGAAAATCGGGGAAGTGACTTTTGGCCCCGAGGGGTGTTCGGGCAAAAAACGGGGAATGGTTATCTTTAAATGATTACTGTGTCTATATGCACACACACCTCAAGAGATACCTTTTTCCTATAAATGATTATAAAGGAAAGATACTGAAAAAGAGGGAAACAAAATGATTTTTGGTAGATGCAATTATTTTTTTAATAGTACATGGAGGCAAAAAGTGAAGAGCTGCAACCGTCTATTCAAAGAGTCAGATGCGGCTCGCTAGCCATGTCTTGCCGATCCCTGTTGCAGTATTAACGCTGGGCGGTTAAGTTCATTGTTGGTTATTAAGGCTGGTTAATATCCTCTTGTAAAATTCAAGTTGTAAGTCCTCAACTAATTGGAAATGCTCTTACGTCTGACGTAGGATCAAACTCTGAAATCTAAAGACCTTGGAAACGTTTCTAACAAAATCAAATAATAAGCTGTAATGACGAAGAATAAACTAGTGATTTCTTATGTTTGTCAATTAATTTTCTTTTCTGATCTTAAGTAGTAGTCGTTTTGAATTATCATTTTAAGTATATACTCCACACACATACACTTTGATAAATAAAGAAAAGAAAAAAAAATTGTTTACACAGTTATAAAACTGAACACTGATTTTTTGTGGTTTTTCCGCTTCTCATATAGCGCGATTTCTTAGAACGTGGCAAATGGTGTAATATGTTTGTCTAGTCTACTAATATATTTATCGTATAGTAGGCAGAGTTGCCAGAAACTTATGCAGCAAAGTAGCACGAAGAGGGAAAAAAAGTAGCAAAAAGTAGCGAATCGATTTTCTCTTGAAATTCATAAATATAATTTTTTTTTAATTTTGTAAAACTATGTTAAAATGCTTAAGTTATTTAATTCATTTAATATACATTTAAATTCTTCCTGCTAAATATCGTGATCTCCTTTGTCCTTTTTACAAATTTCTGAATTGTATTGAAGCATTTGTAGCGATGGAATGAAATCAATGCCGCAAGTCCCTCATTCTTCCAAAGTGATTTTGATTCTGAGAATGACTCAAACAGCTCGAGGCACATTAGATTCCTTAATTTTGTCTTTTTTGACATCACTCTGGAAAATGCCCTTTCTACAGTGGCATTACTTATTGGTAGGTTGTAAGGATTTAAAGCAAATATAGCTAAATCTCTTAAAAATGGATTCAAAAATGCATTCAGTAATTTGCAATGATCAACATGATCACTTTGAAGAGCAAATTAATACACTTTTATTCGCTTAAAATTGGCCGCTGTAATTCAACAATATTTAATTCTACCCCCTTTTATTAATTTAAGTAAAGGGGTAGTAAAAAGAAGTACACTGGTGTGCAAAACTTAAGCAACAATGTAAAAATTTAGCAGATTTGCAATGAAATTGCAGAAAAGGAGGTCTGGAGATCAGTAGAGGGAACACGTAAGTCAGTAGAAACGTCATGCGTATGCAAATATCAGGAACAAAACGTCAGAAGCGATGTGAGCGTACGCAAAAAGCGTGATGTCGGCGCTCGCTGCTCAACAGTAGAATGAAATGAAGGACGGAGACGCAATTCACCATATTCTGTGCAAGTGCCAGTGAGTCAGTTCGTGAAATACGTGAAATATAGCTAGAAGAAATCATCTGGATGACTTCACACGTGGAAGAATGATCGGAAAGCTGGAGGAGGGGCGTACCGTCACCAGTGTAGCTGCAGAGTTCGCATTCAACAAAAGTGTCGTTTCGCGCGCGGAAAGCGTTCCAAACCACAGGTACAGCTGTTAGAAAGGTTGGTGTGGCCCCGGGACGACAACTGCAGGGGATGACCGATATATCATCCTGCAGGCGAAAAGATCGACAGAAGCGCAAGCGCCATTGTTCAGAAACTGTACAGCAACAGGTCGACAAGTGTAGCGGTTTACTTTGGGCCAGACGCCTTCACAAAGGGGGCCCGTTCACCCACCGTCTGAACGCTGCCTCCCGTTGAAAGATGGCCACCGAAGCCACCGTTTACAGTGGGGCAGAGAGCACAAAACTGGACAACTGATCAATGGAGTCGTGTTCTTTTACGGATGAGAGTCGGTTCAGTACCAGAAGCGATTCTCAACGCGTTTTGATTTGGAGAGAGATCGGGACCCGGTTTTATCCCAGTAACATAAAGGAAAGACATCGTTACGGTGGTCCTGGAGTTCTTGTCTGGGTTGGCATTATGCTGAACGGCGGAACTGAGCTTCCCATTTTCGACAGAGGGTCTGTAACCGGGGATCGCTATTGTGAGGAGGTAATTCTTCCCCATCTGCATCTTTTCCGAGGTGCCATTGGCCCAGACTTCAACTTTATGGATGACAATGCACTGCCTCATCGCACTCTTGCTGTTGAGGAGCTGCTAGAAAGTGAAGATATCACTCGAATGGATTGGCCAGCGTGCTCTCCAGATTTAAATCCCATCGAACATGTGTGGGATGCTTTGGGGAGACGTATTGCCACACGCTCACATCACCCGGGAGTACAACCAACAACTCAAACAGATGTTGATTGAGGAATGGGCACTCCAACCTCAAGAAATGTTGCACCAGCTGGTTCTGAGTATGCGGAGACGGTGCAAAGCAACCATTGTAGTAAGGGGAGGGCATATACCATATTAAGGAACATCTGCTTGTTCTTCTTCCTGTTGGATAGACAATCATGAGTCACTATGCGTTCAATAAAGCTTGTTTTTGTTTGATTCCATACCGTATGCGTTGTATTCCTTTTCAGAGCCATCTTTCGTCATCCTTTACGTACATAATACTCTCCCTCATTTCAGAATTTCATGTCTCTCGGGATGATTTTTCGTGAAGTTATGGCAATAAACCCACCTGTTGCTTAAGTTTTGCACACCAGTGTAGTTGATTGGAAAGAGAGGAATTCAGGCAGTGGCGCAACGGAGAATATTAGGGTCCCTTGCAAAGTCAGTTTTAGAACCCCAAGCCCTAATATGTACTTTATGTCAGTCAGGCTTTGAGCCCCCTAGAATCCCTGGGCCACCCGCAATGCGAGGTAGTCCGAGCCACTGAATCTAGGTAAAAACCTTTCAAATGGGATTTAATCAGATTTTTATCATATAATCTCTCTAGATTACGAGTGCTTACCTTTGTCATTGTAGGCAATTTTTTTATATGTTCAGTGATGCAATGTAAGTTAATTACAAAAATAGATTTTTATTCTTTAATTCAATGCAGTACCGTTGATGATATAATTATACAATATACTTAGTTCTATAAGTTCTATTTATGTAAAAATTCTCCCCAAGCCTATTTTTTAAGAATATTACGTGTTTCATTTTCATGCTTCTATCGGGATTAGAAAGAATCCCATCATTTCTTTTTTTCTACCACTTGCAATGGAAAACGAGTGGCAAAATAAGAGAGTCCCGCATAGATATGCTCTGATATTTGGCTGTGGCGAGGGGGAGAAATTACAGCGTTTCGTGTCGTTTCGGAGTAGTAAAACACACTGCAACTTCATGTTTTCTTTAGAGACTAAGGTCATTATTATTTTTTATTTAATTATTTTTTGTTGCAATTTTTCGAAACTTGTTCTAATACTTTTATATATGGTTGAAAGTAGCACAAAGTAGCAGGATCTTCAAGTGAAGTAGCAAAAAAATTCCAAGTAGCAATAGGGTAAAAAGGGGGGAAAAAAGTTTTAAAAAGTAGCAAAATTCGCGAAAAATCGCACGATCTAGCAACACTGATTGTAGGTGTTTTATATCCTACATAGCGGGCTCAAAAATATCAAAACATTGGTTGGAAAAACAAATTATTCATAACCCTAATCTCCTTTTAATCTGCACACTTCTACGAGCAGTCCTGCCATAGTTGGAAATTCTCCCGGAAGCAATTGTTTGGAATGCTATTCAAGTGAGCTGACATGCTCTCCTTTTTCCCCCTTGATCAAAACGGGCAATTGTGGCTTTTCGTTTCGGGAATAGTGAAAAAAAAAATCACGGAGAACCATGCCAGGAGAGTAAGGAGCTTGACGTACCACGCGAATGGTGTTTTTGGCCAAGAAACATCGAATAAGATGTGAAGAATGAAGGAATGTGCTTTTGAGCAGCTTCAGCACGAATTTTGTGGGAATTTTTTAATTATTTTCTAAATCTTTAGTTAAAATTGAACGTACCGATTCAACACTAATCTCCCTCTCGATTATAAGTTCGCAGATCGTCATATGATGATCTTGCATGATCCAAGTTCACATTTCGACGGTAGCATTAACATTTCAACTTATTGAGGGTCTACCGGTGTACGGCTCACTATCCGTTGATGTCAAGTTACCTTTACCGCCATTTACACATGAGATGATCAAAGCATCATTCCTGAAAAGCTGTCAAATCTTATGCAGTTGCTCAAGTCATTCGGTCATTTTACTAAAAAAATAAAAATCAGCCGAACACTAGCTTCCCTTCTTCACACAAAGACCGAATGACGCTGTCTGTAATCGAGAGAAAATTTGTACGGGCTCATGAATGTTTCCTACTCATATGTAATTCGTTTCATTTGTTTTGGGGGTAAGGTTTCTTTTCATCTATTTTTTTTTCTCCTCCCCTCACACACACACACACACACACACACACACACACACACACACACACACACACACACACACACACACACACACACACACACACACACACACACACACACACACACACACACACACACACAATTGTTTAATTTTTAAAAAAATACTTTTAGAGCAATAAATTTTGGATATTTCATCGTTTCTTCTCAAAGTATTGTTAAATCCATAAAGTCTATGTGCAGCTCAAATTTTACAGTAATAAAAATATAAAAAGAGTGTTAAATATTTAGAATAAAATTATTTATTTTATTATTACAAGAAGGTGGGTTACCCCCCCTTCCGCCCAACTGCAGACCAACCCCAGCCATTCATTTTACAACCGTTCATACCAGTGGCGTAACGGACAATATTTGGGCCCCAGGATCGTACAGCGGAAAGCAAAACCATAGGTTTGGGGCCTCCTAGACTCTTGGGCACCCCCGTGATGCGGGGGTTGCGGGATTCATGATTGATGATTCAGAGAAAAGAAAAATCAAGATTTATTATAAATATCAGACAAATGAGTCTTAATTTTTTTTATTACTGGGGAACAGCAATGAATACTGCACCATGCCTTGGAAGCTCTTTATATAAAATTTTCTGAGAGTTAAATTCTTAGAAAATTTTGATGAGAAAAAAATTTCAAAATATAATTCAGACAAAATTTAAATGCCGGGATTTTGGGATCCTGGGGCTGCAAATCCTACTCGTTATACGACGAATATATCTAAAAATTAAAATTGCAGCTTAGATGTAAAGGGGTGCGTCATACGCCGGATTTTACGATAAATAATTTGATAATTTTAAAGCTACCCACTCTAAAAATTTTAACTTGGACATTAAAAAAATAACCAGAGCTTTCAGACCTAAATCCATGGAATCTTTAATAGTGTATGTTTATGAAAGTATTGATAAAACTTTCACACGATTCTCTATCTTCAACAGGAAATAATCATTAGATAATAGAAAATACTTGCACCCTAAAAATTTAAAATAATCACATATAAAGTTTATAAATTGATAGGTTTGGAGGCTGAAAGCACTCAGGAAGCTTCAATTATCTTTAAAACTAATATCAGTGACCGGTCTAGAATTTGGAGTCGAACTTCCGGACTGGATGGGGCTGCGAAAACGAAATGAAAAGACAAGAAAGTTTTAATCATTTTTGACCACTGTGCAATCGTAAAGGGTTATCTTTGTGCTACAGAAGCAAAGAAATATTTTAATTAAGAAATGACCATTCTAAATAAATTCATAAAATCGTAATTAAATATCTATTCAATATTATTGGGGAAAAATTTTAGAAACAGAAATGAAAGCACTATCTTTTAGTATTTAATAAACCCAATAGATGGCAGCACGCCAAGAAAACTTTACTTTCATTCTCCTTTTACAGTTTCAAAAAGTGCTCGACAAACTAGACCCGATCAGGCAACTACAGAAATTTTCTTCAAATCTATTGTACTCACGGAAACCGAATATTACCCAACCCACTACAGTTTCTGTTTGTTTTGTTTGCTGTTTCGGTTAGTTGTCTAGATAAAATAACGTTTATTATAAGCACATAAGTAAAAAATTCGTGCATTAATTTTTTACAATTTTCAACCAAACAAAATTATTCACAATGCAGATCATAGCTTTCTCATATGACCTATTTAGATTTTAAACGAAAATTTAGTAATATTAGTGTTTTGTCCACATTATTTGAAAATTATTCAAATGTGTGGATGAAATGATTTCTTCAGGTGTATAAGTACAACAGTTACAAACTTTCAGGACAGATAGAGCACAACTACACTATAAGAAATCACATAGGGATAGGTCACATAGGTCGTGGAAACGCTTTCCTGGCAGGTAGTGAAGACACAAGACAGAACACGGAGAAAAGATGTTTGTTGTTAGTGCAGAAAAAATGCTGGGAAGTTTTTGGTTGGTGTACGCCAAAGGTTCCCAAACTTTTTTGCCTCACAGACCCCTTGACAAATTTTTCGGTTTGGGGTAGACCCCTACTTACCTAATATTAAATTTTTGCAAGTTCATCAACTTAAATGTGTTTTTGACAGCAGGTATATAGAGCTATTTACTTTATAAAAGATTTAAAATTTTAACTGTAGTGAAGTATAGTGTTTAAAACTTATGAAAACATATGTTAATTAATTAAATTAAAATGTAATTAATGCATAAAATAACTGTTATATGAAATAAATTAGCAACATACATAAGGCTTTTAGTGGGAAGGATGAATTTGGGGATGCAATAACAAATTTTCAACATTTGACATCTCTCCATCTTGTCAGGTTTAACACTAAATATCTCCTCGGTTAATAGTGTCCAGTCTTTTCTTTTTCTTTTGTTTTGGAGATTGGCAAGCACACTAAAAAACTCCTTCTCAAATGGAAAAACAACTATTAACTTTCTCAAGATATCCCATAATAGTAAGGTTAAATAACAAGTATATCTTTTAAAACCAAATTGTTGACATCCGTTTCTAAACTTTATTTTAAGATCTTCTTTAGTACCTAATTCTTGTAATCTGACTTTTTTTTTTCAAAGTGACCATATGAATTCATTGCCTACTGTGGTATTATGATATTCAAAAGATTCTCTCGAACCTAGTTTCAAAATCTAAAAAAAGGGCATTAAAACGTCTTTTTCCTGGCAGATTGTCTGTGACAATTGGGAAACTAGGAAAATTTGCGACGTCCAAAATTATACTCCTTGAGCTTAGTTCCGGCGAGAAAGGCAGAAATGTGGTCTTTGTTTTAATAAAATTTATGTTGTTGCCTTGTAACTACAAATTAACCTCATTCAATTTAGTAAATAAATCTGTTGAACAGGTAAAATCTGGTTTCCGTTTGATTGAATTTTCTTTTAAAATTAAAATCACGATCTGGTTTAATGAGAGTCACTATCATAGATCCCCATTTACACCTTACGGACCCCCAAATTATTTTTCCGCTAACGTGGACCCTTGCAGGTCGTCATAGACCCCTGGAGGTCTATGTAGACCACTTTGGGAATCATTGGTGTACGCGATAGATGGCACTATGTAAGCTTAAGCATCACAGATGACGGTGCACGCACACACGCTCACTATGAAGCTTCATTTAGCCTGCCGACAAAATGGTAATAGAATGGAATGTTACACGAAAGCTGAGCTCACTGATATGCATCTAGCTTATGGAGCCGCTGATTCCAATGGCCCAGCCACCCATCGATTTTACGCTTAACGTTATCCCAGGAGGCAAACTCAAAGACACGCATTCTTAGCATGCTTTCACCAGAGTTTGTTCGACAGCGGATCCTTCTCTCATATTGGACTCTCAGGAATGTAAGTACCCCAAATAACGAGGAGACTGTGCTGGATCTGGTACAGAACAATCTCGGTACCAGTATGCCAGCTATTTGCAGTCATGTCCAGATTTCCCGTATGACCGTCTTTTGGAAACTGCATACTGACTACGTACTATCCCAATTGTTCTTTTACTTGTTTTTTACTGCACCCCAAGGATAATAAACATGTTTACTTCACTTATTCTTGTTGTGTCTTTCTTGTGTTTCGCGTCGTCATTACCGCGTCAGGAACGAGTTTCCGACCATGCATTCCTGTGTGATTTCCCATCGTCTAGGTGTACTTTATCTGTTCTGTTTGTAACTGCTGTCCTAATTCACCTGCATGTTTGAAAAATTTTTTTGTTGATAAAAACACATTCATTTATATTTTTTTAAGATTATAAATTTCATCAATGACTACTCACAATATTAACTTAACGTCTGTTTTGAAATTAATAACTTTTATCAAGATTTCCTCGTAATGAGAAGAATAACAGCAAATAACAGAAATACAAAAGACGAGGAGGATGCTCATTTTATCATATCTTACTTTTTCTGCTGATCTTTTTAGAAATGAGTTTTTATTTTAATGCAGTTAAAGAATTAAAGGTTAAAAGCTTTTTTTTCTTTTGGGTTCTCAAAAACTGAAACTTTGTGTATGTATCCCGTTTTAACCTTTGAGTTTAAAATGTGTATCTTTTACTATTCTTGCAGCTACATGTTTTTTTTTTTTGGTTGGAGATAAATTTAACTTGCCACTCTCACAATTTGGTTAATACCAGCATTTACCTCTTGTTTACTACAGTAACTTCTTTTTTTTAAAATTTTTTTTATCTGCCCTACTACTAATATTAGAGTATTAAAGACAATATTTGACCTTTGAAAGATTTAAATTTATTTTTCTATATCAATAAAAAGCAGCTTAAATTGAATTTGTTTAATGGAATAGAACAGATTTAAATTTTTTTGCTGTTTCTTAGAAAATAATTTTTGTTGAATTTTTTAGTGAATTTCTTATTATTTCTTTCAAATTCAAAGTTACTAGCTCCCCCTCCCCCAAGGGCTTTCTTTATTTGGTAAGTACAGAATTTATAATCCTGATCTTTTCCAGCTCTTTCTTTTGTAAACACAGGTGATACGCCCCCCTCCCCCTCCGGGATGCTCCAATGATCTTTCTCAATTTTCGACCCTTTCTTGTTTCTTATTCAATGTTTTTTGCCTTTTTAATGTTCAATGTGTTTTGTTTAGATCACAGATACACGCTTTTTTTATAAATTAAGAAGTGTTTATGGCAATTTTGCCAAAAACAACAGCAATTTTACCATAAGACCACCCAATTAAAGTTATTAAATTTTGGTGAACTAGCAAATATTACATTCCTACTTACTTAGCATCACTTATTACGTTATAGAAGTTGGATTTTAACTATAAATGTTTAATTTTTAAAAGTGTACTTAGTATCAAATCATTTTATTTTTTAGCCAATGATCACATGTAAAATGATTGCAATTTGATCAAAAACAAACATATTTATCAATGGCGTTACGGAGAATGTAAGGGCCTCCCTGCAAAGCCAGGTTTTGGGCCCCAAGCCGGATCTTACAAAGGATTGCAAAACCATGACATCAGGCTTTGGGTCCTCGAGAATCCTGGGGCCCCCTGCAATGCGGGAGGGGGAAGTTGCGGCGGTGTACGTTACGCCACTGATATTTATGTTTAGTAAAAAACCAATACCTTATATTTTGAATGTGAGAGTTCAGTGTCATTTAAATTTTACGATGAATAATAACCCTCTATTATACTTAAAACCATCTAATACATTCAATTAAATTTAAAAGTTAATTTTATGAAACATCGCTTTGCTTTTAAAAAATTTCCCACAACGATCAAAGTTACTTTAAAATTATAATTCATGTATTATTTTTTCCAAACACATAAAGATTTTCATGTGCCTAAGAACGAACCTTAAATTCTTAAAATAAATTTTTTTCCGGAGATTTTAATACTTGTACTTATTTGTTTATTTTTGGTTTTTAATTTCTTATTTAAATTTTTGAGTTTCATGGAATTGATTACTTTCGTAAAATTTTCGTGTGTAACAGACTAAATATAAGTTTAAAAATATAAGCATTTACGATTATAAAATGCTTATTTGGTAGTGCCA
Source organism: Trichonephila inaurata madagascariensis (assembly GCA_019973955.1). Lineage (NCBI taxonomy): Eukaryota > Metazoa > Arthropoda > Arachnida > Araneae > Nephilidae > Trichonephila > Trichonephila inaurata. Next base: position 105,488 of record BMAV01000113.1, on the reverse strand, counting down.
TCTAGTGATATACTACTCAACTATTTTTTCCTAACTAGAATATAAAGTTTCCAGAATTCGTAAGCATTTTCAACACTAGATGTCACTTTGTTAAGATCTAAATCTAAGGCTATGAAATTTTTTCCAGCTAGCATTCGGAAAAAATTATGCTTCCATCCCCAAAATAACAAATTTGACATAAAGAAGATGTAGTTGTTGAATTTACATAAGTGCATTTTCTTCCATTTTTAAAGATTTTTATTTAATCTTCTTGACTTCGTAAAAAATATTACTGCAAATAAGAACAAAGAAGCTAGAATAATTTAAAGAAATATTGCACTTTTTTTGAATTCATATCTTACACAGATGAAATATTTCAGTTATCAAAAAAATATTTTTGAAAATACTTCAAAATTCAAAATATAATTTATAGTGTATATTATTATTATTCCATTTAATTATTATTTTTCTTAGTATTAATTTTACATCGGATGACAAAAATGTTTTCTTAATTAAAAAGACTATGTCTAAATAGTTAAAAAAAATCTATTTCTTTTTCAGAAAATAGTTATTTCGGTCTTATAAAACACAACTTTAAATATAAGCAGTTTAATATTTTTTTATTTGAAAGTAGTAATGCAGTAATGTCCTTAAAATATAATTCTTTTGATCCAAGTAACATTAACTTAAATTTTATTTTCATATAAAATATGGAAATTTAGCACTCACACATGAACACGCACTCCACATTTGCCTTTTAATATGCAATTAGTAAAAGATTATTGATTGTTTTATAACTATCTTTATATATTTTTATTTCCTTATTCATATTTCAAAAATGTTTTTAAAAATATTTTGGATCTGGGAAAATAAGCTGTGGAACTAAACAAATTTGATTGCTTAATATTTTAAGCAGAAGTGTTAATGTAAATTTTAAACTCTTTTAAAAGGAAAAATATTGTTTTAAGCAATCTTATTAAGTTTATTCATCAGAGATTTACTTATAATGTAACTATTTTGGTCTTGTTAAATATTGATTTAAGCCAGAAAAAGCTTTAAAAATGATTTCATTGCTGCTCAAAATTGAATTTTTTACTATTTTCAAAAGAAAAGTTACTTTTTTATATTATCAAGATATATTCAAAATTAAAATGAATATCAAGAATTGAAACCATTCAGATCTATGAAACGTTGAAAATAATTTAGAATGAACAAAGAAATGATTTTAAATAGTTTCAAATGATGTGAAAGTTTGTAGTTTCTTAAAATCACATTTAATTTAAAAAAAAGGATTAAAAAAATATCTTATTTGAAAATACTACAAGAAGTGGATACAAAACAGCGAAGTAAATTATTTCGTATGGAATCAGCTTTAAAATGTTAACATGATACTTGAACTCCAGAAGAAGTCTTTTAGAGCATGAATTCGCGAATATAATTTTAATCCTATATAGTTTATTTTTCTTCTTTTGCTATATTACTATATAGCTTTTCGACATTTTTGTTTGAGATACTTTTTAAAATTTCAGTTCTGGAGCAGGTTATTAATTATGTGAAATTGTTAACCAAGAAAAAACCATAAAGTCGAAACAAAGGCTTCTAAGGATGACATACAAGATGTGACACACACACACACACACACACACACACACACACACACACACACACACACACACACACACACACACACACACACACACACACACACACACACACACACACACACACACACACACACACACACACACACACACACACACACACACACACACACACACACACACACACACACACACACACACACACACACACACACACACACACACACACACACGCCACGAAACGCACGCACACACACCGCCGCACCGCACGCACCACGCACGCACGCACGCACGCACCACGCACGCACACACACACACACACACACACACACACACACACACACACACACACACACACACACAACAACACACACACACACACACACACACGCGCGATGGCATGATATAAGTTGCGTTTAATTAATTGTGCATTAACTTCAAACGAAAATTTTGAGAGCATTCACAATTAAATAAGAACCTTATAAACAATAATACTGCCGAATCTTGAATTATTTACGTGAGTCTGAATGATAATGTTGGTAAGAAAATTCTTGAAGTAAGAGAATATTCAATTGTAAGGGGATAGTTTATTGTTTTTTCTAGAATTCCCTCTTTTTTTAAGCCTATTTTAAACTAATTTACTGACCAACAGTTAATTAATCTCTTTTAATCATATCATAGAATTGCGCAAATTGATAATGAAGAGGCATTCATAGTCCACCTTACCAAGCTTTAACCTCTTTACCGAGTTGATGTAATTACTGCTTTGCTTGCCTTCAAGTTTCATTCACCACTAACGTGTTATATCTTCATTAATGCAGGCAGTACGTATCACACTTCCACTAAGTACTATCACACTCTTCATTAATTTGAGAGCCCATGGCTTAAGTAGACACATTTCTCAAGATTATACCTTGTCATGGCTATATTCAAGAAAGATTAGAATTATTTTAATTGGATTTATTTGCATTGATATTTAAACTACTCGGATTCTCTCTCTTAACTTGAATATTATAGTTATTTTTGAAGTATTTGATTAAAAGGCGATGGATTCTTATTTGATTCATCATATATATACTATTTGTTGAAGAAAGAGTATCATATAGACAGAACTTTTTAATTAATTACATTTTTACAACAAACGTAGCTTTCAATTTCGTTCAAACCGATATAAAAATCAATGAACATTATATATGCTAAATATTCAGGTTCAGATATTTTCATAAGAATACATCTTCTTTCCACGATTATATATTTCTGAAAACTTTTCTAGTAACAGACACAAAATATTTATCGTCGTTTCATACCACACCGTCCCTTCAGGGGGCTCACCTTCTTTAGGTGGGTACGGGTGTCACAATCCCGAGGTATCCTAGCGATCTTTGGTAAACACGGGTGTAACGACCCCGGGGTACCCCAGTGATCTTTCTCTATTTTCGACCCTCCATCTTGTCATCCAATTTCTCCTTTTCTTCTTTTCCCGTCCAGACCACAGACCTATAAATGTTTGGCGCAGTATAGCAAAAACTGGCTCTGCACCATAAAACACCAAACTCATCATCATCATACCACACCGTCTTCTGTATTAATATAGGCTTCGAATATATAGAATGGTATAAAAGGTTTTCAGGTGGAAGGGTCAGTGTGGAAGATGATGAACGTGCTGGGTGTCCAAGGTAAGTGATTAAAGACGAAAACATGGCCAAAATTCATGATATGAGTGGGTTTTACTCACATCAGTTATCAACACTACTGTATACACTACTAACTGTAATGTTAATCAACACTACTGTATCGAAGTACTAAAAGAAGGGTCAGAATTGGGGAGTGATGGATGACAGTTGCACCAAGACAATGCATCCGCTCACACGACACTATCTGTCAAGCAGTTTCTGACCAGCAAAAATATTACTGTAATGGGGCATTCTCCTTATTCACTTTATTTCGCCCTATACGATTTTTCTTTTATTTCCTACAGTTAAATATTGCTGAAAGGGAACCCATTTTATCTCAGTTGAAGAGGTTCAGACAAAAACGGAAAATCTCCTAAAGGGACTCCCCTAAATCTCGTTCCAGAACTGTTACCATCAATGACAGCACCGAATGCAGAAGTGTGTGAATGTTGAAGGGAACTATTTTGAAGATGATACTGTCACGGAAAACTGATTCTGTAAGTACAATCATTTATTGAACCAGTCTCGTTCTTTTTGCGACACACCTCGTATAATGTAAAAAGATTTTTATAATTTAAATAAAATTAAACTATCTCATTTAATTTTTTTTAATTTTTTGCACATGAAAACTAAACACAAATTAACCTGAATGGAAACGGCGAGGGGGAAAAAAGTAACTGAATGTTAAAGATGGGTACCAATAATCGTATTTAAAACGTTTCTTTAACCGATATTGAAAATACATGGACATGATTTTTAACATCGTGAGTATTTCTGGGATTATATTCTATGCAGATAACGATATTAATTATCTTGATGTATTTAAAATAAAAAAATAGCCTTTTGAGGCAAACAAAAGGAGCTAAATAATTTTATTCAACAATTTTTATTTATGCTAGAAGTTAAGAATTTACAGCAAACTAATTCATAATCGTTCCTAAGTATGTGGAAAGGAAAAGTATTACAACAATGGACCTTAAAGTATAAAACCTAGAAAAAAGTGTCATAATTTAATAAAAAAATAAAATAAGACATATAAAGCAAGCATCAAAGTTCTATATTTCAAAATTGGTTTTCAGAAAACTAGTGATTTCATTTTTAATCGAATTGTAACAATAAAAAATCTATTATATATATATATATATATATATATATATATATATATATATATATATATGGTAATTAAAATAAATGAAAGTACTAGAACCTACAGTTGCTAAAGCGGAAGATATACCGTAAAATCCCGGGGTATAACGCGCACCGGTGTATAACGCGCATCTACATTTCAAGCCAATTTTTTATATAATTTTTTTGATGCTCGCCTTTTATTTACCTTTTAAGAAGAAATCTAAATATTAAAATGCATTGTTTTATGTTTTGAAGTAATTTTTCAAGGTATTATCAGACTTTTGAAAAAATAGCATACTTCTAGAACTAAACTTTCTTTTTCTTGGCCAAGTTGTTTCTCTTAAATTACTTGTATCGATACCATCTAGGTAATTTTTTTGTCCATTCTTTTTTTTTTAAAGCTACGTTTTTATCCCCCCGTATAACGCGCACCTTTATATTTCGATCTTATTTTTTGTGTTCAAAGTGCGCGTTATACGCCGGATTTTACGGTATATGTAAATTAATAATTTAAATATTAAAAATATAGCTGTCAATTATTCCATTACCCTTCAAAAAGTTATCTTTTGCCAAATTTTTAACGCATGATTGCTAAGATGTTGATCTGCATTAAAATAGAGACAGAACAATCAAAATATATAGACGTAAGTATAATATTAGATATGGATAATACAACAGTTATACAAGAGACGAATATTAACATTAACTTATCGTTTCAAGACATAATTATATTCAGTAAATTTGAATTATCGTTAAAGTATTTACTTTCACCGTAATTATATATATATAATTTTATATATTTACTTAACAAAAAACTCTCAGTTATCAAATTTCTAAAAAGAAAAAGAAAGGAGCTTAATTTGTCCTTAAAAATTGAGTTCCCTGTTTCCTGTTATTTTTAGCTCCTAAGCATAGTTTTTTTTTCAGTTTGTGCGTAGAGGCGTCTCTTTATCGCCCCCTCAATTTTATTCTGCTCCTTTCGACATTTTCGCCTTTTTAAATTTAGCCCCCAGGGGGGGTGGTATCAACCCGAGGTTTGTCAAAGCCATACGTTTTTTTCAAAGTAAATTAAATGTCATTTTATTCCAAAAAATAACCATGATAGAAAGGATCCCCAAACTAAGTCTGAAATTTTAAAATTTGTAAAAAAAATTTTGGATATTTAAAATTTTTTTGCGTTTTGATTTCAGAATTGTAGTCATTGAACAAAATACAAATTTAGTCCGTTAAATATAATGAACATAAAAGTATGTTTTTAAACAATGTATTGAATTGAATTATGTATCATCTGAATTTAAGCAAATGGGTATTTCTAAGACGTAAAATTATTTCGCTTAAAGCTCCAGATTAGTGAACATAAATGCTTCATTTATAATGGCTGTTTCTTTTACATATAGGTATGAAATTTTTCCGAAATTGAGTGAAAATTTCTTATGAGATTATATATTTCTCCTTGTACTTCGAATTTCAGAAAGGTTTATCAATCCTCTAACCACTGAAAATGTAGATATGTTTACTTTTTCTATATAATTTTTCAGGTCAAGCTATTATTGTGTGAGTTGTATGAAAAAAAAAACGAATAAAAACAGTTTGCTATTTGTACATTTAAAAAAAAATCAGCGTGACTAGAGGGAAAATATTTTTGAACATAATACACAATAATTATTTTTATTTATCACAAAATTCTAATTATTTAATTATATATAAACAGTAGATACATGAATCTAACAACAAACTGTATTTTATGAGAAGAAAATGGAACGATTCTGCAAAAATATAAAATGTAAGGGTGGCTCTTATGAACTGACTCAAGCATTTATTTGTCTTATAGCTGATGTTAATTTCAATTTTCAACTGTCAATTTTGAAGGAAAAAGAAAAGATTGCAAGTTTTCTACCTTTAATTTGAGCATTTATATTGATTCCAATTTTATATATATATATATATATATATATATATATGTAAGGATAATTAAATCAGATCTAAAATTAAATCTCCTATATACCACTTAACTTTTATTTTCCGTTACATCTTCAAGTCTTAAAAATTAAACAGCCAATTATTTCTCGGAACAGATAGTCCAAACAGAACACTTCTAATCCCAGATCATTATTTTTTTATAGCGCCATATGTCATCCTTAACTTTCAAGTATAACCAATAAACTAAAAAGGATACTTCACAGTTCTGGACGTAAGTGGTAAAACCACTTAGACTTCACTTGGTGTCCACGTACTCTTAGCGTAACATGTCTCGATTGCTAGCTGAATAAAACTATTTTTAAAAAAGCTTAGTATTGACTTGAAACATGTCATATATATATATATATATATATATATATATATATATATATATATATATACAAAACTATTAATACATTTTTTGTATGTAAGAAAACTGTTGCTCATTATGCAGTGAAATCTAATAAATCAGTACGATTATTCTATAAAAGAGATGTGTTAAAATTTTTTCTCAATAATTTAAAATAATTGTTACATTATTAATCATAACATATTTTTATGAAATGCGGGATCTAATATATTTTTATACAACTTCAGAAATTTTCGCTTACTTCAAAAGCAATTTTGAGACATTTTGAAATTTTCTCTTCTCAGTAAATTCTTCAAAAAACAACCACCTATTTTTGAAAAACAGTTTTTCTCATTTTATTTATTAATTTAAGTAGAGTACAAGAACATTTAAATGATTTTGTTCGAATTAATGAAGAGTTATGAGGGTCCGAAATCGAAAGATCCTCAATGAATGCTTTTGTTATTTTGCAATATTTAACGCAATTGATTTTAAAAACGTTTTCACCTAATTTTAATGAATAGAATCCAGACTATAAACAATTTTTCAGATAAAAAAATAACAACATTTATTTTTAAACATTTTAAGTAGTTTTTTTACGAAATGTATAATAGTTTATCATATTACGTTATAAAGAATTAAAAACTCATTTAGAATTATATTATATGAGACTAAATGCTTGAAATATTGGAAATAAAGAAATGGACGAGGAGGAAATGAAGTAGATATGAGTAATGTACAGTCGGACCTCTATATAACAAAGTCGCTAAATCCCCAAAAAAAGTTCGTTTTATGGAAAATTCGTTATATAGAGGTTCATCTTTCACACACAATATACTTTATAAACTTCATAAAACAGATTTTAAATTGATAAACACTATATATTAAATAGTAATTACTCACACCTTTTTGAAAATTAATATCTATTTTTTTATATATATATCTTACTCATTAAAAAAGAAGGAAAGAAAGAAAGAAAAACTGCAAGGAAAGTTTCTTGACGCATTTATCCACTTCCTGAAGAAGTAATTTTTTTTTTCTTTGATGCTCAAGCACTTACGTTTTGACATTTTCGAGCTACAAGAAACGAAGTTACCAGTGCGACTGACCAGCACTACAAATGAATGGAGACTAGTTCAAGGACACGGGGACATGAGATAACTCCATTGAGGGTGAAAGGATATCGAAGATGTTTCAAGTGAAATGGACGATGAGGGTTAAAGATTTCACTTCTTGGATGAAGCACCCAGAATTCTATTGCTCTCGGCGAGCTAGGTTCCTAATAAAACCAGTTTAAGATTTATGACCACAAAATGTGTTAAAAGAAAGAATAACTTGAAATGTCCAGAAATACTTTAAAATAAGGGAGAAAAAAATTGAATCACTAGAGAAAAAGTTCATTATATAGAAAATGCACTTCACTATTGGGATGTTATTTTACGAAGAAAATCTTGAAATGTTCTTGGTTCCTGGAAAAAGTTCGCAATATAGAGGTTCGTATTATGGAGGTTCGACTGTATTAAAATATTCTGCTTCATATACATTAATGATGTCAGAACATGACATTAGCATTGAAACTTTATTTTATCCTTTGCATGCTCCGAGTTTGAGGGTATTATTCTTTAACATTAGTGTTAAGTATTACGCACGGATTGAAATGTTTTTAATATTTTCGATTTTAATGATTTGCAGTCATTCACCACGATTCTAGGACATACAATTGCTCTTCTCGATTAAGAATTAAACTATTTTAAATTTCTAAAGAACGATATTCCTGATTTTTGATAACGGTTGTTAATGAAACAATTAGTTTATCATGTGAATAAAATATTTATATTAGAGTAAAAAAAAAAGATATTTGTTTCATTTCAGTATAATATTTTAAAAGATAATATTGATTCAAGTTCACACAATTTGTGAACGTAATATATTTATTACAGCCAATGCAACAAAGTATAGGATGCAAGTGAAATTGTTGTACATACAGTACAACAGCTTTTGTAATATGGAGTTCTGGATAGTTAAAAGATAGCTTCAGTTTTCTCAATTTGGGGAATAAAAGAAGATTCTTTAACTATTCAAAATGCAATTTTGTTGCCGAGACTCTTAAAACCGTTGAAAGGAATAATATTATAAAGAATATTTTTCATTTTCATTTAAATGTATCGATCGAAAAATTTCAGATTCAATATTGCATGAAAAGTTCCCACTTTAGCTACATTTAGTAAAATAAGTAATTTTTAGGTTAGGTTTATTTTGAAAAATTAAATAAATAATTTTAAAAAGGCTCGTATATCATTATGGGCTGATTAGAAATTAAAAGGGATAGTTTTGTGAACACATATATTCAAGATAGAGCTGGATATATACTTTAGTTCAGATTTATTATCAACAAAAATAATTTATGAACTAATGAATTGGCATAGTTGGGAAATTATAGTAGAATTTAAATTAATTCGTACTATATGTGATTCGTCTTCATTTTTGTAAATCTACGAACATTTTTTCCCCTTTATTTGTTTGAAAATCATAGCTATAATGATGCACACACATGCTATTTGTAAATTTTTCCAAAGATTTTGCTACAAAAAAAAAAAACTTAAGGTATTCGACTACTTTCGAAACCGTGATTTTGCAGAGGCGTACAAACGAATATTTTTTTAAATATTTAATGTAACTTAGATTAGAATACACGTATACAATTGTTTTAAGAATAATATTATACTGTAATTACTTAAATGCACATTTAGGCAAAATAAACCTTAGAATTACCTGGAGTTTAAACATTCTTTCTTTATGAAAATGCTTTCTATAATAATAATATTTTATCTATATCTAGCCTGTGATTTCTCCAGAGAGTTTTGAACTAGATTTTTGAAAATTCACACTATTTTCTGTGAGTTACTACCAATTGAAATAATAATCGGTGTTTTTTACAAACTTTTATCAAGCATACTCACGTATTAAAATATAGATAAATTCACTTCTAAGTCATGGATTTCAAAAATCCTAGTTCAGGCTCTGTACAGAGGTCTGAGCTATATATAGGCAAAATATTATTGTTATAGAAACATTTTTCGTAAAAGGAGAATATATTGAAAATAAGTAAATCTATGTTCATTTTTTGAAAAAAAATATTGCATTTAAATAATTTTTTAGTGTAATAACATTTTTAAAATAAATTTATATGCATTGAATCTAAAATGACATAAATATTAAAAAATATTCTGCCTGTCTGCATACACAAGTCCGTGAGTTTGACCACTAGGCAACCGCAGTCGTTTGAATATCTGAAATTTTGTCTAAAAATGTGTTGAATGTAATAAGCTTAATTTGAGATGGAATAATGATGTTGCTTAAGTATATTTAGGCGATGACTTAATATTCGAATGCTGAAAATTACTGAGATGAATTAAAAATGTTTGAGGAAACAAAAGTAAAAGTTAATTTTTATAATGTTTCAGCATTCACCATTTTTTGCTTTTGTTCTTCATTAGTCGGAGAAAATGCAATTAGAGTCGGATTTAACGAATTCATCGGGGCCGAACATTTTGTTCGTTAAATCGGGGTTATTCGTTATATCGGGGTTCATACAAAATACAGTTTTTTTCATTTACCTTTTGGAAATTCTTCAATAAGCAACTACACAAAAATATCCGTATTTAGAAATTACTCGCTTTTTATTCAACGGCTCTAAGTACTATTAGTGACTCTTATTACGTTCCAGTTAATTGAAAATTTTAAAATAGTGACTAATATATGTTTGACAATCTTTTTGATTTCTGACTCGAAAAGAATTCTTTTTCAACTTTATGCAGAGAAAAAGATACTGCGTCCTTTTTATCCTGCTGCATAAGGTACGTTTTCAGTTTCCAAGTAATGTAAAGAATTAGAAAATGTAACAGTTTTGACCGGAGTTTCACTATTAATTTCTGCATCAGAATCGCTTTTCCTTGGCTTCGACAAATCAACAATTTCCTCAACTCCAGTTGCACCGATAGGCAATCCGTCATCAAATGTAACAGAATCGTTAAAATCTGAAAATATCCCTTGCGTTGTGGAGCGGGATGAGATAAGAAAAAAGATTCTTGTCCTATTCAAAACTCACACGATATGTTACACTCATGACTCATCTGCATCTGTAAAGTCACTAATAGTCTGTCCCTTTCCAGTCGAAATTTGTTACTTGCCAAAAAAAGTCCTTTTTTGGTTTCGGACAAAAAGAATATCATTTGAAAAAAGTCCAATTTTTCCTAATACAAGCTGATAAAATTTTTTTCCAACTGTTGAGATAATTCATTAAATCGGGGTTTATTATTCGCTAAATAGGGAGTTTTGCTTTCATTTTGATAGGGGAAAGAGAAAAATTCGGTAAATAGGATTCGTTAAATCGGGGTCCAACTGTATATGCTTCATTCCTCTTTTCTACCTTAAATTCTAATAAGTTAAAGAAAATTTAATAGAAACTTAACACATTAGTGTAGTTTTTAAAAAGGCTTCTTGTGATATTTTTTATGCTTAACAATCCAATATTTTAGTTATCAATTTTTAAGTAAATGAATTGCTAATTTTTTTCAGTCATTACGAACTAAAAGTGCTCCTATTTGAACCGATCACGAAAAGAAATTAAACTATTGAATGATTAAGATTTTACAGAAATTTCTCTTAATATTTTCTAAAACAGTCTCTTTATTCATGAATATGCATTAAAAAATTCCGTGTTTTTTTCGAATACCTTCCCTCAATATCTACAAAAAATGCAGTAAAAGTAAAATAATCTAAACGGAGCTATTTTATTCCTAGTGCGTTAAGAATTCCATAAAATCATCTTTGGGGGAAAATCGTTTACGTGATATCGGAGCACACACACACATCGGCAATATTGTAACAATTTAAAAATGCATTTCTTCCCGTTTATAAATACATTTTCATTCGCATCTCGAATTTTCAAGAACAATAAGAATAAGTTGATATAGAGCAATTTAATATAAAGCCGTAGAATTTCAAAGTAAGCTTTCTGGAAGACTAAATATTTTATTCACTACAATTGTTTCCCTGAAGGACCATCATAGAGTTTCGGTCTATTTAGAAACCTTTATTTTCCTTTTCTTCTGTTTTTTCGTCAAAAATTCATCTTAACTGAGAAGAATGTATCAAATCATGAAAAGAATGTCTTTCTTGATGGTTTGGGGTATGGAATAGAAAAAACCTATTTTCTTTTTTTATGCGCTTTGCGGATGCGTTTTATATTTGCAATTCTTGGGGGGGTTTTAAAAAAAAGACTAAGTTTCTGAGGCAAAAAAAGCCAAAAAGTTAAAAAATTTTGGTTTTTTGCTTTGGCTTTTAATTTTGTCTATATTTGGAGACGAAATTTCTTTCTATTGATGGTATTTACATAAAGTTAAGTTATGGAAAGTTACTATGTTTTTCATATTTAAACTTTTGTGAATTTAGTAGAAAGTTAATTTTTACTAATAATATTTATTTCATCTAAATGTTGTGGATAGTATTAAAATATTTTTCCATTAAATTTTCAATATACATTTGAAATCACAAACAATAGTTTATTATTTAATCACCCTAAAAAAACACCCTAAAGTTAAAAGAAAACTGTTGAAAAAACCCAACTTAGCACTTTATATCCAATATATTTTACATGAGTTGTTGCAATGTTTTCTTGCCTTGCAGCTGCAAGATCGGCTTTCCTGTGGAAAAAGCATTCACCGCTCATATTCACACGTGCACCCCTAAAATATTGCAGAATCCTTTTATCTGACATCACACCGACAACCGATGGCCGTGAGAAAAACAACAACTGGATTCCACTTCCGAGCCGAGCCTCAGGTGAAAATCAAAGAATAAGAAGGGACTGCTCAACGCAAGAGAGAGGAGAGACCACTCCACCTGAAACACTTGAAAATAGACGTATTTTGCCTTCTATCTCACCAATGAAATATTCTGTCGTATCAAAATACTCAATAGTTTCAATAACTTGTATCTAAATGTATTTGTAATTAATAGCTGTAGATGTAATAAATCAATAATTTAATTTCTTAAGCTTCACGCTACGCCTCAATTTTATCAAATCTCTCGTCACAGTTTCTAATACCCAACTACAATAATAACGTATCCTAAAGAATTTTAAATAGATAATTGTGGAGGAATATTTGTTAACCAATCATCGATAATACTTTAAAACAGTGGTCGCCAAATTCATAATTTGAATCTCGCGGACCAGTAAATTCATAATTTAAATCCCGTGGACCACTAATAGAATTTTTTAAGTGTTAAATATATTTATAAAAAAAATTGCGATCTAAGAACACAATCAATGCATCTTAAAACATAACTTAACGTGATGAGTGAGTATATTCCACATTTTTCTGTGGACCAGCAAAATTTTCCCCGGACCACCACTTTGGCGACCCTCTGCTTTAGAATATGAAAATACACAACTTATATAATGTTGAAATAACAATGTAAAAAATGGAACAACTATTTACTCACTCACTCACTCTCCCCCGCACTCATGCATTCACACACACACACACACACACACACACACACACACACACACACACACACACACACACACACACACACACACACACACACACACACACACACACACACACACACACACACACACACACACACACACACACACACACACACACACACACACACACACACACACACACATACATATATACACACACACACACACACACACACACACACACACACACGAAACTATCCTAACTTACCCTAATCGTAAATATCGAAGATATTTATATATAAGTTCTTCTAATATGTACTATTTATATACCTTGCAAATAAAAGCAGTAAAGAACCTCATATACAAGGAAGTTAGCTGCATATTTTATTACAGTACTGTTTGTTACCTTAAAAACGAGTATGTCTTTCTAGTCTTTGATAAATAATTTTTTACTTTACGTATAACATCTATCGCAAGCTGTAGTTAAATTATCCCTGAAAGAGCTGAATGTTACAAAAAAAATGAATATTTTCGTTGTAAACAGTTTATAGAATTTCTAAACTAGTATAAAATAGAAGCGTACATGTTAGAGCAATATAGCACAATTAAATTGCAGGAAATGATTTATTCAAGTTATTTTCGCATTGGATTTATTAAAGTGCGATTTCTTAATTCCGAATTAAATTTAGGAATTTCAGTCTATTCATCACTTCGTCCTTTAAATAAACTGGGGAATGAAAGAAAACTATTTTATTTGGTTTATTTTCTGTTTAGATGAACGATTTTCCTTACGTGTGATTCTGTGTCTCCCTACATCATTTGGAACAGTTTGATTGGATAAATTTTGCTTAAGCACGGTATTGAATTGTAGTGAAAAGAAGTGGGTTTTAAACATTTTTCAAGGAAACTCTTTTATTTTGATTTCGAGACATTCATTGATTTAAATACATATTAATACACTTTAAAACATAAATTAAAGTTTACCGTTTTAAAGAATTTTAGAATTAAAGCAAAATTAAAGAGAAAGTATCAGATTAAAATTTGTACGGATTTTCAATGAAAGGATTTGTTTTAGTAATGAATAAATTCTCTTTTATGATGTGAATTAAAAAAATCGTCACAAGTATTTAAAAAATATTTTTTTTTTAAATAGTCAAAGATATTTTTGTGCGGGAAGGAACAGGAATCGTGTAAAAAATATCCTGAAACTTCACATAAGTAGCTATAAAATGTATTGTTTGTTACACATTAACACTACAGCAGCATCTCCTTCTTCCAAGTCGAAAACAACAAAAGACAGGAATAAAAAGCCCTTAACGACTGATCCGAATATGGATTCTTTTTGCATCAGTCGTCTAAGGCATACACGGCGTAGCTGCTGATCGGTAGGTTGGTGGATCAAATAAACACCCCTGCCATGGCCAACAGCTTGTTGCCCAAACACTCCCCCACCCCTATACTTTTAAGAACCATATATAAAAAGTCCCATATAGAAAATATGCTAATGAAGAACTCACGATGTAGGTAAAAATTGATTTTCCTAGCTAGGAACAATTAAAATTTTTGTCTAAACAAAATGCGCACAAAAATATATTTCGAATTAGAAAACATAATAAATTTACCTTTAATTAACTTTAAAATGAATTTTGTCTTAACAACCAAGAGGTAATCACAGGACGGTTATTATTTAGTATGATTAAATGATGCAATATGTACATAAGTAATGCAATTGGTGGGCAATATTGACATATTTTTAGTAACGGGATGATATAATACCAGTTGGTTGGTAGTTGGGTTCAATTTATGGAGCTGAGTTCTCTTGGAACATACTGTGCTAAACATATTTAATATCGGATGATCCATTTTTGGATTCTTTTTAATTTGATGTTATTTAGACAGCCCTCTGTATGTTCTTTTTAAATTTCTTTTTATACTTAATACGCAAATTTATTGATTTTTTAAAATACCGCATAAAAAAATAACACCAAAAAGAAGCATATAAAAATAGGTTTGAATGTAAAAGTTTTTGTAGACCTTTCCAGGTTTTAGTTAACACGTGCAAAATCTTTGTAGTAAAATTGCAGCTTGATAACCGCATGTACAGCATAAGTCAGCTGCCCTCTTAATGAATTAACGCATGTGAAATCTCTATTAGAACTGCAGCTTAATAGTCATAGACCCTATTGTTCAATATTCGTTTCTAATTATGAAGAGTTGATTTGAATTAATGATGCGCTAGAAACTATATGGCTAGATAACCACATGTTCAGTTCGTGTCTACTTATAATAGTTGATTTAACTTTACTGTAGAAGCTAAATGGAAGTTAACTATTGGTGACGGGCAATATAATTTTGGTCCATGCTCAATGGATTCGGCATAGCATCTGAGTAGGTAATTTTTTTCTAAATTTATAACATCACGAAGGTACTTTTGGAGGTCTAATTGTACTTAACGTATTGCGACTCAAATTATTATCATGAGGGGTTTTTAGTGGAGTCGAGCCTCGAACCTACGCCTCACAAGCTACCTACTCATGATCATCGTTTCAATCAAGGACTATCGGGTAGAATAAAAGGTATGCTATACAAGGAAAAAATAGTCTCTGAGTCTTCATGTTTAAAGCTACGTGGAAAATTTGAGACTGTGCTACGCCAGTGTTTCTAAACTGTGGGCGCGCCCCTAGGGGCGTGATAACCCTACGAGGGGGCGAGCATATTGAAAAGTCGAAGCAAAAGAGAGAGATTTAACGAAATTATTAACTTACTGAAAGTAAACAAACAAAATACATTTGGACATAAAAATAAAAATACTTATTTAGACTAATATAATTCATTTATAAATAGATCAGCACTGCGCAGTGTATTTTACAATTAACTAAACAATACTAAGTTAAGAACGTTTATAATCACCAGTGAACCCATCGGTTTTTCATATATAAAATTATATACAAATATCAACACTTTTCTTGATAATTTGTACGGTTTATAATTAGTTCCTTAAATACCGAATAAAAATTACGTGATTCTCTCCCCAATGCCATCGTTGCACAAGTAGGGGGCTAGCGTATGTGATGGATTGAGAGGGGGGAGTAGAAAAGGAACAAATAAGCAAATCCTCTGAAATAAGTAAATCCTTAGCAAACACTGTCAAAGTCCTTTTACTGCATTCCAAAGCCTTCTGAATAATTGTATAGGTAGCAGTGCACAGCAAAGATCGTATTTCGGAAAGACGTATATATACGTCCGGGGCAATTAAAGCTTTGGCTGAGAGAGACGTTTATATACGTCGGTGGGACTTAAAAAGTCGTATAGTAGCTTTAGTTTCAAAGTATAGTATTATTGAATTCAATATATTGTTATGGTATGGGGGAGGGGGGCGATGAAAATTATGATTGAAAAGTGGGTCGCAAATATTGAAAGTTTGAGAAGCACTGTGCTACGCAGTTAAAATGCAACACTTGTTTATAAATGTAATTGAAAATAACGAGTTTTGTTGTTATCAATCCATTGTGAAGTTCTAGTATAATTTATAGGTAACTAAATCCAATATTACTAAAGCTTTCACTTAAGTTTTCAGATAATAAAAACGAGTAATATAAAAATTTTTTTTTTAAGGTCAATTCCTACTTGGGTCAACAAATTTTTTTTTATTTTAGTTATTTTTTATTAAATATTTACAATTAATATAAATATGTATATACATATGACAGAATCACAATATTAAGTGGCAAAATAGAAAGAGATATTCCTTGCAATTTTCCATTTTCCTTTCTATATAGGGTGTTGGACTATTATTTTTGTTTGTTACTACTTATTCATTAATTATAAATTTAATTATTCCAGTAAAATATTATAGTAAAAAAGAAATCACATTCTCATAAATTAGGCCAACCCAGCTGGGATTCGAACCCACGACCTTTGGATTAAAAATCCAATGCCCTATTCATTGCGCTATAGGGGCACTACGAGCGAGAAGGGACAATACTCCCATTAATTTTTTTTGTTTGTTATATTCTGCAACTGCTGTTTCAAACCTTCCGACTTCGATGATTAGTAGCCCGATCATGCGTTTTAACTGCTGAACGATTTTTTTTGCATTATATCAGCCCTATATACATACCAAATTTCATTAAAATCTGTCCAGTAGTTCTATAGATAATCGAGAAAATCTAAAATTCTCTTAATTTTAAAACACCAGTTATTTAAATTTATAATATTTTTATTAATTTTACTAACGGGAGACACATCTAGAAAATTAAGTGTTTAGTCTGTATAGAATTGTTCTTCCTTTACTTATGTCTTTATTATATTTAGATGATTTTATTTGGAGCGTAAACATATATCAGCCAACGTATATGTTCTATTCTCGACTTATAATATATTTATAACAAGTTGTGACTTGCTTTAATGACAGTATCGATCATAAAAACGAAAGTTTTTATGACTGCAACAATATATGAGATAATGCAAAGCCTTATAAATTTTGTTATTGCTTATGTTGTCAGCGAAAGTTAATATGAATTATTAAAACCAAATTTACCTCTACGTCAAATGAAGGTATAAAATAATGTTTTATTAGACTTGGAGAACAATGCTTTTCAAAGTGTTTTTCTTTTAGGATCAGTTTTAATGCTTAGGTTTATGAAAAGGGTCATTGACATGCAATATGTCTCCATTTAATGCATACTCAAAATTTCAGAGCCTTTTTCACATGAAACAAACAAAAAAAAATCTGTTAATTATTAGATTGTACCCTAAGACTCTGGCGTATTTGGATATCAAATGAACTGATAATTTATTAGCGTATGACAGTGCTTCTAAAATTTTCACTATTTGCGACCCAATATTCAATCATAATTTTCATCACGCCCTCCCTCCATAGAATTGGCGCAGCTTAGCCAAAATTGGCTCTTGCGCCATATAAAACCCTACAATCAATCAATCCCTCCATACAATAACAATGAATTGAATTCAATAATACTGTACTTTGAAGCTAAACCAACAATACGACTTTAACTTCTTAAGTGCCGCTAGCGCATATAAACGTCTCGTCCAGTCTGTGCGTTAATATCCTCGGACGTATATATACGTCTTTCCGAAGAACGATCTTTTCTGTGAACTGCTTTACATAAAAAGTATTCCAAAGGTTTTGGAATGCAATAAAAGGACATTGAGCAGTGTTTGCGAAGGATTTACTTGTTTCAGAGGATTTGCTTATTTTTGTGTGTATTGCTTTTCTCCCCCACCCCTCAAATACATCACATATTCTCACCCACGTGTTAAGCGGTAGCATTGGGGAGCGAATCACGCAATTTTTAATCGGCATTTTAGGGATTAATCATAAGCCATACAAATTATCAAGATAAGAGTTATATAATTTTTGTATATAACTTTATATGACAAGCCCATGGAGCCCACGGCTTTATATATGGCAAGCCATTGGTGATTGTTAAACTTATTCTTAACTTAGCATGGTTATAGATCAATTATAAATTACATTGTGCCAAACTAATATATTTATACGTGTATTATATCAGTGTAAATGTGTATTTTATTTTTTATTATGTCAGAATTTTTATTTTGTTTTTCAATAAGTTAATTTTTTAAAAATATTCTTTTCCTTTTGACTTTTCAATATGCTAGCGCCCCCTTTGTAGGGGTTATCACCCCCATGGGGTGCGCCCCACAGTTCGACAAACACTGGCGTTTGGGGATCACTGGTCTCTGGTCGCACAGTTCTGCATCATAAAGACGATGGTAAATGATTTGTCAGTGGGGGAGTCTCTGCGAACAAACAATTGACGATCGTTTCCAGGGCTTATGTACATTGTTCCTATGTTAGGTTATTGATTCCTCTATCAGATAGTACAGGCTAAGGGTCCGGGCTTGAATAATATTTGATTATCTTGGTAAGTTTTGTCAGTTTTTACTTCAAACTTCCAAATCTGGTATTCTATTGAAACATGCTAATTTAAATATTTTGTAATAAAAGAAATCGTTATAGCATTAAAAAACACAAATCTGTGAGCATTCATTTCCACCCTTTTACACTAATTTTTTCCCTATTTGAAACATATCACAATAACAATCTCGGGTATTCATTGCAGTCTCTTTAAAAAGATCATAACTTAAATTTAATACATTTTTCACCAAATTTTTTTCAATTCCTATTTTAGTTCTCTCTCTCTCTCTCTCTCTATATATATATATGTTGTTCAAATTTTCAATCCAATCGTTAATAAAATACTTTTTATTCATCCACTCAAGTTCAAATACATTTTTTAAAACTTGTAGTGGATGACATTTGATGTTAATACCGTTTTTTCAAATATTTTAATTCATTAATTAAATTAAAAAAATGAATAAATAATAACAAACAAAAATAATCGTCCAACAACATATATAGAAAGGAAAATCGTTCATTGTGTCCCTGTAACGCAATGGATAGCGTGTTGGACTTCTAATCCAAAGATTGTGGGTTTGAATCTCAAGGGGGATGGCATCATTCCTGAGAATGTGATTTCTTTTTTTACTATACTATTTTATTAGAATAATTAAATTTAATTAAAGAATAAATAGTAACAAAACAAAAAATAGTCCAATATCATATATAGAAAGGAAAATGGAAAAAATTGCAAGGAAAATAGCTTTTTATTTTTTCACTTAATATTGTGTTTGTGTCATATGTATATACATATTTATATTAATTGCAATTATTTAATAAAAAATAACTAAAATAAAATTTTTGTTTTGACCTAAGTAGGAATTGACTTAAATTTTTATTTTTATATTACTTGTTTTATGTTACTTGTTTTATAGCGTGGAAGCGCAATACGCTACCACTCGACCTCTGGGCCTCAAAGAGCTGCATAGTAAGAAAATAATTTCTGGTTCGAAAGCACTTTTTTTCAAATGATTTTCTTACAGCATTAATTTTTACCTTTTTTGATTTACCTTTTTTTTTTTTATTTTTACATAATATACGTACTATTTTTTTACTATCAAACATCTTGTGTTGCTTATGTCTGCACATTGTATTGGGAATGAATATGTATTGTACTCACACATAATGTTATTCCACTTAAATTTAAACATTAAAATACAATTATTTAATAAAACGCATAGAAGTTATTTTTACGTGAACTTTAAGCAAAAATTGTTGATAATTATTATTTTTTGCAATTTTTAGAAAACATTTCTACAGCTTATTCAATAATTCTTTTGATTTTTATTGATTATATAAATGATTTTCAGAAAATATTTAAGATTTAACTTTTAAATAATTGTATTGGAAAAATTAAGAAGCAAAGTTTCGAGAATTTTTTGTACGAACGAAAATTAGTTCATGAATATTAATTATAGCCACACTCAGTGTTAAGAGTTTTTCGTTCAGAGATAGAACAAGATCGAGAACTAATGCACAGTTAATTTTGTTTATTAAAGAATTTGCTTTATTTCAGAATGCATATTCTCAAGTATACTGGCACTTTTACTCAAGGTACTGGTTATTTCTATGTTCTGAATTGTTCTAAGCAAGACTTTTTGGATCTCCATGAAATGAAATTATTAGATACCAGTGCTTTTTTTATTTATAATACGAATAATAAGAATTATCAGCCGATACAAATATATTTTCTTTCTTTGCTCAGAGTGGAATACACAGAAACATACATTTGTTTATCTAAAAATATATCACGATATGTAGCTAAACATTTGGCTAAATATTTGTTAAACACTATTTACTGAGTCGCTTATGCTGTTTGTTCAATTTGCCGCTGGCTTAACATCTCCCAAGACTTGTTTGTGATCCTAGCAGAGAATTGAAAATCTAATCATCAGCTCATTATGCTGTAGCTTCATTTTCCAACAACAAAAGAATCAGCCCGAGAAAATGTTTTAATTGACATTCGCTTTGCAGAGACAAAACTGATTTTGAAAATTAAGTTACCTCCAGAGAAAAGAGATAAAGCTTATCGAGGCGTGAAATCTTCCCTGATTTTTGACATTTAATGCAATAAAATATTGTTTGCAAGCAATGATATCTTTCTCAGGGTACACGTGGACAAACAATGTGAATCGATTGCATATTTTCAACGCGAGATAATAATGCTTTCTAGATAATGCTCACGAAAAGATTGGAACTGTTCTAAATACAGTGAAATACGCTTAACGTGAAATATCGGTTAACACGAAATAATACAACGGTCCCGACAAACTATTATGAATTTTCATGCCTTTTTTCAACTCTTCTCCTCTCTATATTTATTTATATATCGTGTTCAAATTTTCAATAAAATACTATTTATTCATCCACCCAAATTCAAACACATCTTTTTAAACTTGTAGTGGATGACACTTGATGTTAATACAGTTTATTCAAATATTAATTCATTAATTTAATTTAATTAATTATTTTTAGTTTTATATAGGGGAAAATTAAATTGGTTCCGAATGAAGGCAATGGAGGGCGACTGTTTACATTATTCAACTACCAGGATGAAAAGCTTAATTTGTTTTTCATGTAGGAATTGACTTAAATTTTTTTATATATTATTGGTTTTCTCTTAACACGAAAGATTTCGCTTCTGGGAATAAACACTTAATGAACTGTTAGAAAAAGTTTTTATATTATTAGACTATCCTACTTTATCATCGAAAGAAGTAGAAAAATGGTGATAATGCATGTCGTCCCATCTAAGGCGAATCATTTTGAGTTGTTAAAGCTCAAATATCACTGAGGAACTCGTAAAACGAAAAAGGATGAATTTAGTCCTATTCATCATCAAATGAAGAACATGAAAGTATGCAGTTATTTGAAGCCATTCAATGATGAAATGAATGCACAATGGACGTCGAAAGTTTGTTGACAATTTGATGTTAAGAAGACAATGCAAGAAAATATCAGATTATTTTCCAAACTCAATAAATGTTTGTTCCTTAACCTCAAGCGGTCTAGACGAAGTCATGTTTTGGCCTTCGTAGATTCCCAAAGCGGCAGAGCCGCATTTTAAAAATACGGTTCACCGCTTTGAGAACCCACCGAAAGCAAAAAATATGGTGCATTTGCAAGCATCCTATCAGATTTCAAGTGCAGACCAAAATTAGAGTCACAAACTTGAAAATTTTGTATTAAATTTCCTTTTTTTGTGAATGTTTTTGTTTCCTTGATTTTTAATAAATACTTGCATATGTATGTATCGAGACCCAGTGGCCGAGTGCTAGCGTAACGCGCCTTCAGTTGATCACATGTCTGGGTTCTATCCTCAGGCTGGAAAGGTCAACTAGCCTTCATCCTTCAGTGAAATAAATGAGTACCAAGCAGCTCGGGGACTAAACACTGAGGTTTCGCTTTAGACGACCACCAACGAGACATCTGCTCATCAGCAACCAATTCCGGGCCGATTCCGAGATGAGCATAGTAGACCTTGGCCCCTGCGGCGTTTGCCCTCTGATTTAAGTTATATATACTGTGTGAATAAAACGTACTTTTGAAATTCTCACCTGTTGAATATATGGTTTTTTATGTTTGCAATATCTTTAACAAGACATTTTTTTAACATTAGAAAATATTTCTGCTCCCTCAGTTTCGTGTTAAGCGATTTTCACTGTATCTCATTTCTATTAATTTTACCTCATATTACTTATTTATAGAAATAAGAATTCATCAGCCGCATCTGTGTATCCATTTTTTGTCAAGCAAGATTTTAAAAATGAAATGCTTCAATTTTGTTAAAAGAATAATAAATAGGACAACGGTTTTTTCAATTTATACTATTAGTTCACACTCACCCTATATATATTTATTTATATGTATATTTGTACAAATTATCCATCGCTAATAAAATATTTTTTATTCATTCACTGAAGTTTAAATACGTATTGAAATTTGCAGTGGATGACACTTGATGTTAATACGGTTTTAAAATATTAATTCATTAATTAAATTTAATTTAATGAATAAATAGTAACAAACAAAAATAATAGTTCAAAACCATATATAAAAAAGAAAATCGCTTGTTGTGTCCCTGTAGCGCAATGGATGAGCGTGTTGGATTTCTAATCCAAAGATTGGGGTACAAATCCCACTTGAGATGGAGTAATTTCTGAAAATGTAATTTCTCTTTACTATAGTATTTCATTGGAATAGTTAAATTTATAATTAAAGAATAAATAATAACAAACAAAAATAACAATCCAACACCATATATAGAAGGGAAAATGGAAAATAGATTTCTGTTTTGACAATATTGTGATTCTGTCATACATGTACATATTTATATTAATTGTAATTATTAAATAAAATTAACTGAAATAAAATTTTTCTTTGTTGACCTAAGTAGGAATTGACTTAACATTTTTTATATTACTTATTTTGGTGTTTTTAAATTTTTTTAAAATTCTTATTGTCTCTATTTTATTCAGCACTTTTTAAAAAGTACAATGAGTCGTAAAATTTACTTTCTAAGTGCGCGCAACACACGCACACGAGGACTATTAGAAAGTAATTAGAAATATAGATAAAAGACTTTTGAATGCTTAAGTGTGTGTATTTTACAAAACAGAAAAAAGTTCGTAATGTACTATAGTCAGGAGTTTAAATCTTGAGGGAAATATTATATGCCTAGAAATAGCTGTTTTAGTGTAGTGTCATGAATAATTCACCAATGGATTCTCGTTTTAGGTTTAGATTGAATGCAAATTTTCTGATTTATTAGTACAGCATGAAATATTTTATCATTAGCAGTTTCCTTGCATGAAAAAATCTAGTCTAATCTATGATTTAAAATGAAACCATTATATTTTTTGTGGTAAATAATTTATTTAAATTGTGTAGGCGTTCACATGTTGTTCAGGATAATTACAACTTAGAAAATTTTACACTTTGTTTCAGTTTCCTAACTCATTATAGGGAAACAAAAATAAAAATGACAAATGTATTCTTCATAAACCAGTCTCTTTATTTTTAACTGTACAAGAACCTGGGATTTTTCTCAAATCTTAGACATTCACAAGAAAAAAAAATATTCTGCTAATTGCATGAAGTTTTAACCTATGCAGTTAAAATCATTTAATTACTTAACGATTCAAACTATGGAAGCTAATGTATGTTAAGATACAGTTTTACATTTGTCTGAATTCAGTTCCTTTTGAAGAAAAGTGGTTACAATACACATGAATCAAAATATTCAAGTTTTTATTTTAGAAATAAGTAAATAAATCAATATAAAAGTTAAAAAAGAAAAGAAATGCAAAGAAAAACTAAAGATGTATATAATGTTTGAAATTAATTATAATAGCATATAATATATATAGAATTTTGAAATATATTTTATTGGAAAACTGTGATGAGTAATACAAAAACAAAAAAACTTACTCACACATTATATATAAAAATTATCAAACCAGATAACCTAGGGTACCATCTACGTAAAAGTAGAAGAACCAAAATAAAGGATGGAATCTCGAGGTGAAGCATATAACAAATTAAGAATATAAAGAAAAATAAGAAAAACTTATATCAAACCAATAACACTGAACATTTTACGATTGTATGCATGAAGAAAATCAATGAGATAGTCCTGTTCGAAACAATGTTTTTTTTTTAAGCATTATTAATTCCGTCACTATTTTTAAACACTAAAAATTATTATGTTGTAAATGATCAAGAATAATGTCTCTTTAAACAGAAATATGGATATCACAGTTCTAAAAAGAGACTTTAATAATATTATAATTAACTGTTTCCCTTTTATTAATAATATTACTAATTTATGTATTGTCAATAATATACAAAGTTGTATCAAGGTAATCTGTGGTAGGCAGGTCATTGTTAGTTTTAATAAAGTTGAAGTAATTAGGATAAAAACAATATCAGCCATATCCTCACATCCCAAAAATTATTAAGTCATCAATATATCTAAATACATAAAAATCAGTATTGATATATGTTTTTCTTCAAAAAAATATATATTAGCTATTGATAACAGGTCCAACTTGTGGTAGGCCTATAGTGATATATATATATATATATATATATATATATATATATAACTTACAAATAGAACGATGATTTAATCATGTATTCCAAAGTTTTCTATCTTAATTAAATTTATTTTTACTGAAAGTGTTTGTTCTCCCTTGCACAAAAATATCATTTTAGATAATTCTACTCACAACTCCATAAGGTGTGTTCTTTTTTAGATATTTTATTTAGTAATTGATTTTGTACTCTTTCTATTTGTTATACTTCTTCCAAAGAGGCCATATTATTTCTCGAATTTTTACAAAGAGCTGAACTGAACTGTATTTTCTTGCTTAGTATATAACGATGTTCTTGGACGCAATTTAGGGAAGAAATTCATATTTTGTATTGTAATACTTTCTAAATAATTTGTGTCATCACCCTCTGTTGTTGTAGTGTATACTCTTGTATTCAGATTGGAGTGTGATTCGTTACATTTAGGACAATTTAAGGAATTATTTAGTTGAATCTTTTCTTTTCCCATTTTGCTGTTAAATTAAGCTGAAACTTTTTATTTTACCTATGATGCTAGGGCAACGTTTCTAAAACTATGGGGCATGCCCCTTAGGGGGTAGGGTGGGATAACTCTACGAGAAAGGGCGCGAGCATATTGAAAAATCGAAAACAAAAGATTATTTAAAAAAAATTATTCGTTTACTGAAATTAAACAAAAAAATACATTCTGCCTTAATAAAAAATAAAATATGTATTTACAGTGTTAGAATACGCTTATAAATGTATTAGTACTGCACAATGTGTTTCATAATTAATTTAAAACACTAAGTTAAGAACAAGCAGCGTTAGGGCAGCGATTCTAAAACTATGGGGCATGCTCCTTAGGGGGTAGGGTGGGATAACTCTACGAGAAAGGGCGCGAGCATATTGAAAAATCGAAAACAAAAGATTATTTAAAAAAAATTATTCGTTTACTGAAATTAAACAAAAAAATACATTCTGCCTTAATAAAAAATAAAATATATATTTACAGTGGTAGAATACGCTTATAAATGTATTAGTACTGCACAATGTGTTTCATACTAGTTTAAAACACTAAGTTAAGAACAAGTTTAATAATTACCAGGGATCTCATGAGTTTGTGTGTGTCATGTATAAAATTGTATACAAGAATTAACACTTATCTTGATAATTTGTGCACGGTTTATAACTAATCCCTTAACAACCTATTAAAAATTACGTGATTCTCTCCCCAGTGCCACCGTTTTCCACGTAGGCGCGTGTATGTGATGTATTGAGGGGAGGGGAGGGAAAGGAATAAAAATTAGTAAATCCTTCGCAAACACTGTCAAGGTCTTTTTATTGCATTCCAAAGTCTTCGGAATAATTTTATGGGTAGCAATGCTCAGAAAAGATTGTGTTTCGGAAAGACGTATATATACGTCCGGGGTAATTAACGCTTCGACTGAGTGAGATGTTCATATACGCCGCTGACACTTCAGAGGTTAAAGTCGTATTGTAGCCTTAGCGTCAAAGTATAGTATTATTGAATTCAATACATTGTTATTGTATGGAGATGGACGGGCGTGATGAAAATTATATATGATAGAATATTGGGTCGCAAATATTGAAAGTTAGGACTGTACTAGGAGTATTATGATTTAATTAGTTAACTGAAAGGACCTGCTTTTTCTTCATACCTTGTTTTATGTGGGTTGGCTTTTTACAAAACTTGAAGCTCCAATGTTGTGCGAATTAAAGTCATACCTCGTAAAATTTCATTACAGGATTAAGTTACGAATTTAATTTATAGGAATAATACCGAGCCATATATACTTTTGATCTGTAGTGTAAGCGGAGAAAGATTCTTTTTTCCCAAGCAATCGATTCACTATTTCTACGCAACTAAACTCATCATCCTTTCTATTTGTTTAACTCATCCAATCGATGGAGCGGAGAAAAAGAAGATTGAGGAATAAGGATGTTAAAGTTAAAAGAAAATTGGTTTAAGTTTGAGAAAGTTAAACAAATATTAAAAGCTTTAGTCTGGATTTTCCAATGTTAAAATGCATTAGTGCATCAATAGTTAAAAAGCAACAAATTCTGAAGTATAACTCATGAAAGAATATTTAATTTTTTTTCTTTACTCTATCCATTAAGATTGAAAGTAGCTGGAGTGACAAATTAAATCTACGTCAAAGCAAAAATTCAAGAAATAAATAGCAAAAAGTGTTGTTTGGGTAAGGTTTGGATTTTGAGAAGATATTTATATTTATATATATATTTTACTTTGCCGTATACATTTCATTCTGAAATTGGTTTATTTTTATACAGAGGAAAACTTTTAGCTTATTAAAGAAATATGAGGCAAAAATTTAAATTGTCTCTGAATAATCGGCAAATAGCTTTCAATCAACCGATCGGATTTTGTTAAAAATTTATCAGGGCTTTAATTTCATGTCCTTTAATTTTCGGTAGCAGACATTTTCAAACAAATAGAAATTAATGGAGGAATAGTACGAGTATTATGCGCTTCGTTAATATTTGAGGCTAAATACTTTTGCTTTTTCTTAAGACAAAGAAGTGGATTTTTGAAAGAATTCCAGATAAAATGATATTTTTTAAACTTTCCAGAACTACTTTACTTATCTTCATTTTTTCATTTATGGGAACTCATAATTTAAATTAAAATTCTTTGGCTTTTAATGTCTAAAGACTTAACTTCAATATATAACAATATTCAGAGGTTTTGAGGTTATTCTTACAACAGATATCTGAAAAAGATGAGAATTTAATTATTTCTTCTCTGAGTCTTTTATCCAATAATTCGATATGGACATGAATAAAAAATTTTATTGTGTAAAGGATATCTTTTCATTAAAACATTCATTTTTAAGGTTAATACATCCATTACTGAAAACTCTTAGAAAAATCCATTTTTTTCTTGTTAATTCATATTATTTCTGTGGCGATAATTTAATCCCAAATTAAAATCAATATATATATATATATATACAGTCGAACCTCTATATAGCGAACTTTTTCCTGGAACCTTGAACATTTCACGATTTCCTTCGTAAAAGAACCTCTCAATACCGAAGTTCATTTTCTATATAACGAATTTTTTTTTGTAATTAAATTTTTTCCCTCCCTATTTTTAAAGCATTTCTGAACATTTCAAGTTACTCTTTCTTTAACACATTTTATGGCTGTCGAAAATCTTGAGCTGGTTTTATTAAGCTCCTAACTCGACGAGAGCAATGGAGTTCTGGACGTTTCATCCAATAAGTGCAACGTTCAACTCCCATTGTCCAGTTCACTAGAAACATCTTCGATATCCTCTTTCACACTCAGTGGAGTTGTCTCGTGTCCCCGTGTTCTAGTTATAAAATAGTGTATGTTTTTAATATTACTTGTATGCTTTAAATTAGAAAATTTTCTGAAAACTCATTAATATTAATGTAAATTTTATCTTAATGTTGAAAATATAGTGTATTCTTCGACATTCTTTTTTTTTGTTTTCCTTGCAGTTTTTCTTTTTTTTATATAGGTAAGATATATATAAAAAATAGATATTAGTTTGCAAAAAGGTGTGAATAATTAATTTTTTTAATATATATTTTTTATGAACTTAAAATTTATTTTATGTGGTTTATAAAGTATATTGAAAGATGAACCTCTATATAACGAATTTTCCATATAACGAGCTTTTTTTCGGGATTTAAGGACTTTGTTAAATAGAGGTCCGACTGTATATATATATGAAATACCTGTGTCGAGTTAGACTTTGTCTAAATTAATAAATATTATGTTTATGTTGTAGTCGTGGCAATCTTAGACACTTGGTACTTTTTACTTTTATTTATTTGACGTAGTAGGATATTTCAAATAGTACACAGACATATGAAGTTTAAACACATTTGGAATAATTAAGTAAATGGGACACACACACAAATAAAGCACAAAAAGCAACAACGACCTCATAGTTAATACAAAGAGACAAAAAGAGTTGAGCACACAAGTTTTTCGCTTTTATATTGGCAGTGAAGATAGCGTGACTCCTTTGTAACAAAAGCTATGATTGGTTAGAATGGGCCGGGACGAGATTTTCTGATGTAATGTTTCTATTCGATTACGATTAAGATTAGCGCATTAGTTTTGAATCAAACAATTAAAAGTTTTTAAAGATTATTTTAAAAATAAATTTAAAAAGATATACTAGAGGGAATTATATATAGACTCATGGACAAAAAAATTAGAGCCCCAAGAAATAATTGCGGGATCATAACGAAACTTGGCATGAAAGTACATGTCGGGGAGATATGCAAATGATTAGAAATACAGCGTGATTGCGCATTACGAATAGAAGGTAGAGGGCGTTTAACGTCGTTCTCCGTGGAGTATAAAACAGGTAACCAAAGCCTGTTTGAGTGTGCTGAATCGTTTATAAAGGAAGAAATGAGGTAGACATGCATTACACCTTTTCGAAGACAATATGGGCAACTGTCGCAGTTTGAGAGAGGGAGAATCATCGGCATAATGGAAGCTTGGTGGTCAGCTAGGCGAGTAGCTCGTCAATTAGGCCGCTCTGATTGTGTTGTGAGGAGGTGTTGGGACCAGTGGATCCGAGAGATGTCATTTACATGAAGACCAGTCTCAGGACGCCCTCGACAGACCAGTCGTCGAGAAGATATCCACATCGTAAGAGATGCAAGCGTACAGCCAACTGCTTCATTGACCACCATCCAGGCGCATGTAGCACCTTCGATAGGGGCCCCTGTGTCTTCTCGAACCATACGAAGGCACCTGGGCATACGAAGGCACCTGGCGCATTACGTGTGCTGCCCTTGACACCCACCCATCGACGCCTCCGTTTGGAGTGGTGTCGCGCACGAGGAAACTGGACTGCAGCGGAATGGAACCAGGTTGTCTTTAGCGACGAATCCAGATTCAATCTCAGCAGTGATGGCAATCGTGTGTGAAGACCCCGTGGTGACCCTCAATCCTGCCTTCGCTTTACAGCGACACACAACTCCCACAGCTGGTGTGATGGTATGGGGTACCATTGCCTATAATACACGGTCACCCCTAGTATTGATCCGTGGCACCATGACAGCCCAGCGGAATCTCCATAACATCCTGCAACCACATGTGTTGCCACTCATGCAACGGCTCCCAGGAGCCATTTTTCAACAAGACAATGCTCGGCCTCACACGGCGAGGGAGTCAGACAAGACAGTCTCCACACTGTTACTACCCTTCCTTGGCCTGCCCGATACCCAGATTTGTCTGCAATTGAGCATATCTGGGATCATTTGGGACGGCGAGTTGGGCATCTCACGAGTTTGAATGAACTAGAATCAAGGTTACAGCATATATGGAACGAAATGTCTCAAGACATCATACGAAACTTGCATGCCTCAATGCCTGATCGTATCGCATTGTGCATTCGCGTGTGTGTGTGAGAGAGGTTCAACAGGGTATTAAATCCTCCGTTCTTTTGTCTTTTTCTATGAAATCAATGATCCTTTTTCTTTAATTTTCTAATCATTTGCTTATATCAAAGTAGTCATTACGTATGTAAAGCTTCGTTTCATTTTGACGATTCCTTCTTGGTGCGCTAATTTTTTTTTATTCATGTGTGTATATACATATATATAGCATAATAAAACAATAAGGAACAAAATTGTTATTCCTACAAGGCTAAAAAAGAAAGAATTTAGATTTTATGAAACATATCAAGAAAATAAATGGTGTAAAATAATATTGAAATAAAATGGGATAAAAACAGACAAAACAGGAAACACAGGTGTAAAGCTTTAAAATTGAAGATACCAAAAGAGTCTTTGGACTAAAATGGAAACCTATTAAGATTTCTAAAGCTGTCACTGAATTAGGACAACAAAATTAGGTTTAAGCAATGCTTTATGGATCCACCTTACCCGCACAGCTAGAATATTTGACATAATAGAAAAAAACAGAGGCTTGTTGAAAAATTATTACTTTTTATATATATATATACACTGGTGTGCAAAATTTAAGCAACAGGTGGGTTTATTGCCATAACTTCACGAAAAATCATCTGAGAGACATGAAATTCTGAAATGAGGGAGAGTATTATGTACGTAAAGGATGACAAAAGCATCGGCGCTGAAAAAGGAATACAACGCATACGGTATGGAATCAAACAAAAACAAGCTTTATTGAACGCATGGTATCGTGACTCATGATTGTCTATCCAACAGGAAGAATAACCAGCAGATGTTCCTTAATATGGCATATGCCCTCCCCTTATTACAATGGTTGCTGCGCACCGTCTCCGCATACTCAGAACCAGCTGGTGCAACATTTCTTGAGGTAGGAGTGCCCATTCCTCAATCAACATCTGTTTGAGTTGTTGGTTGTTCTCCGGATGATGTAAGCGTGTGGCAATACGTCTCGCCAAAGCATCCCACACATGTTCGATGGGATTTAAATATGGGGAGCACGCTGGCCAATCCATTCGAGTGATATCTTCACTTTCCAGCAGCTCCTCAACAGCAAGAGTGTGATGTGGACGTGCATCGTCATCCATAAAAATGAAGTCTGGGCCAATGGCACCTCGGAAAAGACGCACATGGGGAAGAAGTACCTCCTCACAATAGCGATCCCCGGTTACAGACCCTCTGTCGAAAATGTGAAGCTCAGTTCGCCCGTTCAGCATAATGCCTCCCCAGACTGAGAACTCCAGGACCACCGTAACGATGTCTTTCCTTGATGTTACTGGGATAATACCGGGTCCCGATTTTCTCCAAATCAAACGCGTTGAGAATCGCTTCTGGCACTGAACCGACTCTCATCCGTAAAGAGGACACGACTCCATTGATCAGTTGTCCAGTTTTTGTGCTCTCTGGCCCACTGTAAACGGTGGCTTCGGTGGCCAACTTTCAACGGGAGGCAGCGTTCAGGACGGTGGGCGAACAGGCCCCTTTATGAAGGCGTCTGGCCACAGTAAACCGCGACACTTGTCGACCCGTTGCTGTTCAGAGTTTCTGAGCAATGGCGCTAGCTGACTGCTGTCGACCTCTTTTCGCCTGCAGGATGATATATCGGTCATCCCCTGCTGTTGTCGTCCTCGGGCGGCCACACCAACCTTTCTGACAGCTGTACCTGTGGTTTGGAACGCTTTCCAAGCGCGCGAAATGACACTTTTGTTGATTCCGAACTCTGCGGCTACACTGGTGACAGTACGCCCCTCTTCCAGCTTTCCGATCATTCTTCCACGTGTGAAATCGTCCAGGTGATTTCTTCTAGCCATATTTCACGAACTGACTCACTGGCACTTGCAGCGAATATGTTGAATTGCGTCTCCGTCCTTCATTTTATTCTACTGTTGAGCAGCGCGCGCCGACATCAAGCGTTTTGCGTACGCTCACATCGCTTCTGACGTTTTGTTCCTGATATTTGTATACGCATGACGTTTCTACTGATTTACGTGTTCACTGTACTGATCTCCAGACCTCCTTTTCTGCAATTTCATGGCTATCTGCTAAATTTTTACATTGTTGCTTAAATTTTGCACACCAGTGTATATAAATGTAATAATTCACTATGTAAATTTTCTATCGAGGGTTTTTATTTAATTTATGATGGTCTTAAGCCCTCCAACACATCACGTGATAATTAAACCTTTTATTTTACCCGCCTAACGCGAAATATCCGTTTAATCACAACTTAAACTCCTCAAACTGAACTGTGCTTTGATGGCACTTTTCAAAATAAGATGATGCAACATTGCACCAGTCACTTATTCTAACTAATCACGATATTAGCTAACGGAAATCATAGGATTCTCAAGGTTTCCGGTTGGGCAAGATATAAAAGCTGAGATCTCTGGAATGTAAAAGCAGAACGTTTTTCTCCATTGTCTAGTCCATGAGTGGTTATGTTGTTGTTTTTCGTTTTGTCCGTTTTATGCGTGTAAAATGAAAAATGTAAACTAAATTGAAAACATACCCACTTGAATGAATTGACTACAAAGATATTTCCCAGTAACATGTTTAATTTCAATGAAATCGTTACATATATAATAATAATTTCATGACTTAAATATTTTATTTAAAAAATTATAATTATTTAAGAACTGTTAGAGATGAAAGAAAGCCATTCCTTAAAAAAAGAAATAATTTACAATGGAATTCTTTTCCCTCAGTCATTTTATATGGATGGTTGAAATTAATTTTTTATTCGGAAAACAGCATAAAACTATTGAACTTGTAATGTTAAAAATTAAATTTTTGGAGTGAATGTATCTTAAAAATATATAGAACTATTTGAAACATTACGCAGTTGGGAACAACTTCACTCATTGAAATCTTAAAACATTATTGAAATTTTAAAACATATTGAAACATCACTCAATTTTAATAAATGATTCTGGTTAATACTGGATTCACTGATAAGCGTCATTTCTATCAGTTTTACGAAATAACCAATTTTTAGACGTTTGAAAATTATTGATAATAAAATAAATTTGAAAATACCGAGTTGCCTTTCAGGCATGTTACATACAAACATTTTGAGAATGCCGTTGCTTTGTAATTAATTATCTGATATTTTGGTTTCTCATTCTTAAACATTGTGCATGAAATTTTCCGTAATAAATAAACTTAGTCATATCAATTTTGTTTTATGTTTATAGTATTTTTCAATCCTTTGCCAAAATATTCCAGAAAATTCCATTTCAAAATATTTTCCGAAATCTGGATAAATCCTTTAAATTCTGTAAGGAATTTAAAAATAAGTAGAAAGGATTAATTTTTCAAGGAGACAACTTTCAATAAGTATGAAATTAATGCTTTTATTTTTCGATTAATACCCATAAAATAGCGACATCAAAGAGCTAAAATGCTTTCACTAAAAGACGATATCTGAAATTAAAAGAGCTCTTGATTCTTTTTTAAAAAAAAAATAAAAATAAAAACCGATTTAGAAGATTAAATCCCTAAAGGTTATTTTTAAGACATGTGGTTGAATGAATTTATTCTTCCTCGTTGTCGGAATCAAGCAGAAATCTCAAGAGATTTAATCTTGAAAATGTAAAAGGCGTGAAATAATTAAAATGCTAGACACTAAATAATTAAAATTTCTATCTCAACAATTTATTCCATACCAATTTCAGAGATTCAACAAATAAAATACTTATATAAGCAGGAAAAGGAATTTCCTCGAACTCAAAATATCTTCCTAAAATAATATTTTCGAAAGATTTAAAACCTACGCAGATGGGATAAGTATGGAAATGAGATATTAAAGAGTTTCTGCGAATAGGGGGTATAACTGAGAATTATTGTAAGATATTTTAGCTATCTACACTCTGATGTTTAAGGTAGCTTGCATAAACATCAGAAAACAGATTTGTTTTATGTTAAATTTCTAATTTATTGTTGGTTCAGTAAATCT
Organism: Trichonephila inaurata madagascariensis; assembly: GCA_019973955.1. Classification (NCBI taxonomy): domain Eukaryota; kingdom Metazoa; phylum Arthropoda; class Arachnida; order Araneae; family Nephilidae; genus Trichonephila; species Trichonephila inaurata. The sequence continues at coordinate 70,882 of BMAV01000113.1, read as the reverse complement.
GTTTGGTTTAAATAGAAATCGAGGTAATTGAAAACAACTCCTTACACATTATATATTCCATAAGCTATATCTTATTCAGAGATTTATAAATAAACATTGCTATTTTTGATATTCTACTTAAAATAAAAGAAAATGTTGTTTATTTAAGTTAATATAAATAAAATTTTTATCACGTATGAAGGCAAAGGAATTAAATCGAATTTGATAAATTTAGAAATAACACGTAGGTTTCAGATATTAAATACAAATTCATTTAAATCAAGAAGCATGTATAGCGAGTTGCAAGTGGAAAGAAATTTGATTCATAATTAGATAGATTTAGAGCTCGAGTTCCTAAGAACAGCATTTCAAGAAAATAGGAACATTGAAGCATAATTAAGCATTAATAATGCATCGATTCTCGAATTCTTTCTCGAATTAAATGGAAAACTTTCTGAGAAAACAAATTATCAAGAATTTTGAAGAATTCTCAGTTGGAACGTATTTTTAAAACGGTATTTAAGAGCATTTGAATGAAGCTCTTTCATTTTAAAAGATAGTAAACAAAACATTGGGTGGTATTAAGATTATAGGTTGTTAAGGCATTAATGGTTTAAGACAGTTATTTTTAGAAAGATCAAAGACATTTTTTTTTCTGATATACTCGTAAATATTGCTAATTAAGCTCAAATTTGTTGACTGTAAACTATATCTTCTTCTGGGAAGGGGTTTAAATGTTCGGAGCTCAGGAGGAGTTTAAGTAGCGGTCATAGTATGAGAAATACTCGTAAAGATTAAGAAATAAATAATGTTAATCTGTTGTTTCAGGGTTGAAACAATAAAATAACACGTGAAACGTATTATTTAAATGATGACTGTGAAATGCCACATTTTACTTAAAATAATTTAATGATTGTAAAAAAATAAAAATATAAATTGTGATTTAAATATAATATGTTGTATATACGTTTTATTTTAATACGCTAATATTTTATAAAAAAATTAGTATAGTACAAAGTAAATTTATTGCTTTATTCCCTTAAACTGAAAGTGTCATTGAAAAATCCTATATTGGCCAAATTTAAACAAAATTTAGATTAGAAAAATTTCTAAATTCTTCATGCTTTTTAATTAAATTTTTAAGTTTATATTCATAATTGAGTAATATATTTGGCATGAAATTTATATACAGTTATTATTTCCTAGCATTTTTCTAAAATTTTTTATTCAGGGAAACTTATAGAACTAAATTTTACATTCTTTGAGCGTTTGAAAACTTTTTTTTTTATTTCAGATAGATATTTTAATATCAATTCGAATAGCAAATTCAATTAGCCATCTAACCACAGGCGCTACCTAGAGATATCGAGTCTAATTTTTCAATTTTGCAGTACCATTTCGCGGGTTACATTATTGTTGTCGAGTTGCACGCTAATAGCGAATTAAAATCCTCCAGGATTTTTTACAATTAAAAAAAACACTTGTGGTTATAGGTTTTAAATCATTTTACGCACGCATGCATACGTTATTTAGCTAGCATCAAGTCACGACAATATCAACAGTATCCTCATTTCAAGGTAGAAAAGCATTTATACTCAGAATTTTTTTTAGAAATGTTATGGTCCGATTTCCTGCGGAAAACATTACAAAATTTAAATAAAAAATCCTCGTGATGTAATTCATCAAGAAAAATAACAATATTAACCCATGTACTCAAAAACTATTAAATCATTCTTTTTGATGAGTCTCACCTGTTCTTTTACTTGCTCTTTTGTATCAAAATGACATCGACATCGTTGACTAGAAAAACGTTCATGTACGTGACTTCGTTACAATATTCGAGGTATGGTATTCGTCAATGTCTTATTGAAATAGCATCAAATCGCAAGCATTTTTTTTCTTGTGATAAAATGTAGTTTATTTTCGATAACCCTTTCCTTCTCGCTCCTGTCAAAACGATGGGGGTCGGAATTATGCTGCTGTTCTTCTAGTCTGTGATATTTCCAGGCGAAAGTAATGCTCTAAAAAGATAAGCAACCCAGTTCGAAAATTTTTTTATTTCTTATTTTACATACCTAGTGGTAGTATCAGGCTCTTCATAATGTTACAGAATCTAGTTGTTATTTTAAAAAATAATTGTTACGAGTACTCCTTTCGGGTTCTACTAGTACTCTTGGGGAAAATACTCTTTAACTGTGATTTTAGTTAAAAAACCGCTTTCCGTAGAAATGACTTGATTTTATGAAAATGTAACTACTATTTAAGCTCCTGACGTTGGGTATGTGAGGTTAATGGTTAATCGTTGATCGTTAAGAGTGAAATCCCAGAATTAGAAAAGGTGAACAGAGGCTGGGTAGTCGCGCGTCCTGAGATTAATAGCCATCGTAGAATTCACCAGGAATTGTGGAAGTAAATATCTTTGGAACTGACCGAGCTATCGGGATTCGGGAAGGATCATAACAAGGAGCCCCAAGCGAAGGTAAGGGAATTTCTCAGTTTTCTAGTATATCTGACTAAATGCTATTATTTCAGATTGCTCCCAGAGTTAAGCTATAAAATTGTTTATTTCATAAAGTGTTAAAGATAGAATAAAAGTGACAATTTTAAAGATCATGTCTGTGCTTCTTCCCCAAACCTACTTACGCCAGCAACCTTCGGGTCATGGTATAATTACCTGTGAAAACCTTTTGTACCTTTATATCAGTGCTTCGCAAACTTTCAATATTTGCTACCCGATATTCAATCATAATTTTCATCGCGCCCCCTTCCATACAATAACAATATATTAAATTCAATAACACTATACTTTTACGTTAAGGTTACAATACAACTTTAACTTAACCTTTATCTACCGACGGTACTTATAAGTACCACTCACTTTAAAGTTACACAGAATAACCATTTTTACGAATACTCCGACGATACTTAACAGGAATATTCTTTAAATCCACTCTTCCAAGATATATGACAGCGTGGGTTCTATGATGAGTATTTTAGCGGGGAAGGCGAATAGTTTTATAGCAGAAATTGCGTTTTCAGCGCATTGCGAAGATTGTCATTTTTGTTCCAAAAAATAGTTAATGTCAAAATGTAAGTATCTTATTTTTATTGTATGTAAATAAAGACCTTAGAAAACGATTTGACTTTATTATAAGTGAACAGTGTATATAATTAATTTTACAGTTGATTATCTTTAATTAATTAATTAGCTCACCAGTGTATATATACGCCTCGCTCAATCGATGCGTTAAATGCTCTGGACGTATATTCGTCCCTACGAAGTACGATATTTCCTGTGCAATACTATCCATAAAATTATTCCAAAAGGTTTGGAATACAATAAAAGGAGATTGACAGTGTTTGTGAAGGATTTACTTATATCAGAGAGGATTTCTCTCTTTATATGTATATACATATCTTAATTTATATATTATTTACTCCTACCCCCCAATACATCACATATACGCGCCTGTGGGGAAAACGGAGGCATTGGAAGCGAATCGCGTGACTTTTAATCGGCAGTCAAGGGTTTATTTATAAACCTTACAAAAATTATCAAGATAAATTTTATTTATAATTTTTGAATATAATTCTATATATAGCAAGCCCATCGGTTCAGTGATGATTATTAAACTTGTCCTTAACTTAGTATTGTTAAATTAATTATAAAATACATTGTACAGCACTGACACATTTATAAGTGTATTATATCTGTGTAAATGTTAATTTTATTTATTATGTCCGAATGTATTTTGTTTGTTTACTTTCAGTAAATTAATAGTTTTTCTAAATATTTTTTTGTTTTCGACTTTTCAATATGCTCCCGCCCTCTTCGTAGAATTATCACGCCTCATAGGTGGGCGTGCCCCACAGTTTGATAAACTCTGCTTTATACACTTGTTTTTATACAATTTTCTTGAATAAATCTAGGCATTTTTTTTACAGTTTTCTTGAAAATTATGTAATGGGTTTTGTGGAAATTTTTTTATCCGTATTCGCTAACATATGATTAGTTTAATCACTAACTCTAAATGTATATAACAAAATCCTATTTTCATTCTGAACTTTTACTCGAATGTGTTGTCTTAAGAAGTTATAAAAGAGTTAAATAATACAGAATAACATCTTCAAAGAATTTCTTCCTACAGTTATATGAGGATGTGAAAATAGTCTAAGGACAAGAGCCTAAGAATTTCATTGTACACTAGAAAAAAATTTAAAAATCAGCAAAAAAAAATCTCCTTTTATTTTCTTGCATTTTAAATAAATACTACTAGAATTTTACAAACTCTAGTAAGTTATATATACTGAGAAGGAAAAAAAGCTTCTACATGTGTAGAGAATTTTTCATAAATTCAAACATGGATCAAATTCCATGTTCCTTCTAAGAATATTGTTGAATATTTGAGTTATATCTTGAAAGTTTATTTACTTTGCGTCTTTTCTTGCGCGTGGGGGAATGCATAAGAATTTTATTTACCTTTGAAGAGTTGCTGAATAATTCTAGCTCTGCTCATTTTCAAAACTCCTCCTCAATTTCAAAAATCTTATTATTAGTGAAACGAATCAAGTTAGTTTAAAAATAACTTGACACCTTTTAAATAGCAATAAATTCATTTTTATCAGCTTCTGAGTACAAACAAGTAACAATTAAAAGAAAAGGGGAAAACGAATAAGATTCCAACTATTCTATTTTGCCTTAATGTCTCTAATTGCTTTCCCAATTTTATTACGTTTGGATAAAAAGTAAATGAGATTTGGTTTTAAGTTAACCATCAACGAAATAAATTACAGATGAATGAAGACTTGAAATGACAGAACAATTATAAAAATCATTTGATATTCAATAATAATATTTTATGTATCTATAAATGGATGTGTCAGTAGAACGTCGTTTACACGAATCAATTGAGACCGGACACCGCTCGGATACGTGATTGTTCGGATAACTGAAAACCGAATGCGATCCATGCAGTATATGACACCGGATACTATACAAATATTGAAAATCATCACATGCGGGAAACCTGCTAGAAGTAAAAGCAAAATAGGTCGCAATTTTACCTTTATTGTGGAAAATAATCCCTTATTTTTCGCTGTACCATTGTACACCTTCGTTTTTACGCTGCAAGGTCTCTGATTCTCTTGAGCAGCAGTAGATGGATAGGACAGCACTCTGATTGTTGTTCGTACTTCTCCATAGCTATCTCTAACGCAGAAAACACGCCAGCATTTGATGAACTCTTGCTACTTTCGTTGTTGTTGTTGTTCTCCTCTTCATCCGTTTCATGGTCGACAGGGTCGGATTCTTCTTGCATGGAAGTCACAATCTAGTCATCATTTATCATTTGAAATCCACAGTCTTCTCCATCGCATGCCGTCCAGGTTTCTACATCTTCTTCATCACATTCTTGAAATCCTGGGATCGATTGGAGAAAATTGGTAATCTCCATTTTCTCCCTTCGCGAGACGGTTCAATATTTCAAGTTTTGTCTCCATGTTCAAAACGTTGCGCTTCCGTTTTAATTAGAATTTAATTAATTTTGAATTAGAAGCCATGGCAGTTCACAACTCAACACAAGAGCACATATACACCTCCTCACTTGGAAACAAACTGACCTAATATTGCGCGCAGATGTTTACCAAATCACACAACTGAAATTCGCCAAATATCCCTGACTTTGGGTTTTCCCGTCACTTTCGGCCTCACGCGAAACAACTGTTGAGCATTGCACTGTTCGAAAACGTATTCATATACAGTACAGGTAGTTGACAAAAAAACTGGTCTGGATACTTGGCGCTCCATATAATAAATGTTCGGATAAACGACTTTCTACTGTACCTTGTGGTCAGGGTAGCAGCTTTTAAATATTGCTTTACATGAATTGTTCAAATCCTTAAAATTAGAAAAGTAATAAGTATTCAATATTAAAATGTTTATAACAATATGCGCAATATGTTATTTTTAATCATAATATTATAAATTCCATAATATATTTTAACTCTACTATTTTTAAAGAAATGGTCTATAAAACAAAAACAAAAGTGTGTAACAATGGGTTATTTGCGAGGTCTATTTTCTCTAACTCTGTTTTCATCCGTCTAGCCAAATTAGTACTTTAAGCCAGCGTTTTTTAAATTGCAGGGTGGGCTCCCCAGGGAGCTTGGTAACCCTACAAGGAGGGGGGAGGGGGGTGCGAGCTTATCGAAAAATCAAAAATAAAGATTATTTAAAAAATTATTAATTTCAAAGAAGCAAAACAAAACATACATTCTGACATAATAAAAAATAAAATACACATCTACGCTGATATAATATATAATACTTATAAAAATATTAGTACTGCACAGTATATTTGATAATAAATTTATTAATACTAACAACGTAATACTTATCCTATTAACTACTGTAGGAATGGATGTGCACGTTATCATATCCTTCCTATATTCCCTTAATGACGTAAGGCCAAGAGAGCGCCACCTAGCGGACAAGACGGTTCGAGAATAAAGAGACGACAGACGAATAGGACGATCGCGTGGGAAGACAGAGAGAGACGACGCAGACGGGACGAGACGGAAGGGACGAAGGCGCAGAGACGAGATGAGACAGAAGGGACGAAGGCGCAGCGACGAGACGCCTGGTGGAATCCAACCACCCGATAACTTTTTACTAAATTTTAGCCCTCCCTTGTAGATAATTCCCCTAAATAAATGCATACTATCTGGTCGTTGTCACTCTCTATACTACTACACTAACATGACACTCATCCTAATACTTAAAAACAACTTTCTTAAAATTTCTATTACTTAAAAGTAACTTTCTTAAAATTTCTGTTACTTAAAAGTAACATTTACACAATTTAATACTTATCTTGATAATTAGTACGGTTTATAATTAAAGTCGTATTTTAGTTTTACCGTCAGAGTATATTATTATTGCATTCACTACATGTATGGAAGGGGGCGAGGAAAATTATGATTAAAAATTGGGTCTCGAATACTGAAAGTTTGAGAAACACTGCTTTAAGCTAGAACAACGCCGCACTGAAAACGAAAGTCACTACCCCAAATAGTATATAAATGATCAGTGTGAGATAGATCAAATTTTTACGTGTTGGTAACAATGAAATAACACTTAAATATTCTAAATATATTTGGTCCCTTTTTAGTTCGAGAAATATTGAAGCAAGAGAAATGTATTGTATTATTTACAATAGGAAGAAAGCATTAAGATTGAGAGTGAAATGCTAATGTAAATTTATAACTTGTTTTAAACATGCTACATTTAATAATGGAAAAACAATTTGTAATAATTCTGAGTAAGATACAAGTTATTCAAAATCTATTTTAATGGGTTTTATTACTGTTATAGAAGGTATTGTAGATAAAAGCATGTTTTTACATTAAAAACATTTTGATGTAAATAAAATTGGTTTATGTATAACTTGAGGCGTAATTAAGTACATAAATGGTAACATTTATTCCAATAATAGATGAATTTATAGAAAGTATGCTTTTATTAATAAATAAAATGCAGTATTTTAATATATTTCTTGTGATATCGAGTTCTTTCCTAAAACCGAAAGAGCTGTTAAAAGCTTCATTTAAATACCGGGTTAGTAATCAGGGTAAATAATTCATAATTTCTGAAATCCTAATTTCATGTAATGACACTGGTGTTCAAGGGTTAAGAATAATAGTTATTTCTTTAAGTTGGGTACAAAATAAAAGGCGTATTGAGATTAAATATAATTAAATATTCTTAATTACAAAGCTAATATAAATAAAACGAACAGTTGAAAACCCACAAAAAAACAAATTTAATATTTGACTTATATAAAGGACAGAAAATGGAGAAAATCAAGAAGTTTCTCTGTCACTTAAATAAAAGAAAACAAATTTCTGAAGTTGGTTAGTAGGAAGTGCAATCTTTGTTTGCTACAATACAAGCATTACATAATGTTTCATGCTTCAAATAAGAGTTTGGATCAAATGCCGTGAAAAATTCTGCCCCTCATAAAGAAGAATGGTTTTGAGTGCAGTAGTGTTCCTTGGTAAAAGCTAACGAAAGTAAAACTGTCATCGAAGTACGTCCCAAGCATATTCAATCAGATTTAAGTTTGGGGAGCTTACTTGCCATTGCATGCACTTGATGTCTTCACTTTTCGGATGTCCTCTGTAGAATGATCTCTGCATCACGTTATCGTCCATGAATAAAAACTGTGGACATCAGTATACCTAGGGAAAGGTGTACCCAGGTAGTACCTAGGAAAAACCCTCAACTCTGTACCTTGTCACAAAGACAGATCCTTCTCTGAAAACTTTAAAATCCATGCCCTTAGCAAATATAATGTGCCCACCCATACCAAAACGCTGCTACAGCGGTACTGACCTCGTTTTCTGTAATGTTTTGAGAATGGTAACATGTTCTAAGTTTTCTCCAGATTTTGCTGTGACAAAATTCAATCTGTAAACTGAGCAGTGATTCATCGGATAACGCTTGGATCCATTGATTGCAAAGGCTTTAGTTCCGAGTTCTCAACCTCATTGAAAACGCGATGTGTTTAGCACTCAAGTTAACGATACGCAAGCAGCTGGATGTATGACAAATAGGTCACTTTTCCTGTATCTACTATGAACTGTTTGCCTGGAAATCATTGTTCTCATGGAAGTAGAAAGTTCTGATTACAACCAGCTCTCTGTTTCACATCGCTGGTTGCGTAGCGTAATTATGGACGGATATTGATCTTATCTAGCTATTGTTACTCTCTGTCAAGCTGTTGCGACTTGTCTAAGAACGTTTTTAATGATTTGGAACCAAAAGTTTGAAAATAACGCACTGCATTAGAATATTCTGTCTTTGTCTCTTTTCTGATCCATTTCTAATACTTTAATGATTCCGCCTTTTAAAAACTTCAATGTGTCTTCTTTGAGCTATAATTAAGGTTTTTGCTGTTGAAATACGCGTGAGCGCATTGATTGCACAAACAATCATAATGTCACAAATGAACATTCATATTACTTTATTTATAGTACTCCCAACAGTCCCTTCCATTATACTATTACAGCATCGACAAAACATTTGTATGTACATAATCATTGATTAACATCAATAGGTCATGTATACGCAGTATTAAGAGATTTTCTGCTTCATTTAACCTTTTTATTTTTGAGTTTTCCAATTATAACTAACTTTTGGATACCAGCGGATTATCTGAGAAAATTTGCGCGAGTCATTTTTATGCACTTACATATACTTTCCAATATCGTTTTTCGTGGATAATCTTTTAACTTGCTTCAAAAACTTATTTCGTATATTATTTAGAGCAGTGATTATCAACCCTTTTTTGTTGTGGTACACGATTGACAATTTCAAAATTTAACGGCTCACTAACAATAAAATAAATGTAAAAGAATTTTACTTATCTATAATATACTATGTAAAATAGAGTTTATGATAATAATTTTCAATATTAAATAAAATAATGTGTATGACAAAGACAACAAAATGCCTCTATTGTGTAATTATTTATAAATTAATTATAAGAATACATTTAATGCGAAATTTGAGCTTGATGATTTTTGATAATTTTGTTTATATTTGGTCTTATAAAAATGATAATGCAACTCTCATTTCGTCATCTACATTCAAAAGTTTTGATTTTTTCATTTTTATATTTGTTAATGCTGAAAATCGAATTCACACAAATAATATGTAGAAAATTTTAACAATATTTTTAAAGCTTTTTCGGCTATTATGGGATAATCACCTCTAATTTTAGTCCAAAAGGAATTACAGTCGAACCTTCGTATAACGAATCTATATACTGCGAATTTTTCTATATAGTGAACTTTTTCCAGGAACCAAGAACATTTCAAGATTTTCTTCGTAAATTAACCTACCAATAGTGAAGTGCATTTTCTATATAACGAACTTTTTCTTTTGTGATTCAATTTTTTTCTCCCTTATTTTAAAGTATTTTTGGACATTTCAAGTTATTCTCACTTTAACACATTTTATGGTGGTCATAAATCTTGAACTGGTTTTATTAGATCCTAAATTGCCGAGAGCAATAGAGTTCTGGACGTTTTATCCAAGAAGTGCAACCTTTAACGCCTATTGCCCTGTTCACTAGAAACATCTTCGATATCCTCTTTCAGCCCTCAGTGGAGTTGTCCCGTGTCCCCTAATTTTAAAATAATGTATGTTTTTAATATTACTTGTATGCTTTAAACTATAAATTGTCCTTAAAACTCATTAATTTTAGTATATAAAGTTATTTTCCTAATATTGAAAACACAGTGAATTCTTCGACATTTTTCCCCTTATTTTCCTTGAAGTTTTTCTTTCTTCTTTTCTTTCCTTTTTGAAGGGTAAGGTATATAAAATAAGCATATATTAACTTAAAAAAAGGTGTGAATAATTACTTTTCTAATATATATAGTGTTTATGAATTTAAAATTTGTTTTACGGGGTTTATAAAGTGTATTAAAAGATGAACCTCTACTTTACGAATTTTCCATATAACGAACTTTTTTCTGGGATTTAGCGACTTCGTTATATAGAGGTCCGACTGTAATTGATTCTTCCGAATGCTTTGAAATTAAATCTTGATTATTATAGAATGAAATTAGTTCTTCCTCTTCATTCAAAATAATAATTAATTAATTCAGATAAATCCGTACAGAAATGGATTACGAACCAATGCAATTTTTTTTATATCTAAATTTGGAAAGTAATGAATAACTACTCTCTCATCTAGTGTAGTCAAATAGTAAATAACCATTTTATGATTAGTTTATTTCTATAAAATGGCCGAATGATTTCGTTCCAAATTTTTTTCAATTTTTCTATGGGTATAATTAACAATTTAAAAAAATATTTGGTGGCAACTAAAATACCGCTGCACAGTGGTTGAAAATCCCTGATTTAAAGTTTTGAATTAATAAATTTAAAAAGAAGTAATATTTTTGTTATTTTTTTGGAAAGAAATATATTTACTTCATTAATTAAAGATTCATTTTTTAAAATGAATTATTAAGCATAACAAGGCTACATATTTCATTTTCAAACCTCAATTTTCGTTTAATTTAGAGCAGAAACGGTTTTTGAATAATTTAGCGAATTTAATATCATTAAATTATCTTAATTTTGCGGTCGTACAAATTCTGAGATAAAATTTGATTTGATATCAGAAAAGTATCAAGAACTTTAATTAAACGATTTATTTATTAATTGCTCAAGTATTCAGATAAGAACAGCTCAATTACGCTATAAAATTTGAAGAGATTTAAGTAATTGATATATTCATGAAAAAATAAATGGCATTTTTTGAAGTATCCTAATTAGTAGTTATTTAAATGCACATAATATATAACTCTCAATTTATTTGAATAAATGATAACTAAAAGAAAATGCGTTTTTAAAAATACCTTTTAACCTTTCGAAGAAAAACATTATATTGCCACACCATTAACTAAATAATTCAGCCTAACAAAATTTTTTTAATCAAATTACTATTCTGGAAAGGAAGAAGAATTAGCGATGTAATCAATTTTCTCTTCGCAAAAGTTGTAATTGGATATAAAAGTTTGAAACACAATTGAATAAAGGATGTAATGGATTGTATCTTTTCAACTTCATATTTCTACTCATTAAAATAAAAGCTTCATATTAAGGTGATAGGTTATATTAAATAGTATTTCCCAATGATATTCATTAGTAACATTTCTTTGATGTGAATATTAAGTAATTACAGATAGAATATTTCGGGTCTGTTCAATTATATTTCATATAGATAAAAAATTGTAATACATGTATAAGACGCATTTTTAATTTTGTTGTTTTAATTTGAACATTTTTCTCTGCAGTGTCATAAAAGTTAAAGCATTACTAAATTGAAAATAAAAAATCTTTAATTGGCGAAAAAAGTATGTTTTTAATGGTATATATTTTTCTTAAAGGTTATTTTTTAATTTATTTTAAGGTATCCGACAACGTTCGGAATCGTGATTTTAGAAAAGACATAAATGAATAATTTTCATGATATTTATTGTCACCTAGATTAGAATACATGTATAAAATAGTTTTAAGGATATTATGACGAAAAAAATTATTTAATATACTATTTTGGCAAAAATTAACTTGGAATAATCTTTTTTCAAAATGTTCTCCTTTTGTGAAAAATACTCCTATTATAATAATATTTTGCCTGTTTGTAGCTCAGACATTTGTACAGAGCCTCAACAATGATTTTTGAAAAATTCACATTATTTTCAGAGTTACAACCCATTGAAATAATTATCGGCATTTTTTTCTTAAAATTTCTTCCCTCTGTTGTAGTAAAATATGGATAAATCCACTTCTAAGTTAAATATTTCAAAAATTCTAGTTGAGCCTCTGTTCAGAAGTCTGATATATATACAGGCAAAATTTTATCACAATAGAAGCATTTTTCCTAAAAGGAGAAAACTTTGAAAATTGGTCATTCTACGTTCATTTATTGTCAAAATATTGTACTTAAATAATTTTTTATTGTAATAATATTCTTAAAACAATTTTATATACGTTTTCTAATCTAAGTGACACTAAATATCATAAATAGTATCCATTTATAAGTTTTTCAAAATCACGGTTCCGAACGTAGTCGGATACCTTAACGAATTTAGGTTTCTCTTAGAAATATTTTCTTTACGTGAATTCTTTAAAACTCTGTCACCTTTTACTTTGCGTTGGACGAATGTGTGCATCAACTAAATATGTATCTAAGGGAGTGAGAATCCTCTTCAAATCAGTGGGAGAACACTGATCGATCTCCTCTACACAGGAGTCTTCAGTGGCACCAGGATTCAGGCCGGTGACCCTCCGGCTTTGATTTCGGGATTATAACTACTAGACTACCACGGCCAACAGCCATCTAAGAGTATGGTTAAAATTAATTCAGTCTAATCTTTTTCAAAATTACTTTTAGTTGTTAAATATGTATTTTTATAGGTATCAACACGTGTGTAATTAGGGTTTGCAATACCGGTATTTTGAGCCATTCGTACAATTTTGTAATACCGGTATTCACAAGTTTAAATACCGGTTTTCGGTATTTACTAGAATTTTTTGAAATTATCTCCACTATATGTGCAGGGATCTCCAATGTAGCAAAATATGTGAATCTTCTAAGAAGGTGGGCAAAAACCAGCTATTACAGCTCAGAGCGATACGTCACACACGCAGGATTCAAAATCTAATATTTGTATTTTGAAAACAAGGTTGTAGTTTTGAAGAAAGTGCGAAATATTTCGATATTTTAAATTGGTGAGTTTGTTAATCACAATGCATTTGCATATCTTACTTTAAGGTATCCGACTACGTTCGGAACCATGATTTTAAAAAAGCGCATAAATGTATAATTTTCATGATATTTAGTGTCACTTAGATTACAATACATGTATAAAATTGTTTTAAGGACATTATGACAAAAAAAATTATTTAAATACAAAATTTTGGCAAAAAATTAACTTAGAATAACCTTTTTTCCAAATGTTCTCCTTTTGTAAAAAATGCTTCTATTATAACAACATTTTGCCTGTATATAGCTCAGACCTGTTCAGAGGCTCAACTATGATTTTTTAAAAATTCATATTATTTTCAGAGTTACAACCATTTGAAATAATTATCGGGGTATTTTCTTAAAATTTCTGGCTTCTGTTGTCGTAAAACATGGATAAACCGACTTCCAAGTTATGCGTTTCAAAAATTCTAATTGAGCCTCTGTACAGAGATCTGATCTATAGACAGGTAAAATATTAATACAATAGAAGCATTTTTTACAAAAGGAGAATATTTGGAAAAAATGTTATTCTAAGTTAATTTTTTGTCAAAATATTGTATTTAAATAATTTTTTATTGTATAATATACTATTCTTAACCCAATTTTATATACATTATCTAATCTAAGTTATGCTAAATATCATAAATATTATCCATTTACACGCTTTTGCAAAATCACGGTTCCGAACTTAGTCGGATACCTTAAGGTTCAAAATATTTTTCAAATTCATTATATATATTTATATATACTCATATATAATAACCCATATTAATGAATAAAAATAACTAATCGCACAGAAAAGTGAAAAAGAAGAAAAGAGACTAACCAATTCAAATTTGATCAAGTTTATAGTAAATTTTCTTAAAATTGTTTACATACAAATTTATCCATATTTAGAAGAATTCGGTACAGTTTTCGAAGATGATGGCGACACTAATGTAAATTAAATAGGTAGTTAGTTACAAGGAATTGTCTCTTGAACAAAAATTAGAATTAGTGACAACTAAAAACATTTCAACAAACCAAAATACAATACAGAAATCAGATATATACAAAACCATCCGACAAGAAATCGATTTATTTGAAGATGAGGAATTTAGAGGTAAGTACTAGGATATTTACACTTTCTTGTGATTTAAATAAATAAGATGTCCTTTTACTTTTTTGTGATTCTTTGTAAACTGTTATAATTTATAAATTACACATTGTTTTTTGGGATACTTACACTCTCTAATAAAACTGGAAAATAAAACAAAGAAACCCCTGAGTTTTCTTCCTTTTTCTAAATTTTCTACTACCGGTATTGCGGTATTAGGATCTAAAAAATACCGAATACCGGTATTGAACTTTTGGTCCGATATTGCAATCTCTATGTGTAGTGATTCCATATCGAATGTATTGTTGACACTAATGTTTAAAATTAGGTTTAGCCTGAGGTCAACTTGAGAACTTGATTATACCACTTTATCACGAGTTTTATAGAAAATACATCACGAAATTGTATATATGAATGGCAAAAGCTTAAGTATCATGCATGCATAGCTCGAAATCCTGAAATTAGGAAAAGAAAACGGTGAATTTTGTGCTAGTTATTGCAGTTAAAATTTTCTATAAAGTTTTATTTTTGATTGAAATACCCAAAAGTACAATATTCCTCGTTTGTTACCGAAAGTATGCTTAAAAATGAATTGCAATAAACAATGGATATATTTCTCTTATTTCATGGATTTAGATATGAATTTTCTTTACGAGGGAATCATAAAATATAATAAGCATCCCGACGTGTATGTTGTTGTACATTTCTAATAAAATTGTTTAAAAAAAATTATAGTGTTTACGGCAATTTTATGTTCCATAATACCAAACTCAAAATACTTCACAAACCTTAACGGAATCTAATGACTCGGCGCCAGATACTTAAGCGGAATAACAAACCAATTCCGATGTCGAGATTTTATTGACCGCGACGAGCTTTGCCACAGGCATAAATTTTAACTTGCTAATCGAAGTACCGAAGTCGTTTTTGGTGCGTATTTTTGAACAACATAATGTCTTTGGAATATTTCAATCGTAAATCTTATTGTCATTATAAAAAATGTATTATATTTATTCATGAAAATTCATAGCAGTTAATATAAATTTTCTTTTGCTTAATGTATTTTTCAATCTAATATATGCAAAAATCTGTATGAAGAAACAGAAAAATGAATAAATTGATGTATAATATGTTTAAGAAGGAAAGTAACCATCGCTCTTGGTTAACTCGTTTGATACAAAAAGCTATTCATATTTTGAATACACAAAAGAAATTCAACAATTTATGTGTGTTTTATGCAGAATTCATAAAATATATATAAACTTATTTGACGTTTATTTATATCTTTTGCTCCTTTTTCTATAATTATAATTATTTTATCATCAATTCTGTTCTCAATTCTTAAAACCCGTGTATTCAAATCATATAGATTGGTTAAAAAAAATCATTCTTCAGTATACAGCTAAAATGGTTTTTTGTTGTCAGTACTAGAGAAGACGTCAGAAATGACATGAGGGACCGCAAAAATAGTGTAGTCATCGCGTGCATTGTAAGCCAACTTAAAAAGAAGGTGCATTTTTAGACATTCACTGTAAGTGATATTGAAACTGTATGTGCTATACAGCAAAAAGAAACTATATTACACGTGTTAGAATAATTGGAAAAGTTTATAGATGAGCGTAATTTTACCAGTATTTGTGAAGAATTTGGAATTGATAAAAGTCTTCGATCAGGAATTCGGAAACCATTTTCCAAAGATTAAATACAGCAGTAAGAAAGGTTGTTGGTGGTTTTCAAAGAAATCAAAGACAAGTTATGACTGATATATTATTGTGTAGGGGAAAAGAGTCCAGAAATCCTCAGACAGCGGGTAACATTGTTCAGCAGCTGCTTGCGTTAACCGGATGACAGGTTCCTCGATTTGATGTAGCCAGTTCCTTTATAAAGATGGAATATTCACGCGCCACCCTGAACGCTGCAAACCACTGACAGAATGGATTAGTCTCCGAATGCTTTCCTGATTTAAACCTCCCTGAACATATGTGGATTACTTTGGGGAGATATTTGAAGGACACGATTATATCCTTCGAAAAACACAAGAAAACTGACACAGATGCTCATTGAGGAAGAACTGTTACCTCAAGAAGTTTTGTAAAATTTGGTGTTGTGAATATGAGCAAACCTTTGTTGATAGAACTTGACTTGGCTAAGCGCGTTTCTCCCTCCATTATACCAGAAAAACCTTTTTGTGCTTCATTCCATACAGTACGCGTCCAATTTATTTATTGCTGTTATGCTTTCTTCATCATTTAAGTACTTCTGTAGTATAAGTTAAATGTTTCCCAGTTGGATCTTTGTGGAATAAGTGCAAAATTAGGAAAGTTGATTACGTTTTGCACACTAGGAATTTCTGCAAGTGGTAAAAACGGAATACATTTTAAATTATGCTTTTCTACTCTTGAATCGAATACCAAAAATTTCTATTATTAGATAAAAATTTTAGGCAGAAATTTTTATACAGAAATTTCTTATCGAAAAATTTCTGTTTTAAGTTCTCCCAAGTACGTGTTTGTGGTAAACTTCTTCGTTTAACTTGAAATAATAGTGGGTTAAACCTCACTAATTTTTCTTTCAGTTTTTTACCTTTTTGATTCAATAAATTTTTCATAATTTGATAACTCTCCCTTCGCTCTTTAGAAATGATTTAAAAAATTGCATATATGTCATTCTTACCTTTATAAATGAATATGATTTTTAATGATTAATAAAACCCACTTTGTGTGTTGTGTATGCAATTATGTTTTCAAGGATGGATTTAGAAAGTCGTTTATTTTTCAAATATCAGGCCTTTCTTTTATATGAATCAAACGACTCTAATTCAGTTTAAGATTTAGGGCCATAGTAGGCTAGAGTAATAAAGGTCACAAATTTGAGGTCGGTGATACTACCTTCTTAGTGGTAATTTCTTAATGGGATTTCTTAATGAATCTAATGGAAATTTATATCATGATATTCAGTGAACAAAAAAATGTGCTCAAAATAGATGTACTGTGAATTGTTTTTTTCTGGTAACTTTTTTTTCACAACTATTGCGTAATAAGGAACGTAGCTGTAAAAAAAAGAATTCAAATGTCAAAATCATTATAACGGGTTTGAACTTGTAATTTCACTGTTTGCTTGTGGTTGGAAGAAACGTGGGGTTCCTTGAAAAAAATTTTCTAACTAATCTAATCCCCCCAGGATTTGTTTGCGAATAAAAGCGATTCTGAGTGGAAAGTAGGTTGGTTTTTTGATTTCTGTTATGTTCCGTGCAACTTTTATAGAATACCTAAATAATCTTCTCAAAACAATGCGATAAAAATTCACATCACTATACAGTTGTTTCAGATTCTAATGTATGATGAAAATGTTTTTTTACTACATATTTATTTTATGTTATTTTTGTAGAGAAATTTAGAAAAGAAGGACACTGAAGATTACTTGGACCAGGCAGAAGGTGGTTGGCTGTCAGAAGATGGCCTTAATGACGAAAATTCAGACGACGAGTGCCGCGATGCAGATGGAGTTAGAATAATAATATTAATAATTGTTTTTAACTATATATATATATTTATACACATATATATATATATTCACACACACACACACACACACACACACACACACACACACACACACACACACACACACACACACACACACACACACACACACACACACACACACACACACACACACACACACACACACACACACACACACACACACACACACACACACACACACACACACACACACACACACACACACACACACCACCACCACCAGGAATAAAAATGGTATAAAGATATATTATTTTTTTACTTATTTTGTACTGAGCTTAACATGTAAATTTGAATAATAATGGATATTTCTATCATACTGTTTTTTAATTATTTTGTATTATATATTTATAGTAGGATCTTTTTAAACATTTTCTCTTTTATCGAGAGCATGAATTATATTACCCTGATTTATTTCACAAAAAAAAATCATGCAAAGAAGGGTTAAGTCGAGGTTTGCCTTATGTTCGATTGAAGTAAAGCTCCAATTTTCACATAATGTGTGTGAAGCTGAGGATAATGAGATAGCGCCTTGGTTACATGGTAACGATTCAAATTGCGAAGATCGATCATCGCCAATCTCTCTCGTATGGATCTAAAATAACGTGAACTTAAATCAAATAAAACCATGGAGCATTTCGCAGATTTCTCTCCCTCAAAGTTCTTATTTTTCAAAGCTAATGCATTTATTTCAAATTATATGGAAAGAACCATACAGGGGCGCGCCCGCACACATGCACATACTGAGAAGCGGCCTCTTTATTCAGCGACATAACATCTGACTTGTTTATAGTCACAAACATGTTAGGTATGGGCAAAGTTTTTCCTTTGTTGCCCCCGATCAAATTAAGTCGTAAACGCAACGTAATCCATTAGCTGCTTTGGATACATTTTACCCGAAAAGGTTCCTTGCGTGGGCGAGTAGCATTTCCCTATCAGCTCTCTTCATGATAAAAGGCTTCATAAAAAAGCTTAAGGGTTCTACAGGGAAAACGCCTGCATTTCTTTAAGACAAGATTAGAGATCCTATTATGGAAACGAGCAAAAAGTAAAGTCGTGTGATAATTAAATTTTGTGTTCTGTTGGAAAACACTGTAGAAATTAATGCTGATTTGCTTTTGAAGAAGAACGAAGGAACTTGAGATATTAAATTTTCAAATTTTTAAGTAAAGAGACAAGTTTCTAGTATCCTTTGTCGTAAAATTTATTCAGCTTGTTTAAAGAGAATCTGATTTTTATTTTCTCTTTTAAGGGATTGTAAAAGTCTTTTGGGAAGGCGTAGCGTTCCTTAAATTTATTCTATCTTTTTAGATATTAAAGGATTAAAATGAAATAAAAGGAATGCTGTTAAATTTTTTGTTTGGATAAAAATGTTTTGTCATAAATAATAAATAAAATTACTAGAATTGTTCCCCTTTCTTAGAATTCTCATTCCATATTATTGGTTGATTTTTTTTTATTAAATTTGTTTTAATGTTAAGTCAGAATATATAACAAAAATTGGTTAAAAAATAAAACTGTAATAAGTTTAACCCTGTATTTACACCCCAGTTCATAGGTTTTGGTTCTGGAATATAATTTAAAAATGTTTTTGAAAAGAAAATTTGGATCAAGTTTTACATAGTTGGACATGTATAGAATTCGAATATTATTAGGAAGCTAAAAGGTTATATATGCACCCAACTCTTTTTTTTACACGGTCTTTTCTATGTCTTACACGATTGTTAAATAAAATGGTTTTTTTACAATTTTAAAGGAGTTTTTTATTTAATAAATTTTTTTTCCCGAAAATTTTTAAAAAAAAAAATGGAAATTCTTACCCTTTGGATGAGAACGATTTGATCAAATTCATGACTTTTTGGATGATAAAGATTTAAATTTTACAAGTCGAAAGTGAATTTTGTTTTAAAGCTTTTTTTAAATCGCGGGGCCTTTAAAACCCTTGTTAAAGGGTATGGAGAACAATTTCTTTACTCATGATCCTGATATAAAGCATGTTAAAATTTTCCAACGAATTATAAGTTTTTTATCGGGTTTAAATAAAAGGGGCTGCACAAGCAACGAAAAAAAACCAAACCGGGGATGCCGTTAAAAAGGAAAAGTTATCTTTTAAAAAAACGGGGAGTCCCTGGGTTATCTGAAAATCTACTGATGAAAGATTTTTGGCCCAAATTGAAATAAAGTGCACGCTTGTTATCAAGAAACGATGAAAAAATTTGGGTTATTATTTTTATTCCTAATTTCAATTTGAACTTTTATATATTGTATGTACTTATAGCCTAAATTTTCACTGTACACTAATTAATTTTTTTTTATAATAAAAAGGATTTTTTTTGTTGTATAAATATATAACACGAATTTTATTATTACTTTTTTGCATGGTTTTTCTAGGAAAATATTTAGAGATTTTTCATTTTAAAGACATTTTTCATAAATGTTTCATTTTCTAAGGGGAAAAAATTTAAAAAAATTTTTATTACTTTGTGTTGTGGAAAAGTATCCCCAAATTTATCGGGGTGTTTAAAAATATTTTTTACACTTTTTTAAGGTTTTTTTTAAGGGAAAGTATCTAACGTGTAAGAAAAAAAAAAAGTTGGGTGTATATATGCATCATATAAAAGTGAAAAACAGGATTATATCTAGTTTAGTACATATAAATTCAATTGCTTTATACAAAAATTGCGCCTATTCATACGGGATATAAAAAATTTTTTTTGAGTTTGGGGAAAAATAATATATTTTTTCGAAACTCTTTAAAAGACTTCGAAGACCCATTAATGATTAAAATTTTCATTCTTCATTATATTGTGACTGAAAAGAATAACCAAAATATTTTTATTTAACAATATGAATTATTATCATGATAGTAATTTATTAAACAGTTAAATAATATAAAACTCGGATGTGAGCTTTCACTAAATGGATCATAGAGGAATGGTAAAGTTTGAGTAATTTATCAAATGTACGCAAAAAGTGAGTTTTCTGAGATTTGATTTCGAACCCCCCAATCTCCCTTCAAGGGAAATTTTAAATGAGCGTTTCCCCGGATTCCTTTAAAATAAATCATGAAAAAGGTAAACCCGTTAACTGAAATAAAGCAATTTGTGTTTTTCTACCATGGCTGTGATTTTTTGTGAGAATTCAAAATTAATCTACTAATATATACATATACAATATATAATATACAATATATACATATACAATATATACATATACAATATATACATATAAAATATATATATATATATATATATATATATATGACAATTAATAATCTTTATATCTTGAGGAAGTTCAAAGAGAGAAAAATACTTGGGGCAAAGTAAAAACAAATAATATATACATCTAAGATTTAATTTAAAATTAAACTGTTTTTAAATTTTTTACAGTGAATTGCACATTAAATATAAATAATTTTGGAGTTAAAAACCCCCGTTTAATTTAATTTTTTATAAAAGGGTTTTGCATTAATTTGCTATCAATTGGGGCCTTATTTTCCGCAAAAAAATTTAAATTTAAAATTTTCACGTTGCTCAATTTTGCAACATTTTTTGTTTTAAAATCACGGAGAAGAACTTTATGTATAAATGACTTATACTCCCTAATATTTTTCACTAATAAGCTTTCTAAAAAAATAATATTTTGTACGAATATTGATACTTATATATTGTCACCATATATTAATGTAACACCAACTCACTAATATTGATAAGGATTACTTATATTCACTCCTTAGAGAAAATAAAATAGGATAATTTTTAAAATTACGTTTGTGTTACGAGGTTTTCATAAGGGTTTTTAAAACTTTTACTGGTGGTATCTGAGAGAAAAATATTATGGGTTTCCCCTTTTTTGATAATTTTTTTTAGATAGTTAAAAAAAATAGAGAAAATAGAGAAAATAGAAAGATAGTGGGGAGATAAAAGAGAAAGATAGTGAGGAGAGAGGGGAGGAGAGGGGGGAGAGAAAAAAGAGTCTGGGGGAGATACTTAATTGTATGAGGAATAATACATAAATGAAGAATTTAAATATTCCTCTAAGGTATTTATGGTTTTAAGCCACTCTTTATGTGCTATTTTAATTTATTGAAGAACTCAATTAATGGCAACTAGATGTATCCTATATGTGTTTCAAATTTTTTATATTTTATTATTATTTAATACATTAATTTCGAGAGCAAACTCAATTTAAAATATTCAATTTTAATGCTTTGTAGAACAAAGGGATTGAGATTAAACATTTAAACAATTTTCTTTTTAAATTTCTACTCCCCACTTTTATTGAGGAGCCAAAAAGTAAATAGGTAACTCCAAAAATGTTTTAGGAAAAAAAATTTAAAATACATTCTTTCACTTTTTGTTTTTAAAATTTTCCCAACACACACACACACACACACACACACACACACACACACACACACACACACACACACACACACACACACACACACACACACACACACACACACACACACACACACACACACACACACACACACACACACACACACACACACACACACACACACACACACACACACACACACACACACACACACACACACACACACACACACACACACACACACACACACACACACACACACACACACACACACACACACACACACACACACACACACACACACACACACACACACACACACACACACACACACACACACACACACACACACACACACACACACACACACACACACACACACACACACACTGTATTATTAATGTCACCTGTGTCCATCGTAGAATCTTTAACATTTAAAAATATGATGAGAAAATATGATGAGAAAAATGGAAAATCTTTTGCTATAAAATCAATGATTCTATCTTAAGTTCGAATCTCTTAACATTGTTTGGTATCCTTTGCTGCGAGAGGATATCAAAAAGAGAAAAGTAATTTTAAAACTGAATTCTTTTCCATCGCCCACATGGCTTACCAAGTTTTCTTTCATAGAAATATGCAAACAATGTATATGTCTATGACAAAATTCTATCATTAAACCAGAGTCTGTCAAACATTTCTTCTTTCAACAAAATAATGATTTCAAAGCTTATAGCTTCTTTAGCTCAAAAACATATTTCAAACGACATATTTAAAGGAAGAAAGAGCTATATTGTTGGAAAAAGAAGTCTTTCTTAGAAAAGTCGAAAATGGATCGAGAAAGATAAACAGTGTTTTGAAATTTCAGGGAAGCTAATAAAACCGTTGCTTTGAAAGGCTACAATCCAGCAAAAGGTTAAAATACCTTGAAATTATATACAAAAGAGGAATTTGAATGCTTGTTGAGTTACAAAAATAAGCCTTGACTCCAGAAACGTTCATAAGTGAAATATTTATGAATTTAAAAAACTGTCTTTATTTATACTCACTTATATTTTAATTTTACAAGTGAATGCATTTATTTATTTGCATCTTACATTATGATCTCCGGTATAAAATTAAATTTTTAATCAAATAGCGGTTGATATTAGCTTAGCATTTTTCTCATCGTAAAGTAAATAAAAACGTTACTATACAGTATTCTCTATTGATTTAGTCTGAATACTGAAAACTAAGCTGTTTTAATAGGCAAATACGTTCAGCGTAAGTTAACAAGGAATATATCAGTTTATTCGTAAACTGTAAGACACTTTTAAGGTTATGCATGAAATATTCTCTGAATGCCATAATTATACGAGGAGTCTTAAAATTCCACTCTCAGCATGTTGCATATATAACAGCTAAACAAGTGTTAGTAATATAATACGACACTGTATTTAATTACCTACGTCATGGAAGGAGTGGGTAACACAATTTCTGAATAATGTTATTAAAGAATGGTGCTTTATGTAAAACAAAGCTATTCCTCTATGTGCATAAGCACCAGACTGTGAAGCGTCTGTTGAATTTACATATTAAAATAAATTCTTTTGTTCTACCAGGGAAGTGAATCAATGGTGGTATGGTTGAACAGTTTTACGAAATAGAAGACAAACTCTTATAAATATTATATAGAATCCTCTTATATATTATATTATTCAGGGCTCATTTGCTCTTAAGAATGTAAAAGTAATAATAAATACGCCAGGGTGCTAATTTTCTCTATGTTTTTAAAACAATAGCAAAGGATTTAGTATTTTGTAAAAAATACAAATTTGTGGTATTAGATGAAAGGTTTAAAATAATTGTAATGCAGCAAAACCTGTTTTTGTGCGGTTTGTTTTTATGCGATTTTATATTTGTGCGGTATATGATTTTCACTGACTTCGGCTCCTTTGTAATGTTTTCTATCAGTGTACATATATACAACTTAAGACGCTCTGTTCATTTGTTAAAAATAATCTCTTCTGGCATTGCACAAGTAATAAACCGAACAATTTCAAATAAATCAGTTAAAATTGTATCTTCAAGTCACGAAAGCGATCTTGATCCAATACATCACAGGAAGATGCGCGTTTGGATTATGACGAGTAGCAGTGAATTATGTATGTGTATTTTGAAAATTTCTCCATGTATACAAGTGAAATTAAATATTTTAAAAATGTTTTTAAGTGTAATTTCACTATTTATTTTGTTTGGAAGCACTTTTTCACGCGTTTAGTGTAAATAATTGACATATTTTCTAAGTGCGACTTTTTTTTTATGTGGTCCCTCTCCGTTGCTAAAAATTTTTCTATTGTGCTAAAATGCGTGTTATATGTAAGTATGTATGAAATTTCCAAATCTTTTTGTGCGGTCCCTATCGACCACACAAAAACAGGTTTTACTGTAGTTGGTAACAGCCTCCCATCTGGGAAAGCCATCTCTTCATCTACTCGACCTAAATCTGTAGGAGGTAAATATTGATAATCCAAACTAGCCATGAGAAATCCAATTTATTATTACCAAATGTAATAATATGAGACAAGCAAACTGTAAAGGAAAATTTTAGAGTGATAGAACAATAGCTTAAAACCCTATGTGAATAAGCGCATGAAATCCTAATAGCTTAACTTTACTCAAAGTTATCTTAATAATCCTAACTTCCTTAATTTGTTTTAATAGCTAAAGCCCGTTCCATAATCACGCGTCAAAATTCTGATTCTTACCGAAACAGCACTGCTTTCAGCGACCCAGCTTCTTTTCCTTCTCCTACGATTATTAAACTTCATTTATATATATACTAGATAATCTGCATGTCAAGGTTTCTTCTTGAGAGGGAGGGCTGTGAAATAAATCGATTGCTGACCCTAAAGATTCCCCAAGAGGATTAATGGAAATTCACGTAAAGCCCCGTCACTAGTTCTATACTATTTCACAAATTAAAACTGTCTAAGATAAATAATCTGATAAAAAAAGCGTTGGTGTGTGGTAATAAAGCTCTTCTATGACCTTAAAATCTCACGATTCTGGTGAAATACTTCAGAAACTATTTCTCCCGCGTGGTTATGGTCACGAACTCGAGGCCGGAGTTCTGGTGCCACTAAAGACCCACCGTGTAGGGGGCGATGCATGTTAAATCTGTCGAGGCTTAATGTCCTCCCGTTAGTGTTGTGTGGTAGTTAGGAGAGAGAGGTTCCAGCTCAAGTGTCGTCCTCGTCACTTGACCGAAGTTCAAACATACGAGGTTCGTCACCAATAGCCCTCGTGTTGCTTGTAATAAAACTCTCACGCAAATAACCAAACTTATGTGTTAAAATATATTTCTTGTCTTGGGTAATAGAAATATTTTTCAAAGGTATTATTATAAGTTCTTCCTATGAGTGATTAATATAGTATTCTTTTGAGTGGGAATTGATAAACCGGAGAGAAAAATGACATAACAGTATACACTGAATGAATAAAACTCATGAATTCGAAAATAGTAGAAATGCAAATACTTTTTAAATTGTTATGAACTAACTAATTTGAAAGGTATAGAAACACTGAAAAATATATAACTGTATTAACTTATAAACTTGTAGTGAATGGAGAATTAAAAAAAAAAGACAGTGTAGTTTTCTTATTAAAAATATCGTCGGGGAGGGGGCTAAAGATTAAATACGACACGAATGCTTCTTAATAATGAATTAACATAAATATATAATAATTTTCTTAACAATATATCATTATACATAAAAACTTATTTGTGTATAAAGTGCGTTTACAAGTGGGTATTTGGGGTTGGTCCCGGGCCCTTTGGGACGCTTAATTTTTGCGGGTTCGACCCCGGGCCCAAAAAGGGTTGCGTACCCCAGTGGTAAAGGATCGGACCCCGGGCAGGCACCCCCGGAGTTCGACCCCAAATTACCAAAATCCCCCACCGGGGGGGGGCAGCGATGCACGTTAAATCTGCCGAGGCAAAAACGTCCTCCCGTTGGTGTGGGGGGTGGGGTTAGAGGGGGGGTCCCGCTCAGGTGTCGTCCCGTCATTTGACCAGGGTTTAAAAAATTACGGGGCCCGGGCCCCAAAAGCCCTCGTGTAGCGAAAAAAATGCGAAGTTAATATTCACTCACTCACTTGATCCCGACCAAGTCAGTGGAGTTTTATGATGCAAAAAATTATCAACGTCCGTGTTGTATGATTATACGGCATGCAAAAGATCCCTTGAGTGCCTGTTTGGCTTGGGTGCTCTTCGAAAAATTAAATTTCAAGAACGGTTTCGCATAGTCTGAAGTCACAGGTGCCTCTCGCTAAGGAATAGTCTGGATGTTAAAAGTACTTGCTGCGATTGGTATACCACCTGCATGGTCCCCACACAAAAAAAGGGCCAACATCTGTTGGAATTTTATTAGGTCTGCAATGGAAAATTTTTTCCCAACCCGTAGCCCTTTTGGGACAAAAAAGTTATACATAAGTTTTTTTAATTTTGTAATTGGGGATGGTTTTAAGAAAATCTTCAAAATTTCAATATTTATGTAATAAATTATTCATTCTTATGTTTTACAATTTTTCATCAGTTTTAAAAGCTTTGTATATAAAAGAGACTTGCATGCTGCTTGAAGTTTATAAAAGAATCTGGTTTTAAAAATACAGCATTTTTGAAATTTATTTTAAAATTGTATTTATTAATCAACCTTTACAAAACTTAAAAGAATATAATTTTTTAAAAATCAAAAAAAATTTTTGTAATTTTTTAAAAAAAAATTAATTAAAATGAAATTTTAAAATTAATTTATATATATATATATATATATAGAATATAACTCGAAATGCAATCAATTGAGGAATTGATATAAATAGATTAGTTATATTTTAAATAGAAAAAATCCTTACTATAGAATCATTCATTTTCTTAAAAGTTTTTTACATTAAAGTTTTATGAGAAGAAAATCCATCTAATTTTTGAATTTCAAAAAGACGAAGTGAAAAAATAGCATTAAAATAATATAAGAACTACTTTCAAACTAGCGAAGTTGATTTCCTTTTTATAAATTTGTAATCTCCCTTTGAAAAGGAGAAAAATAATAGTTTTTTTAAAAAGAAACTTATATGTTTCTTATTCTCGCGTCATTTTTATGCCATTAGCAAGTCAAAAAAGATTTCAAATTGATCCTAGAAGATTACTAAAAAGTCCCAGAGAAAAATAGCAATTTTTGGATGCATGTTTTATGCATTTAGTTTTAAAACCGACAAAAGGCAATTCGCTTGAATTTGAAATATGAAAAGAAAGTGAGAGGAGAAGCAAAACTGAGTTAATGCAAATTCTTGAGATAATAAATTTCAAAAACATTATCATAAAAAAAAAAAGAAACTATGATCAAAATCCATTTAAGTTTTTCAGTACTAGTGCATAGAAATTGCGAAACATATTTTTTTAATGCAATGTTCAAATAAATAAGCAACTTATTCAAATGTTTATGCATTTTAACTTATTCGTGACATTATTGGGAGAATCAGAGATTATAGTATTGTTTTAGTATCCCAGTATGCACACTAATGGATATGTGCTTTTTTAAAACAAATATTATACTACAGTAAAAATAAAATGCAGAAAATATTTAGCTCTAAATTTAAAATATATTTCAGTAATTCGCTTGGTTATAATATGATAGAGGATTCGTGTTAACTTCACACTGTACAGGTTGATTCAAAAATAGTGTGACCAACTTCAGAGTTTCAGAATTTTTTAAAATTAAAATTATTTTCCCGAAATTTTAAAATGTGGGTTTTTTTAACATGGGACACCTTACTCAAACGGGGTTATAAGGGTTTTAAAAAGCTTTTTTGACCAATTTTGGGGGGATTTTTCCCAAATTCCCTTTAAAATTTCCGTTTTAAGCCCTTTTTAAGGGGTTTTACTTTTGGGCTTTTTTGTGTTTTTAAGTATCCCTATAAAAAATAATCGTGAGGAACACAGTCAGATGATAGTGGCAGTAATCTTAGGAGGGAGAAAATTTATTTTTTTTTTTTATCTTTCAGCCATTGTATGGTTGGTTTTGAAGTATGACTTAGCGCAGAATCTTGATGATCTTTCTTTGGTCATGTGCTTCAAAATTTGATTCTGATAGTATTTAGCATCAAGTTTAGCATTTAGTTCTGCAAAAAATGGTTTTGTTGAGCTTTGAGAGGACATTCCTCTTCAAACAATAACATCTGACGGCCAATTTGCCTTTAGCGAAACAGCTGCTCTTTGCAAGCTTTTTCACGTGAAATATATTGTATCATCGTTTTGCCAGTTGCGAATGACAGAACTTCATCCGAAGTTACCTATGTTTTGTATGTACCTTTGCGTAGCATTAAAAAATAAACTAAAAAAGGCTTTTTCTTTTTTTTTTTTTACGTTTTTTCAGACATTTTATTTTTTTAAAAATGGCTTATTCCTTTTTTTTAGTAAATTTTTTTGACCTGACGACAAATAGTCTATTGAGGTACCTGTAGTTTGTTTCCTAAAAATTCTTTTTAAAGAGAATTTTTTACAGCGATAAGTTTTTCAGCTTCTTTTTTTTTTTTTTTCCTTAAGGGAATTCCCTTTTTTCCCCATTTTTCTTTTTTGCTTGTCAGTCAAATTTTATTTCTTTTCAAAGTTTTGATTGTAATCCATTAGCAAAATGTCTTTTTTTTTTTTTAAATGCTTTATTTATAATAGAATTTGAGCAAACATTAAAAAAACTTTAAATCTCCGTTTCGGTTTTGAGGATCTAATTTCTGAGCCATAATTTACTCCCACTAATAAAAATAGGTAGGTTGATAATTTAAAAGTTTCATTTTTAAAATATAACTGGCAGCAAAGTGAAAAAAATTTACCATTCATAGTTATATGTTTTTAAAATTGGTTACACTTATTTTGAATCAACCGGTAAAGCAATACGAAAGCTATTGGAAACGAACCTCATAATTTTGAGCACTTGAGTTGGCATCACCCTCTCCTATCTACCACACTCCCGGAAGGAGATTGAGCCTCAACAGGTTTAACGTGCACGGCCCCCTCTACACGGCAGGTCTTCACTGGCTCCAGGACCCGAACCTGGGACGCTCCTGCCCGGAGTTTGGGTCAATAACCACTAGGCAACCACAGCCACTTCTTGCTCTAATAAAAACAATAGAATTATTTTTAAATTGCTCAGCTGCTTTTTAAAAAATTTGATATAAATTTTGAATTAAACTTTAATATATATACTTTTATAATGACAAGATGACTTAAGAAGAGGGTTATTTATTATCTTTAATTTATTCGTTTTAGTCATCTACGTTTATGTTTTCAAAGAGAAAATAATTCTAAATTTTTATTTAAAAAAATTTTAAGGACAAGAGGGAGGTGGAAATCTAGTTAAAAAATGTTAGAGGGCTACGAATTAAATGAAATTTTTTCCCTTTAAGTAATATTATATCATGAATACTTTGAAAAATTAACGCTAATTAGAACGAAGTAAACACGTCAAAATAATACTACCGAGTATAAAGTATTCATCTTCTTTAAATGTTATTTTTCTGTTTTGATGCCTCATGTTCGTAATTAGCTAATTCCATAAATTATACTGAATTCAAATGCATGTTTGTTTACTTATATTTCTTCCCTTAATTAAAATTCAGGCTCCAATGTACTGTAAGTATCAATTTGCGTCGTTATTTTCTTTTACAAAAAATATTTAGGATACACAACAAATCAAAATCGTTCGCACTCTATTTTAACAGCAGCATCGCTTAAAAATATAAATGTATTTCTTAAAATATTTAAATAATTTCAACAAAACAGACTCCATGGAATAATGAGTTAAAAAAATCAGAACAAAAATAGAAGAAATTTTTGTTCAAGAACACCATTTGAGTACAATCAAGCAAATAATACTATTAAGGAGAATTTCATGACCACCATCATGGACTTTTTTTACAAATTATTTTAAATTTTGGTAGAGAAACCAATATAATAATACGTTTTTATATGTGTATTTTAAATGGAAGCCTCATTATTTCTTCTCTTTTTAATATTTTTAAACAATAAAATGTTTACGATTCATTGTATAGACTGGGTGTATCAGTACAGCGGTTACAAACTTTCAGAGGAAATACAGTATACCTAGACGATGGGATATCACATAGGAGTGCATGGTCGGAAACACTTTCCAGTTGACACAAAACACAAAAAAGACAGGACAAAAATGAGTTGTATTGTTCTTAGTACAGTAAAAATCCTGGGAAGTCTTTGGTTGTGTACATAACAGATGGCGCTAAGTAAACCAAAACATCAGATGACGGAACATGCGCGTTCGCTATGAAGCTTCATTTTGCCTGCCAACAAAGTAGTAGTAGGATGGAACGTTACACGAAATGAGCTCGCTGTTATGCATCTGGCATACGAGACAGCTAATTGCAATTGACATCGATTGTACGCTTAACGTTACCCCAGGAGGCAAACTCCCAGCCACGCCTTTTTTGCACGTTTGCACCAGAGATTGTTCGACAGTGGACCCTTTATCTTTGACAGACAGGAACGTGAGCGAAGAGTAAGAACACCAGACAATGAAGAGACTGTGCTGGATCTGGTACAGAACAATCCCGGTACCAATATGCGGGATATCACCGGTCATGTCGGAATTTCTTATATGAACGTCCGGCGGATCCTGTATACTAACAAAGTGAACTCTATCACCTCGACATGCACCTGTATTGTCCTTTTTATTTTCTTTTTTCTTAATTTTTTCTGCTCTAGGATTAATTAATGTTTTCCTCTTATACGCGCCCTGTCTTTCTTATGTATTGTGTCGTTATTACCGCGTTTGAAAAGCGTTTTTGACCATGCATTCTTATGTGATTTCTCATCGTCTCTAGGTGTACTTTCAATCTGTTCTGAAAATTTATAACCGTTGAACTGATACACCCTGTATTTAAAAATGACATATAATGAACGACACATATACTGATTTTAATACTAAATATTATTTAATTTTCGTGTTAGGATTGTAATACACTACTTTGTATAAGAAAACAAGAATGTTTTCAGAGCACAAATTTGTTTCTGAGAAATAAAATTTTTAAGCTAAAATATATACAACTTTGTTTACTTTTATATTTTAAATTAAATACAAACGGATTAGAACGGAGGGTACATTTAATTTTTACATTCATCAAATTAACCACAAAAACTTTAAGGCTGTTAAAGACTTTAAAAAAGTTGATTTACAGTCGACTCGATAATTCGAAGTTAGAGGGACCAATGAAAAACAAGAGGGTAGGAAAAAACTCCCAAAATACACGAAGAGAAATTTTTTTCTATCACATTTGAATTTGAAATTATGTAATAAAACAACAATTGTACATATGTATAAAATTATTTTAAAGTATTTTTAAAAAGTACATATACAATATAAATATTATACAGAAGTTAGAAGCCCTGTATTATTAAAAGAATGCATTCTGCACATAATTGATCTTTTTAATTTGTTATCGGTTCCCTCAGACCCTGTCCTCAACACCATTGGTTCTTCAAGGCAGGGTCCATTTCAGCCCATGCCCTATTTGGTGCCACATGCAATAAGTCACACAAATGAGTCATAAATCGTCACATTATTCCGACGCAAAATACATAAATCCTACGCATCTAGCACAATCTAGTAATACACAATCACACAATAGCAGACCATACTTTCTGAGCATATGTGTAGAAAGACCACGAGTTAAACGGAAGATATGGACGGCTGACAACAAGTGCGGCTGGTCTATTGTCTACTTGAAGAAGGAAAGCAATAAAAGTATCTTTTTGCTTGAGGAACCGGGAAACACAAAGAAGGAATGGCATACAGATGGTCATCAAAGGGGTACGTTACAGGGGAGGCAGGCAGAGACAATACAACACAAAACATGTAAACTCCAACCTGTTTGCTACAGGACTCTAGATGATAGTGAGTGTTCGAATTGCCGAGAGCTATATAAGATAACTTCGAATTATCGCGTGTTGTTGATTGGCCAGCCGCAGATCTTACTTAAAATATTCAGTGTACCAAAACGTATTGTTTTAGTTCGAAATATCAAGAGTTTTTCTAAGGGGTTGAGCATATACTTCGAATTAGCGAGAGATTCGTATTATCGAAGATTTGAATTAGCGAGAGTCGACTGTAAAGAGTGATATCAAGAAAGTGATATTCAAGTTTTTGTGTGATTTTTCAATATTTTTGAAAATTTAATTATTATTTTGAAATTTCCTCTATGTTAGTCATTTTTCTACTTTCTTAATTTGTTTTCTATATACATTAACATAAATATATTAAAATTTCATTAATTTACAATTCTACAAATTAATTAGCATTTTTCATCAGTTAGATATGTTATCTTAGTTAACCCTTAAGTGCATGATTTTTTTTTGAATTTTAAAAAATCCTTTTTTGTTGGTTACAAAAAAGATCCAGATAATAATATTGAATATTTATTTTGAAAATATGTATGTAAGCTCTTAGAAACATACGGTATTTCCCAAAAATCTGGCATATATTCAATAAAATTTTCAAATGAAAATTTTTTAAATTTTAATTCCCTCTATGAGCCTATTTTTTTTCTTAGATTTTTTTTATAAAACAAAAAATAAAAATTCTCTATTAATTACAATTTACAAAATTCTTAGCATTTTATATTAATATTTATTTATTAACCCTTACCAAAATATTTTTTTTTAAATTTTTGTTGGTACAAAAGTTCCCGGAAACAAATATTTTGAAAATAAATTAAGTGGAAAATGGAAATTTAAAATTGGCAAACAATAAAATTTTTCAAAATTTTAAAATTTTAAAATAAATTTCCCCTTTTTTACCCTTTATTCAAATAACACTTAAAAAAAATAAGTAAAATTCATAATTTTTCAATTTTAAAATTAAAGCATTTTTTTCGTTTAAAATTGAAGAACCCTTTTTGTGAATTTTTTTTTAATTAAAATTTTTTGGTTCAAAAGTCAAAAAAAAATATTTTTTTGAAAAAAAGTTGTAAGCCTTGAAACAAAATTTTTCCCATCACAGAACAAAAAAATTTTATTTTCAATTTTTGAAAAAATTTTCATTTGAAATTCCTTTGGTTTTTATTTTTTTTGTTTTATTCAAAACAAAAAATTTTAAAACCCTTTTCCAATTTAAAATTAATTGATTTTTCGTTAATACTTACTTTGGGTTCCCCAAGTGCATGAAATTTAAAACCGGGGAAAAAAGAACAGATAAAATATGTATTGTAAAATTAGTATTAGGTTTTGGGAAAATTATTTCAAAACGGCCCAACTTTCAATAAATTTTGGGTCAATATTTGAAAAAAAATTTTTAAATTTGAAATTTTTTTGATATTCAATGTCAGTTGAATTAGAATAAAGATATAAAATTGTTTTAAGAATATTATTATGATACATATTTAAATGCAATTTTGGCAAAAAAGGAAGGATGAATGACATATTTTCAAAACATTCTCCTTTTATGAAAAAGGCTTCCATAAAGTTATTACTTTTCCTATACATAGATAAGACTTCATACAGTCTGAACTGCGATTTTTGAAAAATTCACATTATTTACAGAGTTGTGATTGCTTGAAAGAATAACCAATGTTTTTTTTTTCTGTTAAAATTTTTCTGCTTTGATTTATTTAAATATGAATAAATCTACTCCTATATATATATATATATATTTAGTCCAAAGACTTTTGTATCTACATTTTTTTGTGTCTGGTGAATTCCAATTTCTTCCTGCTTTAGCACTGTAGGTTCATACTTTATCCCGTTATTTATATTTATAAATATAAATAAGGGGGGTTATCTAAATTTTAACCCCAAATTATGTTAAGTCGAGTTACTTAATTTTATTAAATTTATTTTATTTAATTTTAATTTTTTTAAAAACGTTGAATTTTTTTCATAATTTGCCAATTGAATATTTTTAATATATTTTTAATGTTTAATTTCTTCCTTTTTTCAAAAAATTTTTTATTGGTTTTTTAGTTGAATTATTTATTATATTATAATTAAAACAAACTTTTATATTCTCAAATCCTTTTCAGGTTTTAAGGGGTCTTACCCTTTATTCCAAAAATTACTTTTAGAACTTTTTTCCTAAAAAAGAATTTTTGAAAATTGTCGTTTCTCCTTTTTTTGGTAAAATTGCCCTGGGAAAACTTAATTTGTTTAAAAAAAAAATTTAATTTATATTTTTTGTATTTTAATAAAATTTTAAATATTAAAGAAAATTTCATTTTTAAAATTTTAAAATCACGGTTGAAAGGTATTTTTTAAAATTTTTAATTTTAAAAATTTTTAGAAACGTTAATTTTGTCTTCTTATTGCCCTCGAAAAATTTTTAGTTATTACTTTTTTAATATTATTTTTTTTGGATGAATTTTAAATTATTTTAAATTCTTTTTTTTTTCAAAATCTTGAGGCCTTGGTTTTAAATTTTATATAACCAAAAATTTTCCCTTTAAAATCTTTCAAAAAAAAAAATGCAACTAACAAAATTCCTTTTTTTTTTTTTTATTGTTTTTAAGAATTTAAGAGGTTTTCAGAGCAATTTTAACAGGTGCATATAAAATAGTATAGTATCACTAGCAAGTGTGGAAGGGAAAAGGCACTTAAAAAGAAAGACAAAGGAAACCTAGACAGTCAATAAAGAACAAAACAATCCAAGTATCAACAGCATTCGATAAGGTCTCACTTAAACGACATGACGGGCTGATAAATATCCGAACGATACTTTTACGGCTTAAGTTTGAGCCGAAAATAAAATGACTTGCAGTGTTGAGCTTACGGAAGAAACGCAATATAGAAGTAATTCTTCATCAAAACATTGAAAGGTAGATTTTTTCACCCTTTCTTATCGTATAAATGTCAGTGAGAATTTTATTAACGTCACACTACAAAGCAACACGAGTGCTATTGGCGACGGACCTCTTAATTTTAATCCTCGGTCAAGTGAAGAGGATGGCACCTGAGCTTAAACTACCGTCTTCTAACTATCCTCCCCGATAGATTTAACGTGTATCGGCCCTCTCTGCACGACGGGTCTTCAAATGAATTTTTTTGGGAATATATTTTGTGTTGTATTTTTAACTTTTGTATTTCCTATTTTTATTTTTGATTAAAAACTTGAAGTTAACTTACTTTTTCATTTGTATGTTTTATTGGAACGAAATTTCAAGTATCATAAATTATTACACAGTACACCAGAGTTTCTCAAACTATGGGCACACTTCTTAGAGGGACGTGATAACCCTACAAAGGGGGCGCAAGTGGATCGAAAAGTCGAAAACAAAAGATTATTTTGAAAAATATATTAGTTTACTGAAAGGAAGCAAAGCAAAGTACATTCTGACATAATAAAAAATAAAATACGTATTTACACTGATATAATACGTTTATAAATGTATCAGCACTGCACAATGTGTTTCACAATTAATTTAAAGGGTGTTGGAAAACTAAAATCTTATTTGTTTTGACAATTTGAGATTTTTACATTTTCAAATTGTGTATACATTTTAACCTTTTTAAAAATACTTTACTTTAACCTCTAGGGCAATTAAAAGTCCTTAAAACCTATTTTAAATAATCGTTGAAACTGGGCCATGCCCATTTGGATGGCGAAAAATGTAAACAAAGTGCTTTGTTTTTGCTTAAAAGTTGAACGTCTGATATAAACCAAAACATGTTTCTTTTATTGTAAATTGAGCATTTTATTTTTTTATTTCTTAGCCGATTAGAAGTCTCACTGTATAAATTAAAATCAATTTATCTCAAAATGTAAGTTTTGATGTTCGATGTACCTTTTCTGAGAAACTACTGTTCACAGGTTTGTAAATTCTTTATGATATATATTTATAATGATGGCTAATATATACTAAAATGAGCTTTTCATAAAAAACTCAAAAATTTATTTTTTACAAATTTTTATGTGAAAAATGGGTCAAATTTTGCAATGTTTGATAAAATATTTCATAAATTATTAAAAAATTCAAAATTAGCTAAAAGCTCATTTCAGTATAATGAAAAAAGTGTACTTTAATTGTATGAAAAACTTCAAGCATGTACATGTAATAGTTTTTGAGAAAAGGTACATCGAAAACAGCCGATTTAACATTGTCAGCATAGAGAGAGCGAGAGAGAGAGAGAGAGGTTTCCAACTCCTCTTAACAGTACTAAGTTAAGAACAAGTTTAATAATTACCAGTGACCCTATGAGCATGTCATAAAATTATATACAAAATTTAATACTTACCTAGATAATTTGTATGTTTATTATTAAAGTCTATTGTAGCTTTACGTCAAAGTATGTTATTATTGAATTTAATACATTGTACTGTATTTTTATTTCTTCATTTAAATAACTATTTTATTTAATAAATAAATAAAATAAAATAATCTATATGAAGAAATAAAAAATGTGTCGTGCAACACGGTTTCGATATAGCACGCTGCGAATTAACCGTGTTATACGAGGTGCACCTGTATTTTAAAATATAGCAAAGAAAATTGATACTAATTCATTTACTGCTATGGAGGATCTAAACAATTTCCTCAAAGCATTGTTGTTTAAGTTGCTATCTTTTGTAGTCACGCAATTTAAATGTTTGCCAAATTGCCCCCAAAAGAAATCCAGGTTTTTAATATTCACTTCCGGATTCGTGCTAAATCATCAATGTGATATAGCTAATCATTTTATGGCGTGATTCAATTCATTTAAAGATTTTTTTGCTATGAAACACGAAATTACTTACAGGATTTTGAAGGCTAAAAAAGACTACTTAATTTAATTTTTTTAGCTAATTGATACATTTTTTTCTCTTTTTTTATTGCTTTTAATTAAATATTACTCGCTTTTGGATTAATTCATTTCTTATGCCTGTTGATAAGCTACATGGAATCTGTTTAATGTTACAATTAATACTGTTTCATAAAATATTTTGTATAAATTAATTTTTTAAGAAATTAGTTTCAAAACACAATGCTAAAATTCGGCATTGTTATTGAAAAGAGAGTAAGAATCTGTTTTTTCCATAAAGATAAAATTTAAAAAATATATGAAATGAAGTATAAAAAAATCTATTTATATACTAAATTTTAAAATAAAGAAATCTTATTTTAAGGGTTTCTTAAAATAAAATTTTTAAGAATATTTGTCCAAAACTAAAATAAATCAGTAAATGAAATAAATTAAAATTTGCATTAAGCAGAAAGAAAACAATCTAAGGCTTTATTTAAACATGACTTAGTACATACAAGTCTTAGAATATATAACACTACTAATTATATTAATAAATAATGTTATCTAAGGTTATATAAATAATTTAATTAAAGCATTAGTTCCACGAAATTGATTTTTTAAAGTTTTTGGCATTCACTTTTAATGATTATATTCCTGAGTTCTATTTATAAGATAGTTTTAATTTAAAATACATTTTAAAGTGTCTAACTGATTAAAAGTTTAACTACATCTTTGCTACTTGTACTAAATTAAAAACTAAATAAATTATATATATGAATCTAAATTATTCAAAAATATATCAAAATATCGTATTTGAAAAAGTTGTTCTGGTGATACGTAACACGAAATAATCATTGAAATAAGAACAGAACAGAAAAAAATTTAAATAAAAGTTACTTATTCAATAGGTATGCAATAAAAGGGAGATAACTTTGGTTGATTTCTTTGTTTTTAAATTTTATAAATTAATGCATTAATGAAAATTTAGTATAAATTCTGATTTAATTCCTGAGACATTTTTCCTTTATTGAATCGTTATATATTTTTCTATAAAGGACATGATACAAATTTTAAAATTCACTTCAGAAGTAAAACTAAATTTTCTTATTTAAAAGTAAATAGAATTGCTTCAAGTACGATAAGGTATTTTAATATTAAAATTTGTGCAGAAAAAATATATTAAGATTGAATATTTTTTTTAAATAATAGAATTAATCAAAATTTTTAATTCTGTTTTAAGAAAATAAATATTAAAAAGTAATCAATTAATAATTATTTTATCGAACAAAGATCTAGACCAGTGTTTCTTAAACTGTGGTCCGCGGACCCCCGGGGTCCCCAGCGTTTTTCTATAGGGCTGCAAAAGTCTTATTTAATGTTAAGAATCCCTCTTTTGCAGATTCTGAAAGTCCTCTTGGAAAAATTGGAAGTTTGTGCGATCCTAGACTTGATTACTAAATTACCCTCAGTGAAAAACACTACAAGAATATGAATTTTGATCAAGAATATTATTTTTTTATTGTTTGTAACTACACTGTTTAGTGTTTTCGTAAAGGGAAAAAAAGAAATGTTAAAAAGTCTGCATAAGTAGCAGAGGTAGTCATAGGAATATAAAGGAACCCTTTAACTCTTTATCTACCAACTGTACTTATAAATTCCACTCTTACTTTAAAATTTCCCCTCAGGGGGCTCACCTTCTTTAGGTGGGTACGGGTGTCACAATCCCGAGGTACCCTTGTGATCTTTTTCTTTTCCCAAGGAGTTTACTATCTTTGGTAAACACGGGTGTCACGACCCCGGGGTACCCCAGTGATCCTTCTCTATTTTCGACCCTCCATCTTGTCATCCAATTTCTTCTTTTCTTCTTTTCCCGTCCAGACCACAGACCTATGAATGTTTGGCTCAGTATAGCCAAAACTGGCTCTTGAGCCATAAAACACCAAACTCAACTCACTTTAAAATTACATAGAATAACCATTTTTTGGAATACTTTGATGATACTTAGTAGGAATATTCTTTTGAATCCAATCCACTCTTTCAAGATATGTGGCAACACGGGTTCTATGATGAGTATTTTTACGGGGAAGGCGAATAGTTCTACAGAGAAGTTGCGTTTGCAGCTGATATTTTGATCAGATTGCGAAGATTGTCATTTTTGTTCCGAAAAGGTAGTTAATGTCAAAAGGTAAGTGTCTTATTTTTTTATATGTTAATGAAGACCTTAGAAAACGTGATTAATTTTTTAAGGCGTCATATAATTAATTTTAAGTTGAATAAATTTTTTTTAAAAAAAAAAATTTTTTTTTTTTTTTTTTTTTAAAAAAAATTAAAAAATTTTTTGAAAAAAAAATTTTTTTTTGGGGCCCCCGGGGGTTTTTTTTTTTAAAATTTTCAAAAAACTTTTTTTTTTTTTTTTCTTTTTTTAAAAAAATTTTTTCTTTTTTAAAAAATTTTAAAATTATTTCTTTCCCCCCAAAAAAAATTTTTAATTTTTTAAAAATTTTTTTTAAAAATTTTTTTTTTTTTTTTTTTTAAAAAAAAAGAAAAAAAAATTAAAGGAAATTTTTGGTTTTTGGAAACCCCAAAAATTTTTTTTAAATTTTTTAAAAAATTTTTTTTAAAAAAAGGGTTTTTTAAATTGGGTTTTTTTTTCCCTTTTATTTTTTTTTAAATTTAAAATTTTTTTTTTTTCCCCCCCCTTTTTAAAAATTTTTAAATTTTTTTTCCTTTTGAAAAATTTTTTTTTTTTTTTAAAAAAAAAGGGGGTTTTTTTTTAAAAAAAAAACCCCTTTTTTTAAAAAACCCAAATCCCCTCAAAAAAAATTTCCAAAAAAAAAAAAATTTTTTTAAAATTTTTAAAAAATTTTTTTTAAAAAAAATTTTTAAAATTTTTAAAAAATTTTTTTTTTTTTAAAATTTGGGGAAAAAAAATTTGGGGTTTTTTTTTGGAAATTTTTTAAAAAAAAAAAATTTTTTTTTTTTTTTAAAAAATTTTTTTTT
The DNA here is from genome assembly GCA_019973955.1 of Trichonephila inaurata madagascariensis. Lineage (NCBI taxonomy): Eukaryota > Metazoa > Arthropoda > Arachnida > Araneae > Nephilidae > Trichonephila > Trichonephila inaurata. The sequence goes on along the minus strand of BMAV01000113.1, from coordinate 30,829 downwards.
TAAAAAAATTTTTTAAATTTTAAAAAGTTTTTTTTAAAATTTTAAAAATTTTTAAATTTTTTAAAAAAAAAAAAAATTTTTAAAAAAAAAATTTTTTTTTTTTAAAAAAAATTTTTTTTTTTTTTTTTTTTAAAAAATTTTTTAAAAAATTTTTTTTTGAAAAATTTTTTATTTTTTAATTTTTTTTAAAATTTTTTTTTTTTTTTTTTTTAAAAAAATTTTTTTTTTTTTTTTGCCACACAATTAAATGAAACATCTATTCTTATTTCTAAAATTAACAAAATTTTTATTTCTTTATTTTAACTGGGAAAATTTTAAAAATTTAGGGGGTTTTCCAAAAGGGTTTTTTATTATTATTTTTTTTCCCTTTGGGAAAGCCCGGAAAAAAACACCGTCTTCAAGAAGCTTTGGATTTATTACAGAACGAACTATCTGAAATTAATGATGTACTAACAGATGATTTTTCAGATGAAGAAGTCCCCGCCAATTATGTGCTGGATTTTTTGTTAGATTCTTTGGAAGACGATCTCTTGAACTCAAGGTGCAGTATTTATGTTAAGAAAATTTAGCATTTCTTACACCAGGATGTAGTGATTTAAAAAATATTCAATCGGAACCTCATTCAAAATCAAAAATTGTAATGAATTTCTGTGTATTAATGAAAAAAAAATCTGTTTCTTGAATGTCATCAAATTAAGTTTATGTTAAAAAAAGTAAATACAGTTTTAAAATTTAATAATCCTTAAAAATAAGCATTTTATGACTTTTTTTATGGATTTTAATTTTTTAAAAAAAAGTCCTTCGGTCTTTTGTGTTTGAGAATATTTAAACCCCCTTTTGGACTGGGGGATTTTTAAAATACCAATTTAATTAATTAACTCTAACTAATTAAATTTTCCCCCCCAAATTAGTATTTTTTTTGTATATCCCCAATATTCAATTTTGGTGATTTTAAAAAAAAAATTGCATGAAAAAATTTTTGGGAAATCATAATGTGGTAAGAAGTTAAATCCCCAGCCATATATGGGAAATCAAGGGGGGGATGTTCATCTTTTTCCCCGATGTTAGGGGTGCGGTGATCAAAAAATTTTAAAAATATTGATTTAGACATTTCTTTTTTAAATTTGTAATGGGTTAAAATTTTTTTAAATTTTAAACCTACTCTTGTCAACTAAATATTTTATTTTTGATGCACATTTCACGTTTTAACCCTTTAATCTACCGATGGTACTTATAAGTACCACTCACTTTGAAACTGTGTAGAATAACCATTTTTACGAATAATCTGACGATACTTAGCAAAAATACTCTTTTAATTCCACTCTTCGAAGGTATATGACCGCACGGGTTCTATGATGAGTATTTTAGCGGGAAAGGCGAATAGTTTTATAGCAGAAATTGCGTTTTCAGCTGATGGCGTTTTTAGTGGATTGCGAAGATTGTCATTTTTGCTCCAAAAATAATTTATGTCAAAAGATAAGTGTCTTATTTTTTTTTGTATGTTTATGAAGACCTTATAAAACTATTTGATTATTTATTTTAAGTGTGAACAGTGTAAAAAATTAATTTTACAGTTAAATATCTTTAAATAACTAGCTCTAACGGATTAAATTTCCCAAAGTAGGAGTATTTTGCTTACGTATATCCCTTAACTTTCAATGTAGTGATTAAAAAAAAATATTTCATAAAAAAAACTGCAATAAATTATAATGCGGTAGATAAAGGGTTAAGATCTTGTTTTTAATCAAAAATGTTCAAAATAATTCAATTCGACATTCATTTGCTTCTTAATGTATTATATGAATTAACACGAGGGCTATTAGAGGCCTAGAGTTTGAACCTTGGTCAAGTGATTAGAATGGCTCCAGAACTCTGACACCCAGCTCTCCAAACATCCACACCCCTAAACGTGACTTTGACCTTCGACAGACAACGTGAATCATCTTTTCTACCTAACGATTCTTCAGTTTCACCAGGACTTGAACTCATGACTCGACAGCAACGGCCATGACTTTGCGACCGTGACCATTCGGCTACCACGGTCTGTTTTCATTTCTTATCCTTCACATATTTAGAACCCTTCTTTGAAATTATTTTACTGAGATACATTTCAATATTTCAAAATGGATATCAATGGAAAAATCTTTGAATGATGTAAGTATTTGTGGAAGAATTTCAAATTAATTTAAGGAAAAGCCCTTTAAATATTTAAGGAAGATTTATTGTAAATTAATATTTATTACAATATCAAATACACACACATTAACTATAAATTCATTATTCAAATTTAACTACTTAATAATCGTTCTTAAGATCAAATTAAATAATAAATATATTTGGTGCACATTGTTACAAAGAAAATTTTAATCTTAAATCATTAGAATAGCGAGAACTATTTTCGATTTATTTTGCCCAAACTCGGCAGCAAAAATACTTTAAAATTTAAATTCACTTCAAACTCTGTAAATAAAGAAGAAAGCTGTACTTCAATTACGCCGAGGAATTTTCGTTGATACGAAATTTAATCTTTGAGAAAATAAATAGATATCAGTTTCTGAAGCTCTTCCTTCAAAAATCCAATTTGTTTTGCAGGATTAGTTGAAATCCCCATATGCTCAACGAATACGAAACAATTCTGATTACAATTTCTACCCATCCATACAGAGTATTAATAAAATCTCTATACTCCTTTAATTCCCCAAATATTTGAGGACCTGGAGTGGAAAAGAATTTATTTTATCCTTCGAAGTAATATCTCGAAGAGGAAGAAACATCAAATAATAAAACATATAATTTTGAAGATTTCTTTTTCACCATGTTAGATTTTAATTAAAATCCCTAAAATTTCGTATGAAATTCCCTTTTGTAGGAGTAAAGGTGGGAGTAGATATGGAATTACAGTAATCAATACTGAAATTCCCCCAGGATGGATATGATGAATCTTCACTATTTTTCTTTGTGGACACATGAGAGCCATGAAACAAGAAACAGAAGACCAAAAGGATTTGTCTTTCTCCCATTATAAGGATTTGTTTGCAAAATCATTAATCTTCCCTGCGTATTCCTAGCTTGCTATGAATATCTGTACAAGTTTTCCCTTCAACTGTTGCTTCCTTTTACCCAGGCAATCAATTTAGATGTGATCCGCCTGTTTCTGATAGGGATTTTTTCCCCGATGTTACTCCTGCTAATTAAGAAAGTTCTTGTCATTCCTGAGGCGTACATATTAGTTAATAGTGTGGTTTTATTCCCAGGAATTCACGCAAGTTTGAGAAAAGAATTCTTTCGCTGCAACTCAAATAGGACCTAAAGTTTGCTTAAAGGATATTAGAATTATAATTTTCTTAAGAAATGTAACATGTTCCTATTTTTTTCGTAGTGGATGAACCTTTCTCATGCTACGTAAAAAAAATAATAATATTTTGATTTTAAGTAGTAAGAATATGTACAATAATAGAGTATGTACAATAAAGAGTATGCCCGATAATAGAGAGTACGTACAGTAAAGAGTACGTGTTAAATAGTAGAGAATGTATAATAAAGAGTACGCGCGCGTGTTTAATAATAGAGTATGTATACAATAAAGTGTGTGTATAATAAAGGGTATGTGTTTAATAACAGAGTATGTACAATATAAAGAGTATGTGCTTAATAATAGAATATATACAATATAAAGAGTATATACAGCAAAAAGTATGTACAATATAAAAAGTATGTACAATAAAGAGTATGTATAATAAAGAGTATGTGTTTAATAATAGAGTATGTACAAAACTCAACTTACACAAAACCATAATTAGACGCTTCGTATGTCAGCGAGTTCAGGACTCTAAACAAAACTGAAAAAGATAAGCTGCCGATTTTTGAGAGAAAAATACTCCGAAAAATATAAACGAAAAATGTTGCCAATAGAATACAATATAATTATGAAATTTGCCGCAGATTTAATCCCTTTACTGCTGATTAAAAGTTACGCGATTCACTGCCTAGTGTAGCCGTTTTTCATAAAGCGGTGCATTAGAGGTGGAGGGGGGGGGGTAGAAGAAAGAGCATAAATAAACAAATTTTTCTTTGAAATAAGTAAATCCTTCAGAACACTGTCAAGGCGTTTATTATCAAATCTTCGAACAGTTACTGTTAGCAACGTGAAGAAAAGAATCGCATTTGGGAAAGACGTATATATACGTCCGAGGCATTTAACGCATTGGTTGAGAGGAGAGAGATATTCGTCAGCGGCACTCAAGGGGTTAAAAAACCGGATTTCATTAAAGTTATAAAGGCTAGCTTCATTAGATGGCTGGGGCACCTTTTTAGATACAATGATTATAACTCAACTAAATTAGTGACATTTTCAAAAATTAAAGGCCCTCGAAAAACTGGAAGCCCTTCCACCAGGTGGGTTGATTCTGTTGAAAGTTATTTTAGGAATCTGGGAGTCAATCATTGGCAATCTATCACTCCAAATAGAGTCAGATGGAGGAGTTTTATGGTGGCCTTCAGTCTGTGACGGGATGTAGTGCTCTGAAGAAAAATGTAAATATCTATATATTTATAAAATGCAATAAAAAGAAAACGATATTTCCAATAAAACAAACTGTAACCCCTATAACTTTTGAAAATCTTAAAGTTAAACTCATCATACGTTAGATGGTTGATAGAATTAACAGAAATTTGGAATCTTCGAAAGTTTTGGTATTTTTTATCTAGAAGCAATTAAAACTAATTCCGAATCATATGTAGCAGTTATTGCCTTCCTATATAAGATAGAGAAAATCTAATTTTAAAATATAGTTCCGAGTTAACTGCATAAATTCTAAGCCTGTTCTCCTTTGAGATGAGAATTCTCACATTTTGCGTATTTTAAGACCTTATAATTTAAACTATTTTCTTGTAATTCGTTTCAATATTAAAAATATTTTTACGCGCATTTATAGAGATTGCTGATATGTGTACTGTAAGTTCGTTCATATTTCTCAAAGTTTATTCAGCTTAGTTAAATACAAAATTTAAAATTAAAAATTTTCATAAATAAGAGGGGTGTTTTTTTAAAAACTTGATAAATTTGCTAATTTTATTAAAAAGTCAAAACAATTAGATTTTTTAAGAAATTTTCATTGAAGCAGCATTTATGTGTGTGTGAAATACCTTGTACTTCAGTAATAAAGAAATAATATCCAGATAATTCCTTTTTGTATGTAAAGGTCAAATATGATTAATATTGTACCTGAAGGGGGGTACCCCTGTCTGCCTAATGGAGGACCCCCCATTGTACAAATTATACAACTGTTCATACTCCTTGCTCAAATTGCATTACACGCATTATGTAGTTCTATTTATTTGTTATTTTTTCACCAAATTCGTTCTTGGCGCTTCTCTTCAGTTCAATCCATCACTGAAACTGCATCATCCAATTCATTGTTAAAGTCCTCAGATTTTGATAAACCTGAAGCTCTTGCAGCTTCCTGGAAAGTTGAGTATTTAGCTCCGTTGATTATTAATAAGTCTTCGTATGAGGCAGCGCCTTTCTTCTCACTCAACGATTCCAGAACAGGCAGTCGTTGCGATATTTTTCTGCTAGAACTTGCTATAATGTATTGTACTATTGCAACCGTATTGACAGCACTTGGTTGCCGGTTCAGCACGTACGACACATGTGAAATCGGGGTTGCCAACTTGGCGAGTATTTTAAATGTTGGCATTATTTCAATAGTACGTAATAAATTTATTATAGCATCACGAAGAACTTATTTATATAAAGAAAATTATAAATAAAAATAAATGGAAGGGCTGCTTAAATAAACTTAGTCTCTCACATTTGTTACTAAATATCTTCGACCAGAAATCAATTAGTATTTTTTCCCCTACTTTACATTATTTTAGGCAAAAGCTACTTTCCCCCGAATTATTTATAAGGATTTATTAAATATAAAAGCAACACATTTAAAGCGAGTATTTATAAAAACTTTTGAATTAATTAGTTTTTGTGAATTTTAAGCTAATAATAAAATATTTGCGTAAATGCTAAATAGTTTTCTTTCACTCTGGATACTATCTTATAATAATAAGCACAGAAAAGTAAGATCTTACATGATGATATGAGTTTTCCTTTACGACTAACACATAAGTAATATGCGTTATTATTTTAGTAGTTTATCTATTTATTCATTTTTAAAATTGTTCGTTAAAAATATCTTGAATCACTTAAACAGAAATAACATTCTTTTTTTAACTTTTAGAAAAATACACTTAATAATTCCATTTAGATACCTTTTTAAAATTTTAACCCCGCATACGTCGTGCAATAAGGAAAAGTTTTCATGATAGAAGAAATGGATCCAAAGTAAAGTCGTGCTAATCATGGATGCGTCCATATAGGAATAGTGTGCGGTTGTATGGTTTCTGATTGCGGAAGATGAGCTGGATGCGGGTATCTATCAGCGAATGGGGACAGTCCATGGCGAACACTGCTTAGTTCGAAAAATTGGTGAAAAAGTTTTCGTGAAGGATATAAAACGATATCAGATCTCCTTGGCAATGACGGCCCAAACGTCTCCCGTGAAACCCAGACAACCTTAAGCAAAATTCCGCTTAAAAGTGTTGGAACACCCGTCGTTCAGTTCAGATTTGTCTCCCTGAAATCTTTCACACCTTTTCCTCTTAACCCTTTCGAAACGAAGGACCCAAACGCGTGCGTACCGCCAGGGCCGGAGGTTTCCGTCACGAGTGTCACTCATAGGCTGGAGGGTTTTGCGTAGTTAAGCCTAAATCCATAAAAATACCGAAATATAAACGCGTTGTTCAATATTTTTCTGTATATTATACGAACGACATATGCTTTATATATTTCGTATTAATATATTTTATTTACCTCAGCCATTTTCTGTTTAAATATAAGTTCTTAAACATTTTATTGTCCGCATTTGTAAAAGTCAACCTTGTAAAAAAGTAAGAAAAAAAAAAAAGACAAATTTTGTCTACCAGATCTAATTATCCATTAAAAACTAGACTGCGAACCCGAATCAAATGCTTTAGCGAAAATAAATCTCTCATCTTCACTATAAAGAAAAATCACATGTTCATTTCAAGAGCAGTCGTAAGGCACTCAATTCGAAAACATTCCCTTCCCCTTATACTTATAAAACAAAAACTACGTGTATGTAAGTAATATTTCTCTCATTTTGAGTAGAAGTTCAGATCTCCATGTATCTCAAATTTTATGGACATAGAATTCCATCTATTGCCAAAAAAACTGAGCTTACAAAACGTTCCAGGTGCCTGGCTCATGGGTGAGTCATTCGGCCTGTGGAGGGAGAAACACGCTGTCTCACCCGTGAGTCATTTGGCCTCTGACAGTGTTTATGCTGGATCATATTTGGGACGCTCGTCCCGAAGGGGTTTTAAGAGAGCATTCTGGACGATAAGGTGGAGGAAGCTATGCAGGACTTCCTCTAGAATCAACCACGATCTTTTTACAGCGTAGGCATAGAACTCCTATCGAAACGTGAAACCTGTGTTATAACGCCAGTGGCAATTTATTTTGATTTCCAATATAAATGTATTCTTTTTATTTAACCTGTCCACTTTTCATTTGGGCAACCCTTGTAGAATTAATTCCAGATAATGAATTAACAGTCTAAAGAGGTGTCCTAATGTGATTTGAAAACTATCCCTCTAATTTAATCTTAAAAAGAGATTATGACTTCAGTAATAAAATATAGGAGAAATGGCAGAATAATTTAATCAACCTTTTACAAGTGAGAAAAAAAAATAATCTTCCTTCACATTTCAAATAAAAAATATAACACACATTTTTATCTCAAAAAATGTTTAACGAAATTAAAATCTGCTCCTATACTTCAATTTTCTGGGGTGGCAAGAAGAAATTGTAAAATGCGCGAGATAGCATTTTCTATGAAATGGATTGGATGAAACTGCCTCAGGGTGAGATTGAAAACGACGTGGATAAAGTTTCGTATCCCCTTTTCGACACTGTATTTTGTCACCATCCCATAATAAAAAATCACAATAAATAAACCCTTCAAAAGAGAACGTTTTCCGAATGTAAGCGACATTTTCGAAAATAAAAGATAATCGAAGTTTTTATACGTCTTTATTTTTTTTTTCTGTTATCTGACATCAATTACACAGAAAAAGAATACTTGTAAATTTCACATGTTAGATTTTCTTATTACGTTCACTTTAAGAACTTTTTGATAAGTTTTAGTTATTTTTTCTTGATGCATTTATTCAAAAAGTTAGTTTTTTAAAGGTTGAATTAATAATGCATAAAGATGAACATGAACCAATTTTTATTATTTTTTTAGGAATTGAGCAATACAAAGCGGTGTAAGTGTAATGTCAGTTTAGCAATTGAGTTTAATATATTGAAAAAACTTTTGTGTCAAAAAAGCATTAATACTACAAAAATGGTTTCCCATCCGGTATAGTGGTTAGTGACGCTAACCGATGTGTCGTAGGGTCTGGGTTCGAATTCCGGAGAAGACATGGATGTTTGTAAATGTATAGTGCCTTTGCTTCATGGGGGTACTCTAAATAGACGTCGAGACACAAGTCCTTTCATGAGGTTGATGAAAGGGGTCCCCAGGATATTCTCCTTCCGGAACCGAGCTAAATCGTGCTGTCACCTGTATGATGCTGAAGGTTACGGCAACGACAGGAGAACATCTAGAATTCCAACCTGTCTTAGGCTCTGGAAACTTTCCATCCTTCCCTTCGGGAAGAACACGACAACAACTACAAAAATGAGAAATATTTTCAAGCAGAATTGAAGTGCTATTGATACAGTTTATGAGATTTAAAAATTTTACTTATTGTCATATATGAATTTTTTATCACTCAAAAGCACTTCATAATAATTTCCAAGTAGGGAATTAAAAAAAAATTGTCAGTTTGGATTTCTTTTTAGGCATCTTTAAATTACCTGAAAGTAGTTCGAAACACATTTATTGGAAACATTCAAATTCCTTTCTGGGATTTTCTTTGTTGTAAAAATAACACACACACACACACACACACACACACACACACACACAGACACACACACACACACACACACACACACACACACACACACACACACACACACACACACACACACACACACACACACACACACACACACACACACACACACACACACACACACACACACACACACACACACACACACACACACACACACACACACACACACACACACACACACACACACACACGCACACACACACACACACACACACACACACACACACACACACACACACACACACACACACACACACACAAAGATGATCTGATATATATATATATAAGTTGCGTTTTATTACTCATGAATTAATTTCTAATAAAAATGTTGAGAACATTCACAATTCAGTAAGAACCTTATAAACAATAATACTGCCGAATCTTGAATTATTTACGGGAGTCTGAATGATAATGTTGGTAAGAAAATTCTTGAAGTAAAAGAATACTCAATTATAAGGGGATAAAGGATTATTTTTTCTAGAATTCACTCTTTTATTAACCCTATTTTAAATTAATTTACTGAACAACAGTTAATTAATCTCTTTTAATCATATTATAGAATTACGCGAATTGATAATGAAGAGGCATTGATAGTCCGTCTTACCGAGCATTAACCCTTTACCGAGTTGATGTAATTACGGCTTTGCTTGCCTTCAAGTTTCATTCACCACTAGCGTGTTATATCTTCATTAATGCAGGCAGAACGGATCACACTTCCACTAAGTGCTATCATAGTCTTCATTAATTTGGGAGCCCATGGCTTAAGTAGACACATTTCTCAAGATTATGCCTTGTTATGGTTATATTCAAGAAAGATTAGAATTATTTTTTAAGGTTGTTTATTTGAATGATATTTAGACAACTCGAATTCTTAACTTGAATATTATAGTTATTTATGAAGTATTTAATTAAGAAGTGATAGATTCTTATTTGATTCATCACCTATATCCTAGTTGTTGAAGAAAAAAATATCATATAGACAGAAGGATAGACAATTTTTTTATTTAATTACATTTTGAAAACAAACGTAGCGTTTCAATTTCGTTTAAACCGATACATAACAAGTAATATAAAAAAGATATTTTAAAATCAATTCCTACTTAGGTCAACAGAAATTTTTTAAATTTTAGTTACTTTTTATTAAATAATTATAATTAATATGAATATGTATATACATATTTATATTAATTATAATTATTTAATCACAATGATTATTTATGACAGAGTCACAATATTAAGTGGCAAAAAAAAAAATTAATATTAACATTAAAAACCTTTTAACCACATTAAACTTGTAATTACATTCTTTTAATAAAAGTTTAATATAATAGGTAAGAGTTTATCTTAAAACCAGAGTGTAAAAGGATTGCTGATGTCTAACTAGCTTATGATTTTATTCAGGTTAAGTTAAATCTTCATTATAAATTTAACCAAAGCTGTTTTATCCACTGGTGCTGCCATTCAGAGGAATAATATCGACTGAAATACACCTCTTAAACTCTATAATTAATTAATTAAATATAATTAATGAATTAATATTTGAAAAAAACTGTGTTAACATTAAGTGTCATCCACTACAAGTTTAAAAAAATGTATTTGAACCTGAGTGGATGTGTGAAATTGCCCCCCTAAAGTGCCCTACTTATTGATTATCTGCGTGAGCTAGAGGTGTAGGATTAACAAAAGAACTAGACGTATCCATGTTCTTAATATGACTTTATTAAGAACTTAAACGTTTAACAGATTAGATGATAATAATATATGTGAGATAATCTACGATGATAAAACACACAATATAAATAATACCGAAATAACATAACTCGGACCACTAGTAATATCTAGCCGCCTAATCTGAAATTCAATAATATCACAAAGTCCCTAATATTAAATAGTCAATCCTACCTTGATCCGATCGCCGATCACAATCGCCAAAAGGAGTTGCGTCTTTACTCGAGTGCAATGGTATGCACCTTGACCTAATGGCTCTATCTTCGGGATAACCTCTGTTGGCTGTCACTTTTCACAATCGTATCACTCTCTATCATAACATTTCCCAAATTGCCATCTCACTTACTCAAACTTCTGATATTTAAAAGCTATCTAATTTGCATGTATAACTTCAAGTTTCGCTAATAGCAGGTTTTGGGTTGGAAAGAGTTGCCATTAATCCTGGCCCCAAAAGAACCCAAAGGACATGTCAATGAAAAGACGCGTGATCCCGTCACAGATGAATAAAAAGCATTTCTGAAATACTCAAAATTTGAACAGGGTATATATATATATTTCTCTCCATATATAAATATACATAGAGAAAGTGTAAACTAAAATAGGAATTGAAAAATCAATGAGAAAATTATATACTTTCTGAGAACTTTCGTAAATACAGTCACAACAATATTTATCGCCGTTTCATACCACTTGTCTCCTGTATTAATATAAGCTACAAATATAAAAGATTTTGTACTTTTAGACAAAAGTGCAGCAGTGCGTAATAATGAGCAAATTAAAAAAGAAGAGCTGAAATCTAAATTTTTATTTTTTGTTAAAATTTAAATAGTGATGATGTTTTTTTTTCTTTACGTAAGATTGATACTCAAAATTTTGCTGGTCCGATAGCTGAGTAGTTACGGTCAAGAACTCTTAGCCGGTGATGTTTCAATATAATAGAGAGCTCGAATTTTTTTATTCCACTAAATACCCATCCTGAAGCCCAGTGGTTGAGAGGTAGCAACGCCGTAGGTCCGGGTTTCAAATCCCAGGCTGGGCAAAGCCTTTCATCTTTTCCGTGGGTCGATAAATGAGTTCCAAGCTTGTGATAGGTTGGCATCTCTCTCTTGGGCAACTAGATATGTGGGAGGTAGGGAAGAAACACTCGACATGATCCAAACAATCTATTTATTTATCACACAGTGAAAAGACTCAATTTCAACTAATAATAGTAAGAGAATGTCTCAATGCTAACCATTAAAGTGGAATAACGACGGTAAAACACGAACGATTAGGAGAATATCAAAATGGATCCTTACTTTATAAAGGATCTAACCTATCATCCAATTTAATCTTATATCAATTTAATCTCAGTGAACAATCGTCACTTTAAAACTTCATCCTAAGGAGTTCTTAATCACAATAATTCAAATATGATACCTTCAGTAGCAATCTCGCCTGATTTGAGTATATCTCCTCTCCTACTCTCTATTCAAGTTAGAAAACCTCGACTATATAGAGTTAGTTAATTTGAATATCACGATTTTCTTCTTCCGATGTGTTGGTTGTGAACAACGCGAATTGATAGCCCAAAGATTTCCCAAGAGGATTAGTTGAAGAATCGCGGATAGATCTGTCACAAGCTTTCTTGAGAACTGAATACTGAAGGCTCCAAGTCAGACTAACCTCCTGACAGAAACATCTACCCTTGCACCTCAGTGCCCAAGGCTACGAAAACTGAAATGGGCACAGTAGGTCTAGGCCCTCTTGGGCTGTTGTACCACTGAGTTTAGTTTTAATTTAAATACCCGTTTGTACAGTGCGGCTGAAGCCTTTCACAAATCTGTAACAGTTCAAAGTTTTTGTGCTGGAAAACTTATTTTATCCGTCGCCAGTACTTGCTTTTAAGTATGATGTTCGTGAACAATTAATGTCAAACTTTTTCTCGACGTACCATTTGGTAGATAACCTGTGACCTATATATAATATTTCTCTCCTAGAAAACACACACATTATTTATACAATCATAATGTATTGAACATGTAGATTTATCTAAAAGTAAAAATTTTCAAACTGTCGAATATTATTTGTAAAAAACTGCCTTCTTTATTTTGTTTTTGAGCAAAAATGACGGCCTAATAATTAATGTTAATTTTGATATTATTAATGTGTAACAAACATCGTCACCAAAAATATTTATAATTTTTATGTTTAAAAGCCTGAATTACATCCCCAAAATGCATAATTATGATTAGTCTCATAATATATAAATCGTTAGTCATGAGAAAATTGATCGAAATAATTGTGGGCTAATTAATTTTAGGAAAATGTTGGACTTTTTGTTCAAAAAAATTAGATAAAAAGGAATTTAATAAAAATCTAGAAAAGCATATACATATTATCTAAAATCCAAATGAATGTTAAAAATGACTGAGGTTTAGGATCCTTGCTAGAAATAATTAAATATGAAAATTAGTCCATTTACCTTTAATTTTTACTGGGTTTTCAATTTCATTAATCAGTTTAACAATCTGGGTAATATTTTATGGAAAACGATATTTATGAGTTTCCCATGGGTTTCGATTTTTTTTTAGTTTGCCTTTGAAATATATATATACAGTCGAACCTCTATATAACCAAGTCATTGAATCCCGAAAAAAAGTTCGTTATAAAGAGGATCATCTTTCAATTTTCTTTATAAACCACATAAAACAAATTTTAAATTCATAAACACTATAAATTTAAAAAAAAGTAATTATTCACACCTTTTTGTAAATTAATAATATTTATTTTATATATCTTACCTATCGAAAAGAAAGGAAAGAAAAAAATTAAAACTGCAATGAAACTTTATTGACGCCTTTATCCACTTCCTGAAGAATCGTTTTTTTTTATGCTCAAGCACTTACTTTTGGACATTTTCCAGCTACAAGGAATGAAGTTACCAGTACGACTGATCAACATTACAAGTGAACGGGAACTAGTTCAAGCACACGGAGACACGAGACAACTCCACTGGGAGTGAAAGGGGATAGTGAAGATGTTTCCAGTGAATTGGACGATGGGGGTTAAAGGTTGCACCTGTTGGATGAAATGCCCAGAATTCTATTATTCTCGACGAGCTAGGTACCTAAAAAACAGTACAAGATTTATGACCACAATAAAAGGAGTTAAAAGAAAGAATAACTTGAAATGCCCAGAAATACTTTAAAAAAAGGGAGAAAAAAATTGAATCACAAGAGAAAAAGTTCGTTATATAGAAAATGCACTTCGCTATTGGGAGGTTATTTTACGAAAAAAATCGAGAAAAGTTCTAGGTTCCAGGAAAAAGTCGGTATATAGAAAAATTCGCAATATAGAGGTTCGTAATGTGGAGGTTCGACTGTATTTAACTTAATATAAAATTTTAAAAAATATTTAATTTGAGCGCAAAGACACACACACACACTCAAAAATAGCTTTTTACCATGAGTTTATAGAACAATTATTAATCAAACCAAAAATATGAATGTAACAAAAGTTATAAAAGTAAAGGAATGCTAAAATAAATTGTAATTTAAAAAACTTTAGAGATATACATATTAGTATCTACGAGTAAAATATTTATAGCTTTATTTAAACTTTTAAATGTAAGAAGAATGTTTCAAAACTGTGAAATAACTCAATGTAATGTAATGAATTTAGTTAATTCAATGAAAAATAGTCAATTTTCCCTGTTGCTTAGTATTTCACTCAAAAGAATTTTTTCAGGACCATGATTAATTCTTTTTTTTTATTTGAAAAGTAAAAGAAATATACATATTAAGAGATTATACTTATTTTTCCTTGATTTCATCAGCATTGAAAACTTCATCTTTTAATTCAATATAAATAAATTTACGTGTCTCAAATACTAACTTAATTTTCTGGATATTTTAATTTTCATTTTTGTGCAAACAGCTTTTAAATAAAAAAAAAAACAATTTAGAACGAGAAGCTAGCAAATAAGTAAAATGTAGATAAAAATAATAAACAATTTCAGCAAAATTTTGAAAAAACTAGGATGAAACCTTACAGTATACAAAAGTAAAGTACACTCAAAAATCATGTGAAACATAATTGGAACATAATCATTTTTGGGGTAAAAAAGATAAGGAGAGGAGCAAGAACATTTGTTCATTCCCTATTTTTCAAGCAATTATTACTAAATGGAAATTTTTATCCTATGGATATAAATATTATCTGGCAGTTCCCATGCTATGTTATTAGGTGTTTAAAATTTAAAAGAGGAAAGCAATAATTAAGCTCATATTTTCAATCAAAGCAAGGGAAAAATGCAGTTCTCTTCCTTAAGGAAAAATTGTAAATCATTTTATTTAAAAAAAGGATAATTACTTTTCTTTTTCGAGTGTGGATAATTCTCATTATACATTCTCGTTTAAGTAAAACAATTAGAAATGGGGCTATTACTTTTTTTACAAGCCTATCGGGACAATCTATTTCCTTCCGATTTTCTCTTGCAGTGTTATGATGGAAGGGCTGTTTTGTTTGTTTTTGGGATCCTGTTGCCTTTTCTGTTCTGAGCTCTTAGAGTCCTCCTAATGGGTACACGAACCACGTTTTGTGAATTATTAAAAGAAAGCGTTTTATTTCAATTGACAGTACATTATTAAAACTTTGAAAAGTAAATGGATATAAACCTGGTTAAAAAGATTCAAGTTTTCTTCAAAATTAAAACATCGGCTTTTTACTTACTACAATGCTTAAAATTTGTTTGGTTGAATGCAATGTGTTAAAGAAAACTGTTGAATGCAGTTATAAATATGTGTTTAATATTAATCAATTATATATGCTTATTTGTTACAACTTGTTGCCATCTTTTCAGGTAATATAAATTCCTATTTTGTAGAATTCTCGTCCTTGGGTTAAAGCGCTTAATAACTGCCTTAAAACACTTTCAAAAGAAACACTTTTTCCGTTAGATAATTTGCAGAAATCTGAACAGGTAATATCCGGAATGGTGCAATGTCGAGGTGAACCGATTGGATGATGCTGTATTCAGTTTTTTGTTGTGTCACCATTTTGCAGTATGTGGTCGAGAGGAAACGCGTTATCGTGGTGGAACTATTCACGGAGGCTTTTCTTTGATAACTGCATTCATTTTATCCAGTGTTGCGGTAGAGATCACGTTGATGGTTTTCCCTGTTTCAGCAACTCAGCCACTGGACCTGTTCCACCAGCTCCAGTACTTTTCGTTGATGGATACCCCGGTTTAGCTTTGTTGCAGATGATGTTCTGGTTTGCAGTAAGATTTCTCTTAACAATTATAGATTACCGACATCTCCAGTAACGATAAAAAACGGCTCCACATTGTGTCACAATCATGTGATGAACACATTGATAAATTC
This sequence comes from Trichonephila inaurata madagascariensis, assembly GCA_019973955.1. Taxonomy (NCBI): domain Eukaryota; kingdom Metazoa; phylum Arthropoda; class Arachnida; order Araneae; family Nephilidae; genus Trichonephila; species Trichonephila inaurata. The sequence continues at coordinate 14,690 of BMAV01000113.1, read as the reverse complement.
TTTTCCGTTAATTCATGAGAGACAAACACTTCATGTAACACAAGCAAAAGAGATTTAATGTGATCTCAACAGTTGTATGATGAATGCCAAACTCTTCTGCAATTTCTTGACTTGTTAAATGTGGTTACTTTCAACATGGATCGCAAAACATCATTATCACGATGTTGGTCATCCAGATCGGTTATGATGTTCCCAGACGAGAGAAATTTATACGTACGAACGTTACAATATCTTTCAAAATACCGCACATATTTTTACATACAACCGATGCATTGGAATTCGCCCACAAAATGCGGTGAAATGCCCTTATCTACTGACACGTTTTCACTTTAAATATTACAAGTAAATGATGAGCAAAAAAGGACTGTACACTCCAGTATACAACATCTAAAAAAAAAAAAATCCGAATGACTCACTAGCCTTTTTTTTTTTTTTTTTTTTTTTATTATAAATCACCAACCTATTTAAAAATACTGACTTCCTCCGGCTTAATAATTTAAAAATGAGTAGAGACTTAAAATTCAAAAGGTAATTTGGTATTGAAAGTGGGTTTTACGTTTACATCGGGCATATTCACCAGCCTAACACAGGTCAGCGTTCAACTTGCCAATGTAACGAAGATGCTACGTGTTAGAAAAACTGTATGAACAATATTGTTTTTCCGCCGCAAGGAAAGCATTGGAAGTACTTACACACACACACACACACACACACACACACACACACACACACACACACACACACACACACACACACACACACACACACACACACACACACACACACACACACACACACACACACTACCACACACACACACACACACACACACACACACACACACACACACACACACACACACACACACACACACACACACACACACACACACACACACACACACACACACACACACACACACACACACACCACACACTCTATGGTTTGCATCTAAATATATATGTAAACTTATTAAAACTAAATTACATGGAGATTGCATTCAAATTTTAAATATTCTACGCGACATGTGAAATGAAATACATTGAAATTTGGTTTTGTGTGTGTTTAACTTATTCTCAGTAAACCCCAAACCTCATATTATTCTTAAGCTATTAAAATTTTTCATAGTATTTGAATTTATGAATATACAAAGAATGAAAGAGGCCAATGCAAATTAAATGTTGAAATAGAAATAATTTTTCATGGAAGAAAAAGTAATTTTAACGAAAAAACGAAAAAACAAAACCTTCAGTAATAAATTTAATGGAGGTAACGAAATTTTTATCTTTATATGAATCAAAAGTAAACTTTATAAAGTTGTGTATTATTTCATGAAGTACATTCACTGTTGATTCAATAATAATTTGTTCTTTCACAGTACTATATTACGTTAATGAATAAGGAGCATATGGTACATACACTAAGAACAAAATGGTAATACGGATTGTTACGTGATTTAATTTTTGACACAATTTTCTGCAATTTTCTTTTAAACTCATTCCTTTTTCGAACTTTATGCTGCATTGATTTACTTTATTACTCATAAATTTTCATGATGCAGCTCGTTTCAAAACTTATCCCCTTCTCCAAATTTTGAAATTATGTTTCTGCTCCTATGAATAATATACTTAATCAAAATTTAGTATAAAACCAGTAAACTCATTATCGATTTTCGGATATTTCGAAGTCACGCAAAAATTTTAATATAAATGAAGTAATTAAATGGGAAACAACAGCTTTTTCACGGAACATATCGTGAAGAGGTGTCGTTTATTTAGCTTTAAGCAAATAAAATGAACATTTTGTGAAATAATAAATAATCTCTTTCTCTAGGGACCGTTTTTAATCTTAATTTTTTAAGTTCTGTACAAAATGCTACTTCTCTTAATTATGAAGTGTTGAAAACATCAAGGAAAAAACAATTTTAAGAGTATTTATTCTTGAATCTCGAGTAATAATAACTTTCTGTGAGTTATTTATCATTTGAACATTAAGTAGATACTCACATTTATTGAAAAAGTTTAGACAACAAAGCTGGATAATTTGTAAAAATATTTGAAGGAGACAAAAAATGTTTATTCTTAGAGTTGCTTAAGCTCTTGATTATTTCTAAGTTAAATTTTATTTTCTATGTTTTTTTAAGTGGAATTTGAAAGATAAAATAAATAACATAAAATATATAATAAGGGTATGAAAAATAATTAATTTTGGTTTCTTTCCTAGTTTTCATTTTTAATTATTTTTTACATATGTTATTTTTTGTGTGAAAATCAAGGGTATAACTTAAACTACTGTATTGTAATATTAATATCTACACATCCCCACCATTTTTTTTTAGTAAAATGCGTATTAACATTGCATAGAAAAGGTGTCTCTATCTCTTTCGAAGTAAAAATAAGTATTAAGGACAAAAATGCTATGCATTTTTATATTACTAAAATAGGATCCTTCATACAGTAGAAACATTATTTATGAGAATTCGATACATAGAGCTCTAGAAAATAGAATTTTAAAATTCTAAACAAATATTGTTTTACTATGAATCAGATACAATTTCTTCAAAATTTGTTTTGTATATAATATGTACTTAAAAATAACAATTTTCCTATGCAATGAATGTTAATTTTCTGAATTATATACTCAAAATTTTTGAAAGTTCTACATTTTTATGCAAAAATTAAGGAAAATTTGAATAAATAGTTAAAAATTTTAAATAAAAATTTTTTTTTTTAAATGTTAATTATGTGTAGTTTTGTATTTTTAAATAATCACTGTAGCTCTTAAATTATAAATAAAGTTGATACAGTATAAAGTGAATCTTTTGAATTATCCTAAATTAACTACCTAGCTTGTAAGATAGGCATGTCTTTGTCCCTAACTGTTTATTGTTAACATTTGAATACTCACATATAAATATTTCTTTTTCTTTAAAATAAATAAATATTCATATGTAGGAGTACAAAAAACAGAGCTTCTTTTGTTATATAATTTCAATAAAACACAGTTCCATTAAAACAAGACATCAAATTAACTCTTTAAATTCATCAAAAACATTTCCTTTATTTATTTTTATAACAATAGTTAAAATAAGTATAATGAATTCTTTACTATCCTGTTATGATGCTCAAAGGAAAGTAAAAATACTAAAACTTGCGAACAAAAATTTGGTAAAGAGATGTTGAATCGTTGATAACACGCACGTGTTGATGTAGAGGGAAAAGTTAAAAATTTCATCCTAGAACTTAAGAGGGGGATATGGTACAATTTACGAAAAATTTTTTAATTTAAGATTTTCAGTGCGAGTTCCCTTCCCTGTTTATACAGTAGCAAAACAAATTTTGTGTGATATCAAAATTTCATAAAAAAGTTAACCATTTAATTTTTTAAGGAAAAACTTAAAATTTAGTGATTTTTAAAATGCTACTCACTCCTACAATACGTACACGCATAAAATTTGTTGATTACAAATTACCGTCAAGTATAATATAACAAAAGTTTGGTAACAATAGCATGATGGTATTCGTACAATACTTCTGAATGTTTTAAAATTCCTTAAAATTATATAAATTCTGAGGTTTAGTATTATTTTTATAAAATAAGTATTGTGCTTTTGATTAAAAAACAACACATTTTATTAGCAATAGATAAAAAAATCAAGTATTAGGCACAATGAAAAAAGCCTTAGCATTTGAAAAATTAACAGGCACAAACTAATATTTATCTTTTGAAAGTGTGTGTGGGTTTAAGTTTTACTGATTTGCCATGAGGGGGATGTGAGACCAAAATGAACGTAAAAAGCTATCGTTTTTTTTTTAAGGAAAGCAAAATTTTGTGAGGGTTATAAGAAAGAAGTACATAAAGAATAATTTAGGCTATACAAATTAGATTTGATTTTTTTTGACTAACTTTTGTCAATTGAATCGTACTGAGTCTTCTTAAAATTTTTAAATTATAAATAGAAAAATGACTCGGAATACTCCAATTAATTATGGTAAGATTTTTACAGTATTAAAAGTATTATTTTACAAATCACAGATAAAAATATTTTCTCAAACGCATGTTTCGGAGATTTAGGTACACTTTCTCAAAATCTACTTTAACTATAGGGTGCTGATATCTTTCATACTATAAAATTCACAAATTATCAGCGAAGTGAATTAATTTCTTTTCAAATAAACATCTACAAATTTTAGATAGAGCACAATTTTTGCATAAAGTTTAAAAGGAATTTGAATCATAAAATTAAAATTTTTTAAAAATTTTCATAAATTAATTTTTAAAAACTTAATTACACTCATTATAGGGGATGATATGTTTACAAACACTCTGCAAAATTTTAAAGCTATATATGAAGTGAATGTTTTGCAAAGTGTAACGAATGTAAAGGTAAGAACATAACTCGAAAATTTAAAAAAAAATAGCTATTGATTATTAATTACTTATATAGAATTATTTATATTTTAAAATTTAATTTTTTTGCATTAACAGGTACATAAATATACAGATAATTCATTGTAAAAATATTATTTCCATTGATTTTAATTTAAGTAAGTGAGAAATATTTAAATTTGGCGTAAAAAAATTCATTTCTCCTTGTCGAAGATGTCCTAGTTACCTTAACAGCGTACATATAGTTTCTAGGCTAATATTTATCATAACGCATTTCTGTTTTTTAATTAAAATTGAAATTATGCTTATAAAAAGTGATGCTTTATAAGATATTTAAATTAAAGTTATAGCGATAAATGGAATAATAAAGATAAAGGGAAAGGACTAATTTAATTAACATGATGCTTTATCGAAAGAGTTCAGCCTTTCTATTTCTAGAAAAATGCTATTGCTATTGAAATTAATTTTTATTCAAAATTTTCTCTTTGACGTATTCTCTTAAATATCGTGATATGTTTATGTTAAATAAATTTGAACAAAAGTGTCGTTTCATTGATTCTATGTTGAATGAAAATAACTGTTAATTTTAAAGTCTATGTTATAGTTTTGGATCTCTTTGTAAGAAATATTTTGCTTGATGGCCGTCAAAGTTTTAGTTGCTGTTTTTTGAGTCAGCGTCATACTATAGCAACATAAATGACTATAGGCAATGAATTTTGCAATTTTAAACCATTTTCAGTAGAAGAAGACGTTACCTGAGCTGGAATATCATTTTTCTAATTTGCATACCACACCATGTTGTAACATTGAAGTTCATTTTGATTTAAAGTGTAGCTGTTTGACTAAATTCTAACGTTAGTATATCTTTAGTATAATTAAGACTCAAAACCATTTACTGTTACCAAAGTTATGATCTCTACCACCAGGTTATATACAATGGCTCTTTTTAAGAGGGAGTCTTAGAAAAGAATACTCAAAATAACTAAAGAAGAAATTAAAAATTGTTAGAATTACAGTTACCTTAGGGTACGCTTACTTGTTGGTACAGCTTTAGCTAAGTGCAATGCTTTTCATATTCTATACTCGATATTCATTCTGAATTTAAGTTATATATGTCTTACATTTGGAATGTTTATACTTTATGAAACAAATTATTACCTGCTAGCTATCTTAAAGTGGTGGGAGGGTGTACCTAGAAGAAATAGGCGATATACGTCGGGAGTATATACTCGTAGAGTCCCCATAGATGTGAATGAATGATTGATTGAATGAATATTAACGTCCACTGTTCGGAAACAAAGGGGTTTTGGCGACGGACTACGTAATTTTGAACCGTGGTCAAGTTTAAGTGGACGACACCTGAACCCCCTCTTTTAACTACCACCACACCAACGGGAGGACGTTTCAGCTCTCGACAGATTTAACGTGCATCGCTGCCCTACACGGCACGGTCTTTTTCGTGAGGTACTGGGCTCGAACTCATGGCATGCCTGCCATGATCCATGCAACCCTGGCTATCTCAACCCTCCCTATAGATGTGGCTTCCATATGTCCAGCCTTAAAATAGCCAGCGGTATTCAGCGAGGCTTCATCAGTCTTCTCCTTTTGGGAAAATACCTCATTGGTGTCACCAGCTCAATATTTCTAGGAATCAGTAGACGGTTCTATCACGTTTTTTTAGTGACCTCAAGAGAAATCTCTTTCTTTTCAACAGGGTCGGAAAGATTTTCTAGAGTATCATTGGTAGAAGGCTGGTTTCCTCCCAGTCAGCCTAACTTAGTACTTGAATTTACTATTGGTGAGGTTGGGAATCCTATTTTTGATTTTTGGTTTTGGTGATTTTTGATTTTTATGGGAGGAGATGGTGAAGCGCTACTCTCTCTCTCAAGCACCACAAGGATAGAAACGACAGCAATAACAACAATATTATTACAGGGTCCAAGATGCTTGTTTGCAGTATTACGGTTAGAAGTACTTATGAAAACTATCTTTTTATTACAACGCGTAATAAGATGTAGTTTAAATTAATAATTAAGGTGTTAAGCACTTATAAGTTAATTAATTTTTTCCAAGCAAAGAGAAAAAATAAATACCCCAGAAATACAAATTTAACAGGTACTTTATAGGTTTTCTTTTACTTATGTCCATATATTTTTCATTGTATGATGCATACATTTATTTTAATTATTACACGTTCGCGTATTGGTTAAAATGAATTCAACTTTAATATTTTCATCTGTTTTACTTTGTAATTTTTCGAAAATAATTTAATTAATGATGAGGGAGTTTGGAGAAGAGCGTACTGGCACAGGTATTGTCATTGACACTTGACTGTGGTTAAAATACGAGGTTAGTCACCTTTAATCCTCGTGTTATTTCATAGTGCGACGTTAATAAACACTCTTTCACAACTTGTTACTAAATTTTTGCTCTATATGTTATGAAGAAACTGAAGCCGGTTTGAATTTGCTGTTCCATTTATTCCTTAAGGTATCGACCTTCGGAACCGTGGATATAAAAAGCCATAAATGGATAAGTTTTCATGATGTTGGAGTCACCCAGAGTAGAATACTTGTATAAAGTGTTTTTAGACCAAAAAATTTATCTGGCCTAGAAAAATTTACTTAGAATAACCTTTTTCAAATGTTCTCCTTTCGTGAAAAATGTTTCTATTATAATAATATTATGCCTGTATATAGCTCAAATCTCTATACAGAGGCTCAACTATGATTTTTCAAAAATTCACATTATTTTCAGAGTTACAACCAGTTGAAATAATGATCGGCGTTTTTTTCTTAAAATTGCTCCCCTCTGTTGTCGTAAAACATGGATAAACCCACTTTATATATTTCAAAAATTCTAGTTGAGCCTCTGTACAGAGGTCTGAGCTTTATACAGGCGAAATATTATTATAATAGAAGCAATTTTCACAAAAGGAGAGTATTTTGAAAATGGGTCATTCTATGTTCATTTTTTGTCAAAATATTTTACTTAAATAATTTTTTATTGTAATACTATCCTTAAAACAATTTTATATACATTTTCTAATCTAAGTGACACTAAATATCATAAATATTATCCATTTATACGCTTTTGCAAAATCACGTATTCCGAACGTAGTCGGATACCTTAAAACAGTCCTTCACGATCATTCAGCCAACAGTTCAATAATCTAAAAACCAGCAAATTATAGTTCTGTGATATGTATAAAAAAATTAAAACTTGTTCCAATTTTTAGGAAAAAATAATAAAACTCATTAGATTTTTGGTCTGAAATAAAAAAGTAGAAGCTTTCACAAATTTTAAAAATAGTTGACAGCAATTGTGGACAGCTACGTTAAAAAGAATGAAAAAATTCTTAACGTTAAATCTTTTATTCATAACAGTTTCCTGCCATCGATTTCAATTTTATTTGTTGGCATATTTTTTTTGACCTATCATTTCACAAATCAAACTTTTTTGGTTTTTATTTACATAAATTCGCTGATAAATATCTTATTTCTTTTGATACATAAATTTCGATATTTTTTAAATGACTGTTTTTAGGGATGTGTTATTACTGAGTTAATTATCTTGTTACGCACAGAATGGAATTTTTTAAATATTTCTCTGGAGTTAGAAAAAATGAGGAAAAGAAAAATATCTGCACATAAAATTTTAAAGAGCAATTTGCAGATTGTTGAGTGAAGGCCCGTGAATATTTAAAATTTCTAAATAGCTTCATTTTTAAAAATAATATAACCTGTAAGTCAAACTATTCATAGGTAAAAAGTGATAATATGCGTGGAAAGTGACATGATTTAAATTGAAGATGTATCGTTGATGGTGAAGAAAATTATGAAGAATGATTTTCGTGTGGGGTTATTCTTTTGCGAGGAAACATTGCGGTATTCAGATTTATGTTTTTGCTTTTTAACGCTGTTTTAAATGAAAAATTATTAAAGGAGTTTTTATGCATTCATAAAAATTGAAAGCTTTTTTTCAGCTTACATTTTTAATGCTGCTAAAATCTATGACTTTAAAATTCTCAACTTTACTTGTGTTTATATACAGGGAACATATCTACATTGTTATTTTCTGTTGCAACTATACAGTTTATTGGAAGTAAATACTTTTTAGATTTGTTTTTAAATTAAAATAAATAAAATTTCAAAATTAATTAAGATTTTTATTAAGTATTTCATTAAATATGCTTAAAAAGTATATAATGTATTATTTGTGTTCTATAAATTAAGATAATTTATTTATATCAGTTGAAAATCTTCAATTTCTATGCGTTTTTGTAAGCATGTTTATAAATAAATATTTTTGCGCATCAATAATTTATATAGTTTTGTAACCCATCTGCATAAAAATATAGAAGCCCATCTAGACTTTTTTTCTTATAATTTTGATTTTCAAAACCAAATAAAACGTTCAAGTATGCTTCAGCAGTTTCATAATATTTTTTGCAAAAGAAGAAGAAGATTCTTATCAAATTATACAGAAATAACTTTAAATGTTTTTTTAGTATAAGTATGTTTAAATTATATAAACATATACCCATGCTTTTTCTTTTAGTTGTAAATATTGATAGTGAGCTGAAATAAATGTTACGCAGCTTCTTAGAAAATATTTCAGTTTATTTTTCAACAAGAAAAGGAGGGGGGATATTTTAGTGTAGTTTAATTTATAATTTGTTTGATAGCCACATTCTTCAGTACTACAATTTTTTTTTCTGTTTTTTAAATAAAAATTTGATACTGATATCTGTGTGGATTTCGGTAAAAAGTTCATGTAACATTAAATTTGTGTCAAATTCAGGAGCTTTGAACTTTTTAAAATATTATTTAAATAAATGAAATTGTTAAGAAAATAAAGCCTCGAATATATATATCATATAAATACTCAAAATCATGAAAAAGGATTTACCAAAACTTCATAGCCATACAACAAAATAATCAAACTCTACGTATCTAGAAAATTTTAAAATTTCCCTTATTAAATTTCATTTTTTTTTCAATGAAGCTTTAAAAGAGCAATAAAAATACAAGTATATTAGTTATAACAATTTTTCATGAATTAGTTATGAAACTCTTTCTGAATATGAGAATAATTTAGTAACAATGAAATCAATTAGCTATTACAGTAAATAAAAAAGAGAATACTTTTGCTTAAGAATATTTAAACCAATCTTTAAGCCACAGCAATAAATAAGAAGAAAAAATATTTTAATCTGAGGAAACGACGGAATATCATTATTTCAAGCACATTTATCTAAAAAATAAAATTTTACAAATAAATGCCTTTAATTTTATTGTGACGTATAATTCTACTTATGTTACGGTGCATCAGATGCAAATAATTTAGAAAAAGAATGTTAAGTTCAATTAATGTTAATGTAAAGTTAATGTGAATTAATAATGTATATGCTTTGAGATGCATTTTTCAAGCAATTGGCTTAACACAATTCTCATTAACTTCATTTTTTCCTCTGTTAATTTCATTTGTTCCTTAGTGTGTTTTTCTTTCGCTAAAAATTTTTATTAAAGAAAGAAAATAAAGTAGAAAATTACTAATAAGCACGTATAAAAAATCTCATTAGAAAAATTAATGGGAAAACGGGGGGAGAGAGAAATAAAAATTTTTTAATTTGCTTATAGATTTTTATCTTCGTTTCTTTATGAACGAAAAAAAAAACTAAAAGATTTTGAAAAGGAAAAAATAAAATACCTTTTTTGAAGGTTTTTTGGAAAAATTTTTTCTTTTAAACGTGGGGGCAAAAGAAATTGGGAACCCTTTCCCCTTTTTTAAAATTTAAAATTCCCTTTAAAGTTTAAATTAAATTTCAGATTTTTTTTAAATTTTTTTTCAAGGGGAAATTAAATTTTTAAAATTAGATGTTTTTAAAAAATTTTCTTTTTTAAAAAAAAAAAAAAAATTTAAAAAAAGTAAAATTTTTTGGGGGTTTTTTGAAATTCTTGGGGTTTTTTAAAATTTTTTTTTAAATTTTACTGCCCTTGGGGGGAAAAAATGGAGGGGAGTTTGGTTTTCCAAAAATCCCTTTTGGGGGGTTAAACCCCGGGGGTCGAAAAATTTAAAAATACGCTGCCCCCAAAAAAAATCAAGTTTGGAAAGGAGGGTTTTAGGAAAAGGGGTGTTTAATGTGTTATTTATTAACACTTGATATCTCTTATTCTTTTCATGACATATTTTTAATCAATCTTTTGAATAGTAAATGAATATATTTCAGAAATATTAAGATCAGATGTAGATCCGGATAGCTTTGATGTTTTTTTTTTATTAGTCAGCTATAAAGATTAAATTACATAAGTAGGAATAGAATATATGGTAAACAGTCATAAGTACAAAAATATGGTTTTGCAAATTATACAAATATTTATTTGTTAGAAAAGCAAGAGCTCTATATATTTTAATTTTGATTACATTGATTTATTCAATGAGAAAACCTTCTTATAAGTAATTAAGAACGGTGTTCAGCATGTGTATAAATAAATTATAAATGCATTGATGGTATTCATTATTTATAAAAATAACGCATTTAATATAAAGACTTTGCATGTATAAATATATATAGAAATATTATTTTTAACCATATTTATCGTAATAATGTATTAGTTAGTGATAAATCTAACATATATTTAAATTTTAATAACTTTATTAAACAATGTGTATTGAACATGGAGAGAGAGATATCCTGCTATAACTTTCTTTATAATTATATTTCTAATCGTTCTTAGTGAAACGACAATATGTATTAATATTAGCATTTTTAATTAATTATACAGTTATTCAATAGATGGTGCCACACGTTTAATAAATTAATAATATTATATTTTTTAAAAATATTCTTGTGTATGTCTTGTAATCCTTTATTTTCTATAAAATTTTATAAAAATATTTATGGTTTTTTAAATGTACATATAAAAATATATGTAAAGAGACTTTATGTTATTCTATCCTAATTTACTAACTTTACTTTTATGCGGTACTGCCTTTTTACTCTTGTTGTATTTGGCGGGAAACATAACATGTTGCTATACTCACGAAGTAAGTCTTACTATCAACTTTAATTATATACTAGTAAATATCAGCAGACAATAATTTTATCGTTATATTTTAATGGTATAGTGTATTTTATTTGTAATATCTTTGACTCACTATATAGGCATATATATATATATATGTTACCAGCCATTACCCACCAACTTTGCTTAGTATTTCAGGATATTGTACGATTATACAATGTTTTTAAAGTTATTGATATCTAAATCCTAACATTAAGCATTTGGTTATATTCAAAACCTTTTTTTCAGCTCTCCCCCCTCTTGATTTTAAAAGGACAGTACTTGAATTTCTAAAACGGAAGTGTCTTTATCTTTTCAGCTTCAATAACCCCTTTCCTTTTGGAAGCCGATTTCTCCCAAACCCATTCTTAGCAGATTTCTAATCAACAAAAGTAACATGCTTGCTATATTTAAAGTCTGTGGGTGTAATAGTTTCAAAAAGGGATTTTTTTTATTTATTAGATACCTGAAATCTCCACCTTGTCCTTAAAAGTCGGTTTTTCTAAAACTTTAGCTTTGTTAGTCTTAACTCAACAAACCATGCTTACCAAATTTCATCTCTATAGGTTTGTTAGTTCAAAAAAAGGGATTTTTTTTAAATCTATAACGCCCCTGTAAAACTCTCGGGAACTCTTCCTCAAAACACGTTCTTAGCGGATCTCTAATCATCAACAACAACAAAAAACATGTTTGCCAGATTTCCTGTCTGTAGACTTAATACTTGAAATAGAGAAAGTATGTCATATACGCCTCTTTAACCCCTCAAAAACCCTTTGGGAATCAATCTACATGTACTCCGTTCTTAGCGAAACTCTTTTCATCAAAAGAAACATGCTTACCAAATTTCCAATCGGTAAGACTAAAAGTTCCGGAGATATCATCATGAGTGAGTGAATAGATTTTCTCCTATATTTATACGAGTAGGTATAGATTATTATTATTGCATCCATATCAGAGCATTTATTAATTAAATATGATTTTACTACACCTAAAATTAAATAAATGTTTCTCAGAATTTTAAAAGAACTTGTAGCATTTATACATCATGTTATTTTACTTTCTATTCAAATTACATTACAAAAGATTTGTATTACTAGCTTCTATGCTCGTGAAATCTCAGAATTAAGCCATTAGCGGAGAATTCTTCTCTTCTATTCATCAGAGACTTTCTAATTATAATACACTTATTTGATGAGTAATTGAAATTTCATTTAAAATAAACCTAACCAGATATGTATTCAGCGCTTTATTTCATTGTACATCTCCAATTATCTCCTCTGCATCGTGTAAGCATCTGTAGGTTGATTATAAGCCTTGTTTTCTATTATTTAACGAATTTTTCCCTTGAATGTCTTACAGCATCAATAAAACCAATAAATAACTACACTTGCATAGTTTCGAAATACGGGATCAATTAATTTGGTTTCCCAAACTTGATTTAACATATTACTTCGTAAAATGAATTCTCACCTTAGTCTTTCTTAAGATGTGCATGGTATGTATAGTTTTGAAGTCTATATATATATATATATATATATATATATATATATATATATATATATATATATATATAATAATACCATTTATCGAAATTTAATTTCATATTATGAAGCTAGTAATTCACTTTATATACACCTAATTAATTTCAGCAGTTTTCCTTAATTTTAGATGATGTCATAATTTGTGCAGCTTGTTGAAAAGTTAAAAAACTTTTCGCACCATTGCTTTGTATTATTCCTCTTTTTATTTTGAATATTAAGTAACTTATATACTTAATTTTATCCCTTATATATTGTACGAAATGATTTTTTAGTGATACATACAGAGATCCATATTTACCGATTCAATATCCTAATAATGACTTAAACTTTCCCAATAGTTATGCATATTCACAAACATAAACACATACATAAACAAATGTACAAACAAAAGTAACCAAATTTTAAGCAACAAAAAGTCATTTTCAACATGAAGCCAAAAAATTGGAAGAGGTTTTTTATGTTTAAAAAAATTGGATTTTAAATTAAGGACTTTATGATTACAAGCCCGACTAGTCGAAAGTTGAAACATATGCAAATATAAAGAGCTTGACGTCAGGGTGATGTGAAGACACGCAAAGCGTTCGGTTATAAAGGGCATTGCAAGGCAATTAAAAAAGATGGGGTTGTTGATTGATTGATTATTAACCCCCACTGTTAAGCTACACAGGGTTTTTTGGGACGGCCCAAAGTTTTTTGAACCAAAAGAGGGGGAAAGGAACTTTTTAAGACATTTTCAGTATTGGTCTATGTCAATATGGCTACGAAACCATTATGATGCCTTTACACGTGATAGGTTGGGTATTTGGGAAGAGGGGCACAACTTGAGGTTGGTCAAGATTTTGGGGAATTGATGAAGGTCTTGTACCAGGAGTTCAGTTAACATTCCAAAGGACAAGTACAGACGTAAGAAGGGTTGTTTGGGGTCGGCCAAGGCAAACAACGATCAGTGATGACATATAAATCTTAATCAAGTGAAAAGATACCGAATCGAGACGCGTGCAATGGTGCTCGTAGCTGCACTGCAAAGGGGGCAAGTATTCCATTTTATGAGCCAGATTCTTTCATAAAAGGGTGGCTTCAGAATGCTGTAAAAAGTTTTTGTCTATATAGGGGACACTTTTTTCTGGGGTAGATGAAGAACAAAAGGGAAAGCTGCACTGAAAGGCTGAATAATTCTGACTCCCATTCTGAAATTTTGCATATAATTTTCAACTGACCATTTAAATACATCACTTCCCAAAAATTAGGGACGGAGAGGAAAAAGATAATTTTGGGGAAACCAATAAAAATTGAAAGGATCAATTCGCGAGAGATAGGTGGAAGTATGCAAATATGTTGGTAACAGCCAATCTCTTTCTGCCAAGAAACATGCAAAAAAACGTTTATAAGAAGCCAACTTTATGAAGAGATACAGAAGTTGATTGTTTAAAGTGCTGATACAATGGTTTTTAAAAATTTCGTACAACTTGTTTTCAAAACATAGTATTTCTTTACCCAGAAAACGAATGGAAGATTCTGAGGGTGGGTGCTGTGGGGGGATTGAAGAGGACATCGATCACAGATGTTGCTCTTTTTTCGCGTTCATCATTCTGTAATTTCACATTTATGGAAACAAATTTAAACCACACAGACGTTGTCGGAAGGCTGCAGGCGGTCCCCGGGGGTTTCAACCCCGTGGAAGTCGATATATTGC
>BMAV01000112.1:0-25688 GCA_019973955.1 Trichonephila inaurata madagascariensis | reverse complement strand
CCATTTAAAGTTTTTTGGAAAATCACGGTTCCGAACGTAGTCGGATACCTTAAGGCTGTTTTCGGTTAATGTTAAAGAATAGGAACCGAATTTGGAACATTTTTTCATTTATAAAAGAAATGAAAAATTAATATGATTCTGGCTTCACTATCCTTTAGAGAGCAGCATTTTTTTTTTTTTTTTTATCATACTTCCTATTTTTAACCAAGTTGATTCATTTTTTTCTGGTATAAAATGGGTTTCGCATTTTTTATTCTATACCGTAATGTTAAAAGGGTTTTGCCTTCACGTATTAAAATAAAAAAGAAAGTATTCACGGAATATTTTGAAATTTTTAAAAACACTCTATTGTTAGCAGAGGTACGAGTTATAATATTGCAACTTTCCATGGAAATTGGGTCATTTTTTTCTGTCTGAAAATGTGCTTCGCGTTTAGTTAGAGCTCTCGTACTTTTACCGAAAACAGCCTTAAGGCTTATTCACTACTCACACTTCGTCGCGTTGCGCGTATAAGTTCCCATATTTAAAAGTTTATAAGTGTAATTTATAATTCCATCGTCCAATTAATTTATTAATTTTTTTTTTCTTTCTCTGTATACCAGAACTGCGGACAAATAGATTATACTCTCCTATTTCATATATCTGTTAATATTCTTGAATTCCCGTCCCTGTTCTTATCAAATCTTTCGTCTCCTTGTAAGGAGCATTTTTTTTCTTTAAAAACAGACTATCATCAATTGAGATGAAAATAGTTTTTATATAAAAACACAATTAGAGAAACACATGTCAAATTTGTACATTGTTGCCATGAAACATTGGCATCGACTTAGAATTTGGAGAGCACTTCTTAAACATTGGCAAATTTCACCAGTGTGGTTGTGATAATTCACAAGTATCGTCCAAGCAATCAAAGCTGTTGTTTTTCACAATTCCTACTATTAGCTCACAATCTATATATATATATATATTTATTTATTTATCTTGGTGGAATTTTCAATCGTTAAAAAAATACATTTTAAAGCGCTCCATTGAGCTGAAATTTTATAAAGAGGATTATTTTGGATGGCAGTACAATAATTTAATTATAAATAATAAAAATTAATTCATTTAAACTAATTATTTAAAGAATTACAAATACAGCCCCGTTGGCATCGTTTTTGACGACTTGTATCAAAACTTGAAAAGGTTTTTTTCTCATATTTTAAAGCGCTCATTTGAGCTGAAATTTTCTGTACACTATTGTTTTGGATAAAAATACGATAATTTAATTATAATTAATTAAAATTAATTGACTGAAATTAATTATTTAAGGAATTACAGATACAGCCATGTTGGTTTCATTTTTAGCGACTTGGGTCAAAAATTGAAATTTTATGTACACGATTGTTTTGGATGACAATACAATAGTTTAATGAAAATTAATAAAAATTAATTACCACTTAATGTTGTGATTCTATCCTATGTATATACATATTTATATTAATTGTAACTATTTAATAAAAAGTAGCTAAAATAAAAATTTTCTTTGTTGATCTAATTAGGAATTGATTTAAAAAAAAATTTATATTACTTGTTTTTTTTTTTTTTAAACAGGTATTACGTATATTAATTTTCTCAATTCAATCATTTCTATTTTCAGGCCACCCTCAAAGTGTACCGATGCAATCCGAGACACGAAGGCGTATACGAGTGCAGAGCCTCCAACAATCAGGGCGACGCCAGCTCCAAAGGAAAAGTTTTCATTCAACCACACACCCCTCCGAAATTCATCGAACGACTTTCCGATATGCAAGTAAGTTTTCAAATTTCAATATAGCTTTCTCACATCAATGCTAGCTGAAATGCCCGTACATCATGTAGATGAATTTTAAAAATTTTAAAATGTGAACAATTACAGCTAGCAAACACAAAATCTTTTAATGGATGTTGCCAAAAGTGAAATTTAATTTTTTTTTAAAAGAAAAAACTCGAAGCTATCGAATCCTTCGAAAACGCACGTTCACTGGCAGTATAACTAAAAGTTATAAAATCTATAAATATTTTCCCGGTTTTTTTTATGGAGAGGTGTAAAGGTTCATTTCGTGTACTGTATGCATACTTGTGTAGTGCTGATAAATCTATGGATGGACCAAAGCTTCAAATTAAAGAGGTTAGAGACGTTTTTAAAGGAAAGGGAAGGAACAGGCCCAGGGGCCCCGTTTATTTCACGGCTTTAGTAATAACGTAATCTGAATAATTTTAATTGTCAAATGTTATTCAAAAATATTTCCCAAAACACAGGAAATTTTTAACTATATGCCAAATGGCAAAAAAAAATGTCATGACCATCGTTCGTGTCTAGGCCTACCATCATGCATATTAATTATTTTTCGAACGGCGGTTTAAAACCGACTCCAAAAATCATAATTTTTCAAAATGGACAAATTTTTTTTTTGATTTTTTTTTTTATAGGTCATCATTTTATTCTAAAAATCCGCTTTTTTTTTTCCATCACTAGAACAAAAAAATACAAGGTTTTTAAAAAAAGAAGATGCCATAACTTTTTGAAAAGATTTCAAACATTAAAATGCATTTTTTTGAAATTTGTTTTCGAAAAAAACTCAAACTAATGGGGGCCCAAAAATTTTTTAAAATAATTTGCTGAAATTTTTTTTGAATATTTTGTTTAAAGGAAAATGTTTGACCTTTAATATATCAATCAATGTTTTATTTCAAAATTTACAGTCTTTTATGTGAATATAATCACTGCTTTTTAAGAAATTTAATATAGTCATTAGGATAGGGTGCTCTAGTTTTTGTAAAAATTAAAATATCTATTATCCTGAAGGTCATTTCAAACATGAATGACAAAGTTACACATAAAAATTGAAAAATTGAGAATTTGTTCAAAAAGTTTTTATACAGAGTGGGCACCGTTTATGTAATTTTTTGTACATTTTCACCAGTTTTTTTCCCTTTTTAATAATAATAATAATAATTTTTTTCTGTTTTCAATTTTACGATTTTTTCCTTAAAATATACTAAATAAATCTAAAAATAACAAAATGTCCCCAGATCTCCATTTTTTCCAAAAAAAAAAGTTGTCGTAAGTAGTCGGATACCTTAAGTTGGTTTGTGAGATTGTGAGTAACGCACATATATTTGTTACGGGTTACCATTTGTACGAGTCGAGTATTTGAGCACGTATTCTATATACAGTCTAAGTGGGGTCACAAGTGGGACCTACTCTTGCACGAGGGCTTTAGGACATCGTGAAGTCTTCCAAAAATCACCCCAATCCCAAAATGAATTTAAAAAATTAATTGTAGTCCCAAAAGTTTTAGGGGACGTTATTTTAAAAAAACCGGGAAAACCCAAATTTGGGGATTAATCCCAAAAAATAATTTGAATTCTAAGAAATGAATTTACTCAATTCAAATAACCATCCAATAGAATAAAATAATTGGAAATTTGTGATCTGCACTGCTTTAACCCTCTAAGCGGTCTGCACTTAAAGTCTTGCCATTCTAGAGATGCTTCAAAAATGCACCGCACATATTTTTTTTCTTTCAGGTGGGGGGTTCCCCCAAAAGCGGTTTTGGGGCCCTATTTTTTGGGGCGGCTCGGCCCGCGGGGAAAACTTCTTGAAAAGGGGAAAAAAAACTTGGGGAAAGGCGGAATTTACGTCAGGGCCGCTGGGGGATTAAAAAACCTTTTTTTAATTTTACTATGTTTTCTACTCGTTTCCTGTAGTTCTTAGCGAACCAACCGATGGGGAAACTGATGTGTGGGGTTTTGGGGTGCCCGACCCAGTGGTAGACTGGTCCCTTCCCAAAAGGGAAAAAGTTGGACTCTGGGGGGAAATTCCATCCTGAGGGGAAAGGGGACAAGGGGGCATCCCCCACCGTGCCCCACCCTCGACCTGCGGATTCTGGCATTTACGAATGCAGAGCCACGAATGAAGTGGGAAAAGATTCCTGCAACGCCAACATAGCAGTCAGGTAAATTGAAACAGTGAATATATAAAATACGGCTGAATGATCATCGGGGCACATGGTCTCTATAAAACTCTAAAATCTCTATAAAATATAAAACTAAAAAGTGGAATCTGTGTTGTCCAAGGCTGGTTCCGTTATCGAAGGTTAGCGGACGCTTAAAAGGGTGTCTTCCCGGAAAAAATACGGAAGGGTCTAACTAAACGCGAAGCACAT
Organism: Trichonephila inaurata madagascariensis; assembly: GCA_019973955.1. NCBI lineage: Eukaryota > Metazoa > Arthropoda > Arachnida > Araneae > Nephilidae > Trichonephila > Trichonephila inaurata. Next base: position 21,498 of record BMAV01000112.1, on the reverse strand, counting down.
TTTTGGGGGAAAAGAAAAATGACCCAATTTCCATGAAAAATTTTCAATAAATTTTAACTCTTCCTCTGTTAACAATATAGTGTTTTTAAAAAATTTCAAAAAAATTCCGTGAATCTTTTTTTTTTTTTTAATACAGGAAGGCAAAACCCATTTAACTTTCGGTATAGAATAAAAAAAGTAAAAAGTTTTATACCAGAAACAATGATTCAACTAGGTTAAAATGGGGAAATGGATAAAAAAAGCTGCTCTCAAAAAGGGTAGTAAAGCCAGAATATCAATTTTTTTTAACTTTTTTTATCTGAAAAATGTTCCGAATTCGGGTCCTATTCTTTAACATTAGCTGAAAACAGCCTTAAGTTAATCATGATAATGCGCCAGATCAATATGATCGGCGTCCGGAAGAACCCTGCACCTTGCTCGTTGACTTCCGACTATGGAAGGACTGCCGAAACGTCCTGGTTTTGAGTACATTAGGCGAACAGAGCGCCCTTCTAATCAGAGAACTGCTTCTCGTTAGGGGGTGGGGAGTTTGTAGACATTCGAAGTTAGAAAAGATTTTCGGGTCGGGAGAAGACGAAAGCTCTCCATCCTATTTGAATATATATAAAAAAATTACCTCACATTTTTTTCCTTCCTTTTTAATCATGAATCATACATGGTGAGTAATTTACAGATCTGGATTGCCGTCATCGCCATCTCATCATTTGAGTTCACAAAGCAGCATGTGACCTGGCATTATCATGAAGTGGAATAATATTTTTCCTATTAAATATTGCCGACCATTTTTTGGAATGCTGTTTTTTAATTATCCAGTTGCTGAAAGCACTATTCCGAATTTAGGCTTTTCTTTCGGTTTCAATAGTAGTTCGAGCCCAGTACCACTAAAGACCCGCCGTGTAGGGCAGCGATGCACGTTAAATCTGTCGAGAGCTGAAACGTCCTCCCGTTGGTGTGGTGTGGTAGTTAGGAGAGGGGGTGCCAGCTCAGGTGTTGTCCACGTCACTTGACCATGGTTAAAAATTACGTGGTCCGTCGCCAAAAGCCCTCGTGTAGCTGAACAGTGCGACGTTAATATTCAACGATTCGATCGATCGATCGGTTTCAATAGTTCAAAATGTATTGATCTTCGTATGTCCCATCGCATACGCAACATTCTCTTGCACATGCTCAACTTCGGTTTAAAGGGGAGGGGAAAAGTTTTCCAGGTTCGCAATACGCCCTTTCCCTTACGATGTTTTCATCGGTAACCCACTTTTCATCCCCAGTTATCCGGTTCAAGAAGGGTTCGAATTTGGTCCTTGCAAGCAGAAATGTGCACACGATGACACGATCATTCAAACTCTTCTCAATTTATGTGACACCCATTTCGAATACTTCCATACCAATCCTATTTTCCGAATATGGTCCGAAATAGTTTGTTGAGCCTTTCCGCATCTTCAATAGTGTCTATCAACATGTTCTATGAGCAATCGTACCTTTACCAAACACTTTCAATAAATTTCTACCAAATTCCTTAGAATTTCTTCCTTGTTGAAATTCGTAAGAAGCCATGGATATACCATCGGATCTCACGCAATACTTACATGAACTATCTTCGTTTTAGTTCATTTGCTGGCTCAGTATGTATACATTCAGTGATGAGAAAAGAGAGGTATGATGAAGTGTATCAAGTGAATACGTGCATAATTGTTGGAACTTGTAACCGGAACTGATAGAACTTTCCAGTGTGCCTGATATTAATATGTCTATAATATATCCCAATTTATCCTTCCACAGGTACTGTTTGAATAAATACACCCCGCAAAAATATTTTTTGTGGTACTGCGCTTCTGTCGGTGTAACGACATCAACATGAGTTTTGTCTGCGACTTCAACCTCTATTTTTAATAATTCGAAAAAAACACCAAACCATATAGCTTTTTAGACTTGGAGATATCTTTTTATACATCTATTATGAATTCATAATTTCATTCTATAAGAAAAGTCTTAGAGAGATTTATAAATATTCTGTATTCAATATTTTAACATTCTGCTAAATATTTGTATTATAGTTTTTAAACATGAAATAGCACTTACGGTATCCGACTACGTTCGGAACCGTTTTCATGATATTTAGTGTCACTTAGATTAGAATACATGTATAATATTGTTTTAAGGACATTTTGACAAAAAAAAATTATTTTAGTGCAATATTTCGGCAAAAAATTAACTTAGAATAATCTTTTTTCAAAATGTTTCTTTTTAAAAAAATGCTTCTTTATAATTATTTTGCTGTCATATCAGACCTCTGGACAGAGGCTCAACTATGAGTTTTGAAAAATTCACATTATTTTCAGAGTTATCACCCATTGAAATAATTATCGGCGTTTTTATTTTTTCTTAAAATTTCTCCACTCTGTTGTAGTAAAATATGGATAAATCCACTTCTAAGTTATATGTTTCAAAAATTCTAGTTGAGCCTCTCTACAGAGGTCTGAGCTATAGACAGGCAAAATATTATTATAATAGAAGCATTTTTCACAAAAGGAGAATATTTTGAAAATGAGTCATTCTATGTCATTTTTTGTCAAAATATTGTACTTAAATAATTTTTTTATTGTAATACTATTCTTAAAACAATTTTATATACATTTTCTAATCTAAGGGACATTAAATGTCATAAATATTATCCATTTATACGCTTTTGTAAAATCATGGATACCTTAAATGATATGCTCCCGCCATTTTCCAATGATATGGATGCATTTATTAATGTTCCAACAAAATTTCAAAAAATCCCTGGTTGCTATTTATCATTTTACAATTTCCATGCAAACTGCTGACAAATAACTCCTTGTCTTTTCAGTGGTGCTGATACAGAAGGTGAGCCAGCTATGTTTTTGAAGAAACTGAAAGATTCCTCTGTTCTCAATGGAATGTCTGCCAAATTAACCGCATGCATCTGCGGAACACCCAAGCCCGAAGTAAAATGGTGAGTGATTATTTTTCTATGTTTCTTTTCAAAACAAAAATGGCGAATAATTCGTGCTTGCAGTTCATAATTAAATTAGACTTATTGCTTTTAGAACTTATTCTAATATGTTCACCAATTCTCAAAAAAACTTTGTTAAATGAAAGACAATTTAATAAAAAAAAATAACTGCTAGCCAGTTAAATGTTTGAATGTCTACATAAAAACTGCTGAATTTTCCAATAGATAATTATAGAGAGAAATAATAATTTTTAGTGGACATATTATTTTTAATATATATGGACAGAAGTGCAAGGAACTGCAGTTTGTCAATCCCTGCTCTAAGCAATTACAAAATATTACGATTTTCAATAAAAAAAACTGCAGATAAAAGATAATTTGTTGACTAATATATCACTGGTGAAACTTGATTGATGATTAATTTGGTCATTTTCTACAAAATTTCAATATTTCTGTATCAACAGTTAATTAAAAGAAACAAAGTATTCTAACGTATTGCTTGGTTACTGAAATATCCTCTGTTCTCTTTTAGGTTCAAAGATGGAACCCAACTGTCACCAGATAATCGATTAACTTTAGAAGCTGATCCCAACGGTGTGATTCGCCTCATCATCAGGGGAGCTCAGAGGGCGGATGCAGGAACTTACAGAGTGTCCATTTCGAATAAATTCGGCAGTGACACGTGTACGGCTGTTCTCGGCATAGAAGGTGTGTATCACTCATATACGTTTTCTATTTTCTTTAAAAAAATTATATAAATATTAGTTTTATATTGTTGGTGCTTATGAATTATTGCAACCAATGGTAATCGAAATCACCAATGTTAAGAAGCACTCCAAATTCTAGTAATTCGAGATGCTATTGGTTCATGATAACCACGTTCGCGATTTCTGATTGTGTTTTACCACAGCTGTAAGATTATTTAAGCTATTCATCAATACAATGCGAGGATAGCCTTTGTGGCTCCATATCCCACAAAACTTGTGACGGGCTCACGCGTCTTTTCTTTAACATAACCTCTGGGTTCTTTGGTGGCCAAGATTAATGGCAACTCTCTTCCAACCAAAACCCAAGAAGTGAAATGGAAACAAGAAATGCAAATAAGATAGCTTTTAAAAGAACAGAAGTTTCAGTAAGCTGGACGGCAATTTAGGGAATGTTATGTTTGGAGGAGACACAAGCGTGAATTGACAGCCACTCGTAAAGTTACCTGGAAAGTAAACCAGTAATACAAAGTGCATACCATTGCACGCGCGCCCAGACGTCTCCATATAGAAATCTAATCTTAGTTGGATTAAGGTAGGACTGATTATTTGATATTAGGACTTGTAATATTATTAAAAGTGAGAGTAGGTGGATTGAATAATTATTTAGAGAAAGTGGTCTAAGTTACACGATTCGGTTTAACTATCATTGTGTGTGTTTGATCATTCTAGATTCTCGCTATTTAAATTTATCTAAATTGTTAGACATTTAAGTTCTATTCTTAATAAAGTCATATTAAGAATTTAAAATGTCTATTCCTTTCGTAAACCCTACACCTCTAGCTCACGCTGACAATCAAAGATACGGTCACCAAAAGGGGGCTGTATCACAACCTGTAACCAATATATTGCGTGGAAATTTCCATTCGAAAAATAATCCTGAGCTTCCAGTTGCATGAAGTAAATCAAAGTTTATTTAAAACTTAAAATATAACTGTACAAAATTTACGCCAATTCTGCCATAAGCGTATATACTCACTATAAACACGTACATGCATTAAATGTAAATCCATCTTATTGGACATCGTCATTCTTCTCCAAAGATAAAATCGTTAAATTTCATCAACGTAGTTACGAGAGTTACATGTGGTAATGCATAAGTACTATTCTTTTATTTTAATTATACCTAAAATATATTGGAATTGCCATGTCAAATTAATTGAATTACGGAGCATTTTTTTCTTGATATTTAATTGAATATAAATCTTTTATTACTTTATTGCAGGAGAAGATAAACCTACTAAGCCTGAGGTTACCAAAAGAGAAATAACAAAACCTATCATTACTACAGGTAAGTAGATCCCTTTTTCCCTGACAGGGCATTAAGTGCATTTTCCTTAAGTTTTTGAAAATCATTCTTCAATGCGTACGAATGTGTGGTGTGGAAGTTTGAGAATGGGGTACTTGCTCAGAGTGGTTGAAAATAACTTAGTATGTCACAAATGTTGCTTTAAAGTGTGGAGTTAATAAATAAATAAGTAATTAATCAACCAGGCTTCCACGGAAGCTATTACTCGAACTTAGCTCGCTGAAAACATCTATTGTATTTTATTTGGATTCTTCATAAAACGGTTGCCATGAGTAAACTACCAGACGATTTGTCATTAATTGAACATACCGCTCTAATTGGGAAAGTTACGAGATGTTATCAATTTCCGGCTAGTTATATCGGTGAGACCAAGTTAGCTCCTTCAGCAGGATAGGTGGCCGCAGTAAGCTTCTGGTTATGTTTACGGAATCATGGCAGGTGTGTCATGAGTTCGAGCCTAATGCCCCTGAAGACTCGTCGTTTGGGGGAGGACTATGCCCGTTAAACCTATCGAGCTCAAAGTCCTCTTTGGTGTGGTATAGGGGCTTGGAGAGGGGTTGCCGACTCAGGTATCATCCTCGTCACTTGACGGAGGTTCATCTGTAATAGCCCACGTATTTCTGTAGAGTGTGGAGGCCGCGGTAGCCTAGTGGTCAAGGCAATGGCTGGAGTGTCATGAGTTCGAACCCAGTACCACTGAAGACCCACCATGTAGGGGAGCGATACACGTTAAATCTGTCGAGAGCTCAAACGTCCTCCCGTTGGTATAGTGTGGTAGTTAGGAGAGGGGGTGCCAGTTCAGGTGTGGTCCTCGTCACTTGACCATGGTACAAAATTACGCCAAACGCCTTTGTGTAGCTGAACAGTGCGACGTTAATATTCACTCACTCACTCTGTAGAATGCGACGTAAGCAAACACTCAATCACTAAGCTGAAAGTGTGAAAGAGTTACTTAAGCCACACAGGCCAGTAAGTGGGCAGTCACCAATGTTTAGTCTTTTATTGCGTCTGTCGTTTGTCCACAGTCATCTTGAGCGCTGTGCGGGTGACAATACGAATTTGCTTTGTTCCACCCGAATTTTGAGGAAGAACCCAACGAGGATTCGTCCAGGAGTCCCCCTTCTTCCCTACAACGAACTTCTTGAGAGTACTTACAGCTCGCAGAATGTTCAGAGTACCTCAGACCGTACAGGCATTATACATTTAGAAACATCCGTGCCTTCTCCAGAATTCAAACCAGGACCCTTCGGTATAAGAGTCAACGTCTCTAACCAATATACCTTCTGGGTGACTGTGAAAATACTTTGTGTTTACTGAAAAGTGTCATCTAGCTGTCCACCGAGGGAGTTGTGAATATTGCAAAAGGTTTTGGCTTAGATCAGTGCTTCTCAAACTTTCAGTATTTACGACCCAATTTTAAATTATAATTTTCATTGCCCCCCTCACAGACAATCACAGTGTGTTGAATGCAATAATAATGTACTCTGACAGAAAGCTACAATATGTAACCGTACGTATTGTAATACGTATAAACCGTACAAATTATCAGGATAAGTATTAAATTTTGTACATATTATTCTTTAAGGAAGAGATATTTTAAGTAAGTTACTTTTAAGTAATAGGATAAGTATATATTATGTTACTTTTCCTTTCTAATTTTTATATAAATTCTAACAGATTGCTATAAGCATTCAAAGGTGTATTTTACTTTTTATTGTGTCAGAATGTATTTTGCTTTGCTTCCTTTCAGCTAATTAATAAATTTTTAAAATATTCTTTTATTTTCTATTTTTCGATATACTCACGCTTCTCGTGGGATTATCACGCCCTCCTAGGGAGGACGCTCCACAGTTCGATGATCACTGGCTTAAGTATATTCGGCCATACCTTAAATATAACTTCAATAGATCTCAACTGCCTTGTATATCGAAAAATAATCATGTCTTTAAATCTGAAATTATTGATAAATTACATCTCCAATAGCTTCAATATGTCCTAATTACAGAAATCTCTAGTGAAAAATATATCTGAGCTCACCATTCCTACATAATTCAAAACTTACTTGCATTGTTGTGTAAGAGAATAAAACAGTTGTAATGATATTGTTTATATATATATACAGGACCACCTTCTCCTTTGCCCCATGCTCCATACATATTCAAAATGACGGACGACACAGCTTCTCTGGGCTGGAGACCCGCCATTCCACAGTTCCCTCAAGTACCCTTCACCTACCGACTGGAAATGTGCAGAACACCCGACGGACAATGGTCTACATACAAATCAGGTAATCAAAGATTTAGTTATGGTTCTTTTGCCTACAATAGTTAACAAGTAATATAAAAAAAAGAAATTTTAAAAGTCAAATTGCTACTTAGGTCAACAAAGAAACATTTTTTAGTTATTTTTAATCAAATAATTACAATTAATATAAATATGTATATACACATGACAGAATCGCAATATTGTGACAATTAATTTTTATTAATTATCATTAAAGTATCGTATTGTCATCCAAAACAATCGTGTATATCAAATTTCAGTTCAACTGAATGCTTTAAAACGTGAGAAAAAAAATCTTTTAAAATTTTGACTCAAGTCACTAAAAATGAAGCCAACGTGGCTGCGTGAGTTGTAACTCTATGAATAATTAATTTTAACCAATTAATCTTTATTAATTATAATTGAATTACCGTATTGTCATCCGAAATAATCGTGTATATAAATTTTTAGCTCAATTGAGCGTTTTAAAATATATTTTATTCACGATTGTGAAAATTTGAACAAGATATATATAGGGAGATTGTGAACTAATAGTAGGAATTGAAAAATGAACCAACACTGGTATAAATGAGTAGTATAATAAAATATCTCTATAGGATAGTGGAGAAGTCAGAATACAATATTAATGTTGCAACAATTTTCAGCATGAAAAGTACTCCGTGTGTAAGCCCCTGTCGTTTAACAGAATGAGCGTAAGCACAAAAACGGTTTTTAGAATACTTTCACCTGCACAATATACTTCATTTTGTTTGTTTTTTTCTTTTAGGGATCAAGGATTCATCTTGTGACGTAAGAGATTTGGCTCCATGTGTAGACTATATGTTCCGCGTCCGAGTAGAAAACCGTTACGGTGCCAGTGAACCCTCTCCATATGTTACTGCCCACAGAAGTCGCCTTTACAGACCCCTCTCGCCAGCAGATTTCGAACCCAAGGATTACGATTTGGAGCACTTGAAGCTGGACAAATACGGTAAGCACATAAATTAGAGACGATTATAATTCGACTAAGCGAAAGTTACTTGCCAAAGATTAGTTTCCATTATTTGAATAAAATCCCTTGATATTTCTTTGCAGCCGCTGCTCCAAGGTTCCTCCGTACCGAAGAAGACTGCACGTACGCCATCCGGGGTCATCCCGCCAGAGTCGAATTCTGGGTCTATGGCTGTCCTCAACCTAAAATCACATGGTCATTCAATAATGTACCGGTAAGTTTTTTACATGCAATTACTCTGAGAAAAGCATTAAAATTGAAAGTATTTGTATTAAATTCATTTCCAAAAGCATTGATAGTCTGTATATCTTCTATGGCTTGACAGCCCTGGCCTTCTCCAGAAGTTTTCTCCAGCCATCCCTACTTTTGGCAACTGTTTTCCAGTTTTTGACCTTTAAACTGTTTGTCTTTTTCGACAGTCAATTCATCTTAACGGTAGTCTGCCCCAAGGTCTATTTCCCATGGGCTTTGTCAAAAAGATTTTCTTGCAGCAACTATCTTCATTCATTCTATCCAGATGACCAGCTCATTTAAGTCTCTGTAATTTGACAAATTTTTCAATATCAAGCTATTTGCCAGGTGTAAATTTTTTAGAGTTCTAAGTTAGATGATCCGTTCACTTGGATCCCACCAAGAATGCAGCGTAAGATCTTTCTCTAAAAAATTCCCAAAGCTTCCTCATCATGTAAAGTCAATGGCCAAGTCTCTGATGCATAAGTCAGGACAGATTTACATAAGCCTTTTAGTCTGTATTTTATCTTTTCTATAAATTATGAGGAACGTTCCGAAAGCTTCGTTGTCTTTTTAAAGGAAAATTGCAATACTAGGTTAAAACAAATCACTATAGGAAACTACATTCTTTACTGAGTAAACGATGGAAGGAGAGTCAACGTAGGAGGAGCGACGAATGCACCGAAAGAGAGAAAGTAACAATAGATTGGCACGCCCGAGGTTATTTGAGTACAAATCACAATGACAGACCTACGTGTACTGACAACTTGGCCATCAGTGTGAGTGTGTGTTGTTATCCGGTATGAATGGACACATGAGAGTAGTACGTTCTTCATCTACGGACACCTGCAGAACTTGTAAGAAGAAGAGATCATATTCAAGGATTTCTTAAGCCATGGACCAACCGGGCCATGACCAACAGGGCCTCGACCTCGATAGGGATCTCGTCTCATTCTCGACTTAGCCTTAATAAGACCACGATTTGAGTAATTTTAACACCCAAATGTTGTTCCGGACGTATTATCTGAAAAACTGGGAATTTCAAACTATTTGTCATTTTTTAAATAAGAATAGATGTTTCATTTAATTGCGTGGCAAAAAACACAAGCTCAGATTCAAAGTTCAAAATTTTTTGAAAAAATTTCAAAATAAAAAAACAATAAAAAAGCAAAATAAATAAGTTAAGCTTAAAGAAATTCCAAAAAAAAAAGCATAAGTCTCTATTGTACTTTAGTGCTGACTCTACAACACAACAAAAAACAACAATAAGCCGCACGGACAAACAAAAAAACTAAGTTCTTGCTCTAACACCCAGTGTGCTGTCGGTACTCATAAGTACCACAAAGTTATTTAACTGTAAAATTAATCATTTACTCTGTTCACTTAAAACAAATAGTCAAATCGTTTTCTAAGGTCTTCCTTAACATATAAAAAGAATAAGACACTTATCTTTTGACATTAACTACTTTTTCGGAACAAAAATGACACTCTTCGCAATCCGATCAGAATGTCAGCTGAAAACGCAACTTCTATAAAACTATTCGCCTTCCCCACTAAAATACTCATCATAGAACCTGTGCAGCCACATATCTTGGAAGAGTGGATTTAAACGAATATCTTAAAGATGTGAAGTTGCCCCCCTCGGGTGCCCTTCTCCTTGATTATCAGCGTGAGCTAGAGGTGTAGGAATAAATGAAAAACTAAGAGCTGACATGATCTTAATATGACTTTATTAAGATCTTAAACTTAAACCTTTAACATATTAGATAATAATAATATATGGGAGAGAATCTACGATGATTAAACACGCAATATATATATTACCGAAATAACGTAACCCGGACCACTATCAATAACAAACTCGCCTAAGCTCAATTATATTTCTATCACAGATCCGAATATTAAATAGTCACTTCTACCTTAATGTCGAATGGAGTAGAGATCAATCTGATTCTAGTTGCAGTTGCATTTCACCGGAGTGTAATGGTATGCACCTTGATCTAAGGGCTCTTTGTCACGGAATTCCTCTGTTGGCTGTCACTTCACAATTGAATCCACACGTACTATCATAACATTCCCCAAATTGCCACACCGCTTACTCTAACTTCTGATATTTAAAAGCTTCCTAATTTGCATCTTTCCCTCACGCTTCACCTTTTGGGTTTGGTTGGAAAAGAGTTGCCATTAATTCTGGCCCCAAAGAACCCAAAGGACATGTTAATGAAAAGACGCATGAGCCCGTCACAATGATATCCTAAGGAAAGATATTTAAAAGAATATGCTAAGAATCGTCAGAGTAATCATATAAATGGTTATTCTATGTAATTTTAAAGTGAGTGGTACTTATAAGTACCGTCAGTAGATAAAGGGTTAAATGGTCGGTCGCTGGTCTTGCATGTTCAGTAAAAGAAGGCAAAATATCGAGGATGAAGGTCAAAGTGTACATCCCTCCATATCACAAATAAAAACAACCCAAAAAGTGTGTGTGAGAGAGAAAGAAAAAATACTGAAAGAAATAAACTCAGACTTTGTCCATACCAACTCCAGAATCCTCACAAGCCGTGAGACATGGGGGTGCACCACTTCACCCCTGAAACAAAGATCATCTTAGTGGCATTGGAAGCATTCAAGTGAGGAAAAAATCTTACAAATCAATGTTGAAATGGAGCAAGGCTTTGCGACAATGGGTTTAATTCGTTATGGTCACATGATAAAGACCAACACGTGTTCTTCATTGAATTTAAAACAGACATCAAATTAAGTGTACTTGCTGTTCATTTTGTAAAACTTTAAAAAATTAGAAAATAAAAATTTCATAATTTCGTGAAATTTCATGCATTAACATTTCATTTCATCAAGTGCTATGAAAAAAAAAAATCTCATTTAATGCATTTGATTTTAAATAAAATGTATTTTATCTATGTATCACCTGTTTACCGATATGTGCGTTATTAATGGTCAAAAAATTGCACTTTTTAAGACAAAGTTTCTGAAAAGATTAAAAGTTGGCAACAACGAAGTGCATGAGCTAATTAGCTGTAAGCATGTGATTGCTTTTATCGTGCGACTATGGCATCACTTGTTTTTGAATTTATTGGCTAAAAATACGTGGTTATCATTATCATGTGACTATGACGTCACATGAATTGAGCCAATTCTTAGCATCGCAGGGCACGGAGTTTTACCAGGGAAGTTTATTCATACTGATTGCACGCAACGACAAATGTTTCGATGTCGATGGAGACTGTTCCAAAAAATCGATCAAGGTGTATAATTAATGATAGAAGAACATATTTTTTCGAACGAAGTTTCTGTGTAAAAAGCAAGCTACTTTGGAACATTCCAAGTATAATTGGAAAATTAATTGTTTACTGCTCACATGCATAGTTGAAAACCTTTCTAAAAACTGAATTGATAGTAATCAATATGATTGTTATTCTGTAGGTCGAATCTGGAAAGTACGATTTCTTGGAGGACCGCAACGGACAGGTCATCCTCTTCATCACTCGTATGGGTGATGATGACGTGGGAACGTACACGTGCAAGGCAGTGAACGAACACGGAGAGGCTCAGAGAAAAATCAAACTCCTGATTGCAGGTAAATTTTTAACTCTTTAAACGAAACATCTGCTGACAGTGGGGTCAAAATAAAAAAGGAACATTATATTGATCAGAGGATTCTTACCCCTTTTCCATATACACACCCCTGAATTAACAATTATTTTCTATAAATTAATGTTTCAAGCAGTATTTACGCATTCCCTCTTTCTTTTTCGCCATGTTTTATTCAATTTAAATAACTTGTTTTTGAACCCCCATGTTGTTTTCATGAGCATATTTTTTCCCCACAGATGTGCCTGTTTTTACCAAGAGGCTGGAACCTCAAACAATCATGATCCGAAAAGGCGGAGAGTTCCGATGCCGTGCCATTGGTGTTCCCTACCCCAAAATCAAATGGTTCAAAGATTGGCACCCTCTCAGCGAATCAAGCCGTATCCATATCAAGTGGGAGGAGCCGGATATTTGCATCTTGACTCTCGATGATTCCATTTTGAAGGACGGTGCTCTCTACACTTGCACAGCAACCAACATTGCTGGCACAGCCACGACGTCTGCAATGTTGAACGTTGAAGGTATTACTGAACACTTTTCCATTTAATTACTGTTTGGTACTTGTGTAATATCGCAAACACGTTGGTGGAAATTGTGCCGAAGTTGAGAAATGTGCCAAATTCTAGTAAACCGATGCCATGGTTGCTCCATGGAAACCGAACGTATGATCTCCAGACGTTTCAACAAATGAAATTACGATTTTCATCCGCGCGTAGTGTCTACTTTTTGATAATTGTTTCCAGTCAACCTTTTTTTTCTACTTAATTTGTATATATAAAAATTAAACTGCAGGATTTGTCTACACATACACACAAAAACGATAAAAAAAACCAATAAAAATTCGAAAGTATAATGTTTACCCATAACCATACCAGCCTGTATATAGAGGAAAGAAATGGCGCTCCCTTCTGAATCATTTAACAAGAATCTCTGGTTCCTTGCGTGAAGCAATAGGTCTGTTTTAGATTTACCTCTGGTCATGACTTTTCGTCGGATTATCTGTATAGAATATGAATGGCAGGTTTCTTAGACTCCTGCTCACTTTGTAACCATGATTGGGCCCATGCCGTACCCATAATTGGGGATCCTCAGCTTATATTCTGCTGTTTTAAACTGTATACCTTAGAATGTTATTGACTGTGTTTGCGCGAATTTTTGATGGCTGTTTTTATCTTTCTACATTGAATTGGGCTGTTTGTCGACTTACGAAGAAGACGACTTACTTATCGCAGATGGGCATAGGATTAAAAAAATATATCTACCCTAAGATATGCAAAAAAAATGAAATTCACATGCCATTAAGTTTTACAACAATAAATAATCATGTTAGAAATGTTACGTTAAAAACTGTAATCGACACATTTGGAATTAGAATTTGCAATCGATTGTTTCAGCTTTTTTTACCACAACTATTAGGTTTATGTATTTCTGGTGCAAGGAACTGACCCTGATTACATTTAATTACGTCAAACGTAAAAAAACTGTAATTTATTGGAACAATTATTTGCGAGAAATCTGTATCCCAGTTATTAGACATAGAAAAAGAAAATGTTTCGTGCAAAAATTCAACTGCTTTTGACATCGACGAAAGGCCTCTGTTTCCAAAGCAAAAAAAATATTGCTGGTCGCTTTTCTCCCACGGTAGATTTTCGGCAGAATATGCAAAAAGCGAAAGATTACAGTTTCTGTTAGGAAGTCATCGTCATTAAAAAAAAATTGTGAAGCTCCATCTCCATTGGAGAAATTAATAATCTAAGTTCATCTTACCCCTTAAATAATCAATAATTAATTTATTAAAGTACCTAAGTCAGAATTCATCAATCTTCGAACATGAAGTAAATTTTTCGGTCTATTTATGTTATTTCAAAAGCTACAACACGATAGCTCTTAAATTAAGAAGTGATGGGAAAGAAAGAGGAAATCAGCACTTCCTTAGGCTTGTATGAGTTGCATTTTTAAAGAAACAATTCTAAGAAAACCGTGAGAATCTGTTTTTTTCACTGTTGCCTTTTTTTTATATTCGGACCTTATAACAGTGAAATTCCTACGTAATTTAGTCCCATTTTGTCTTTTTACCCTACATTACTGGTCATTAAGCCTACGTCATGTATCCTATATTGTTGCCTTCCAACTTCACAAATTCAGTGACCCAAGGTTGTTTTGCATCTTTTTAATATTTGTGGAATGATACAGTTTCCTGTTATCTGGAGCAAATGTAAAAATTGTCGAATATACTGGTGACAAATACTGCTCCTCTTCAAAAGAAAATTTTTAAAAATACATAAAATAGAAGGGTATATATTATTAGTGTTGATCTGCATATAAAATAGAAAACTCGACTTCTCAATGATGTTGAACCTTATTCACCACAAATATGCCTGAATTGACCTCTAAGAGTCAAATTCCATCTTAATTTAAAAACCCAGGTTAATAAGAAAGATTTTATCTCGGAACATATGAGGCAATTGTCCTTGGAGAGAGTTTAAACCACATACCTGCAAATGCCAGCAACATCTTTACTGATGGTAGTGAGTTATAGGAAACTTTTGGCTTGTAGCGAGACTTCCATTGAGAATTCTCGAGGCAACTTGACTCTTTGTCACCGTAATCCCAATTTCTGTTCAGTTTTCAGGAGCGAATTAATAGCAATCAACATGGGATGTGAAGCCATTCTAATCTAGAAAGACTACAGAGAATTGAGGATTTTATCAGATAGTCACAGTTCTTTCCAACACCATAATAACTGGATGCTTACTAGAGACATGACATATTAATCACTATACTGTCTTTTATAAACTTTATCTCCAAAAAACATGATGTCCATTTACGAGGGATCCTGTCACATGTGAACATGCATAGCAACGAAATGGTGAATAAACTGAGAAAGGAGGTTTTTCAGCCATATTAACCCATCCTATACTGCCCTGACATTTCTAGAATTATATTCAAGGAAAAAAGAAAATTTTTTAGCAGAGTGAAGAGAGCCTCTTTCCTATTATTGGCACATGAATAAAAAGCTGGGATGGACTCTTGACCTTGCATGCTATAGGGCCACATAAAACGGCTATTTCAAGATTTTCCAGCGGTCGCATTAAGAGATTAACGCTCTCTGAGAACAGGAAAGTTTTTCCAACCTGCCCTAAATGACATAATCATGAGGCTTCCGCTGAGCATCTTTTAGGTTGCATGGAGAGAGGAAATATATTGCAGTCTACTAATAGTAATTTATTTCTTGAAAGTCAACGCATTTATTCAATTCCTACAATTAGTTCGCACTGTCTATATATTTATTTATTTGTATACTTCTATATTTATTTATCTTGGTGGAATTTTCAATCGTTAATAAAATACATTTTAAAGCGCTGAATTGAGCTGGAAACTTTTATACAGGATCATTTTGGATGACAATACAATAATTTAATGATAATTAATACAAATAAGGATTAAAACAATTATTTAAAATTACAAATACAGCCACGTTGGCGACTTAGCGACCCTTTTGGTGACTTGTGTCAAAACTTGAAAAAGGTTTTTTTTCTCACGTTTTAAGGCATTCAGTCGAACTGAAATTTTATATACACGATTGTTTTGGATGACAATACGATACTTTAATGATAATTTAAAAAAAACTAATTACCCCTTAATGTTGTGATTCTGTCCTATGTATATACATATTTACATTAATTGTAACTATTTAATAAAAAGTAGCTAAAATAAAATTTCGTTGTTGATCTAAGTAGGAATTGACTTAAAACTATTTTTTATATATTAGTTCCGTATAACTTTGTAAAATTGAAGACTAGAGCCTCCACATTACACAACGAAGGAATGGTAGTAAATATCCTGGAAAACTTCGAATCAGCCCTATTGCTCTGTATGGAAGTGAATGTTGGACTTTCAGTAAAGCAGAGGAAGAAAAGTTGCTCATTTGTGAAAGGAAAATCTGTGGACCTATTCAATAGAACAATGAATGGAAAATTCTGTACGATCATATAATTTACAAGAAATGTAGCAAATGTGACGGACTGACATTGTGAGAACTATAAAAGCATCGCATGTTAGGTGACTGGGCCATCTGTACAGATACGCCAATGCTTTTCCTACCAATAAAGTAACTTTTTCGAAAATTGAAGGGACCAGGCGTAGAGGTAGGTAGTGAATATTAACGTCGCACTGTTCAGCTACATGAGGGCTTTTGGCGATGGACCTCGTAATTTTGAACCATGGTCAAGTGACGAGGAGACCAGACGTAAGGACAACCATATACACGATGGTTAGACGATGTTGAGAAGGACCTCAAACTAATGGGAATTAACCGACGAAAGATCATCGTGACTGATAGGGTCAACTGGAGGAGGATCGGTGAGACAACTTTGGCCTGCAAAAGGATGCTGATCTTATGAAGAAGAGATATCCCTGTGAAAAACCAAGCTCAAGAATTTGGACCTATTAATCCGGTTTTCCGAAAGTCAGAAATAGACCATGTACAAAATGACAAAATAGAGCACACTGATGATCAGCCTCATCCCATTTGAATCATGTTTTGCTGAATTTGCAAAAAGTTAAGATGAAGTAGCTAGAAGAAGTAGCTGTTTTAAATCCATTCTTAGACTTTAGTGTGTTGAAATTTCCATTCCAAAAAAACACACACATACAGAACTTCTCGTTTAAAAGCTTAAAATTTTCATTTTTAAATAAGTCAAAAAGTAATTAAAACTTAAGATTAAAGCGTAAAAACATATATGCATGCAATAAGTAACATTTTATTTTTTATCGTCCTTCTGTAACGGGAAAATTCGCCAAGCTTCAGCAATGTGGTCGTGATAATACACAAGTACCCCTCAATTTCTTTTTAAATTATATTTTTAAAAAATCAATCTGATTTCTAACTGAAAAACCTGAAAATGAATCAAAAATATTTGCTTATAACTAAAATTCTGTTGCATGTAATCTTCTAGAATGCGAGAACGAGTACCACATCCTCACTTACAAGCGACCTCCTTTCTCGAAACCGAACGAAAGGCCGTTTGAAGACTTCTATGACATCGGAGATGAACTAGGAAGGTATGTTACTTCGGATATTGGATGTTATATGTACTTTAATTATAAATAGTTGGAAATCGAAATAGATTGGAGCGTTTGACCCTATTTTAGTCCTCATCCTTCTTTATCATTAATCTAGTGACTTAAATTTATTATTGTAGCTATTTTACAACTAAACTCGAGTTGCCAATCGGTTCATAAATTCATGTTATAGTCACATGATGAATACATTCGCGTGCTTCCAACCAATCAGATCATAGATTCGTGCAACGTCATAGTCATATGATAATTTCAATCAAGTGTTTTCAACTAATCAGTTCACGTGCTTTGCTGTTGCCACCGTTTGCTTTTTACAGAAACTTTCTTTTGAAAAGTATATATTTGTTCAACAATAATAACGCACATAGGTAAACAAAATACACTTGATTTAAAAGTACAGATGTATTAGAAGAATTTTTTTTTATTTTGAAAAATCTTTTGAAGAATTTTAATAATTTAACATTTGTACCTAATAACATCAAAGTTGAAATTTTATTTACATTTTGCAAGTACAAGTTTTGTTGGTCTCGAATTGAAGAACAGCCTGATTGTTCTTCAGTCTCTCTTCATGTGACCTTCAAAAATTTAGCCCATTTAAAAAAAGCACTATACGCAACAATTTTTTTTTTCATCACCAAGAATAGAAGACAATAAGCATTTTATCAATTTGAACATAATTTGTTTTTAATTCATCATTTAGATTTAATTTTGATCTGCCATTATGATGCGCTTTTAACAAAAAAACAACAATTAATAAATTAACTAATAATTTTAAAAAAATATATTTTTATAAAATGTGCGGAGACTTCGAAAAAATTGGTCCAAATCACTAAAATAATGTTTATTATTTCCGTTAGAGCAGTGCTTCTCAAACTTTCAATATTTGCGGCCCAATATTCAATCATAATTTTAATCGCCCCTCTTCCATACAATAACAATGTATTGAATTCAATAATACTTTGATGCAAAAGCTACAATACGACTTTAACCTCTAAGTGCCAATGGAGTATATAAACGTCTCGCTCTGCCTAAGCGTTAATTTCCCCGGACGTATATATACGTCTTTCCGATCTTTTCTGTGCACTGCTATCCATAAAATTATTCCTAAGGTTTTTGAAATGCAATAAAAGGACCATGACAGTGTTTGCAAAGGTTTTCTTTTTACAAGTTTGCCCTTTTTTACCCTTTCCCCCCCTCCCCAACAAACATACGCGTACCTACGTAAATGGTGGCATTGGGGAGAGCCACCATAACTGTTAACGGGCAGTAAAGAGATTAACACAACGCACAAATTATCAAGATAAGTTTTAAATTTTTTTATTTTTAAATTTTTATGATGACAACCTATGGGGTTACTGGAAATTATTAAACTTGTTCTTAACTTAGTATTGTTAGATTAATTATAAAATACAGTTGTGTTTTATAAGTGTATTATATCTTTTTTAAATGTATGTTTTTTTTTTTTCGTCAAAATTTATTTTTATATTTTTGTTTTTTTGTAAATTAATAATTTTTTTAAATAATTTTTTTGTTTTCGACTTTTTTAAATTGTGGCCCATTTTTAAAGTTATTACGCCCCTAGGGGGCGTAACTTTGAGTTTCTTATCCCCCACAGTTTGGAAACCCCGGTTAGAAAACTGAAAATACATTTATTTTTCCATTCCTTCATTTTTAAAGTTTTTCTTGAAAAGTTTGTAAAATTTTTTTCAAAAACATTTTAAAAAAACGTTCTATTTCCTTGTTCCTTCAGAGGCACTCGGGGCATCACTACCACGTTGTTGAGGGAAGACTGGACGAACCCCGGGAAAAGTTATGCATGGAACTGAAAAGCTCAGGGATTTCATGACTTCCGAGATGGACATCATGAACCAGCTGTGTCATCCCAGGCTGTCAGATTTTTGGGGATCCCACAAGACTGTTTTCCCTTTGACACTGGCCACCGACCTGTTTTTTTTCTAATAATAAGTTCATGTATATATATATGAAATTTTTCTAAAACAATATTTAATATGTTATCAAATGAGATTTTTTTATTCGTTTCTTTTTATATTTTTTGTTTTTATTATGCACTGTTAAAAGAATCGGTTCATACGTACTTTCATCCATATTTGACAATACATATGTTTTATTTCAATTTTTGCACAAATAATCTTCACATATGCAAATTTCCAAAAAGTACATGTCGTCGGCCTAATTATCAGACTGCGTAACTCCACCGGTGTAACTGATTTGATATAGGATAATGTCCCAAAGCGCTTTTGGGCACATTCCTTAATCCTTTTTTTTTGTCTACCCCGTGCCTCAGTGCGCTCTCCCTTTTTTAAATTTTTTCCTTCAATCGTGTAATCACTACTTTTTTTTTTTCATAATAAAAAATAGATTTCGAAGGGGGGATGGGACAAGATTTTAACATAAAATAAATACAACAGAAAAATATTAATGTATTACACTTCCAGATTTAAATTATTGACACTATTTTAAAGGTTCATTACACAAATTTTGTAACAATGTGTTACGTTTGCTGAGTAGAGATCCCGCTGAAAAAAAACCAAAACAAAAAACTAACACTAATATACATTATCCCCATGGCAATCATATTATCACACGATAAAAATATCAAAGTAAACCGTATTGTAATATTATCGCCTATCTTGGCGAACATAAACAACAAGTTGGCGCCTAGCCCTACTGTATCAAAGTAGCATCCCAGATGGAGTTACGCAGTCTGATAATTAGACTGACGATGTGTTTTAAAATGTACATTATAGTAAGAATTACTCACATGCCACATAATACATTAAAATACTCCCTACTCTTTTTTTTCACACGATTTTGAAATAACACAGTACAAAATTTTAAGGATTTTTTTTTTATTTTATTTTATGCGAATTTTTTGTTCCAGCTCATATTCCTAAAAAAATTAGGGATTAAGGACCTTTGGATGAGGACGGTTTGATCGAATTTATGATAATAAAGAAGTTTATGATAATAAAGAAATCGATAATGACGAAGTCGAAGGTTAAGTTCAGCTATAAACAGGTTCAATATTCAGCGTGACAGTCCTAATATTAAGCATTTGATTGTACTCAAAAGCATTCTTATAACTCTCACCTCTTGTTTTAAAAAGGATAGGACTTCTTAATAATAATTTCTATTAATTTCTAAAATAGCAGTAGTTCAAAAACTGAAATTTTTTTTATCAATGAGCCACATAATCCCCTTTGAGAGTCGATTTCTGTAAGACCCATTCTTTGTGGATTTCAATTCAACAAAAGACACATCCACGCTGAAATTCATTACCGTAAAATCTAGTAGCTCAAAAATGGGAATTTTTTCTCCCGCTATAGGAGTAGATTTCTGTAAAATTCATTCTAAACGGTCCTCTGCTCAACTAAAAAAACATGCCTACCGAATTTCAAGGCTTCAGGTAGAATAGTTCAAAAACGGAAATATATTTATCTACAACACCCCTTAGGGGTCTATTCTTACGAAACTTGTTTTGTAGTGGATCTCTACTCCATGAAAAAGATCTGCCAGATATCAAGTCTGTACGTCTAATAGTTCAAAATGGAATTATCTTTTATTTATAATGCCCCTTTAACCCCTCACCATCCCCCTTGGTGGTCTTATTTTTGCAAAACATCTTTTGTAGCGGATCTCTACCCTATGAAAGGAACCTGCCTGCCTAATTTCAAATTTGTACGTCTAATAGTTCAAAAACGGAATATTTATGTAGTACTTAACCCGTCGCAACCCCCTTGAGAATCGATTTTCGCAAAACCCTTTCTTATCGGATCCCATCTTCATGAAAGAAATACGCTTACTAAATTTCAAGTCTTTAGGTCTTATAGTTTCGGAGATATAGGGATGAATGAGTGAGTGAGTCTACTTTTCTACTTTATATATTTATAGATTACCACTCAGAAGTTGGAATTCTAATTGTTCCCTTCTTTTAAAATGCATTACAATTTCGTTATTTTCAGTGCATTTACAAAATTAAATATCGAATACCAAATAACTCATTACAAAATATTAAGTGAAATGTGCTTGGAATTTCCTTGACTCTTGAATATTAGGTGTGGCGGAGGGGAGCTTTTGCCAAACATTATCCACCGAGGAAAACTGACGGAAAGTATCGTTGCTCACTATATTAAACAGGTATTAGAGGGATTGCAACACATGCACGAGAAAAATATCGCTCACTTGGGACTGACCGTAAGTATTGGTTTGTTCTTCAAATCTAGGAATTATTCTA
>BMAV01000110.1:31653-52954 GCA_019973955.1 Trichonephila inaurata madagascariensis | reverse complement strand
ATAGCACAACAAAATTTATTTTGTAGATAACATGTTGACCAAGTATCAAATGATAAAATTAATAGACTTCTCTGAAGTGTGGTTCCTACCAGAATTGGTAACAAGAGTAGACGCCACGGTTGGAGATCACCGCTGCCACACGTCTCGGAATTGATTCAAAAAGACTTTGGATATGATTTTGGGGTACAGTAGACCAAGAATCTTCCACACGTTGACAAAGTTGATCTGGTGTGGTAGCTGGGGGTGTAATCTGAGTCAATCGTTGATAAACCATGGGCCATAGGTTTTCTATCGGCAAGAGATCCGGAGAGCGAGCCGGCCAGGAAAGCCATTCAATCTGGTGATTGTCTAAGAACCTTTGGACAATGCGTGCTACGTGTGATCACGCATTATCCGGTTGAAATATGGCTGTGGCCAATACCTGAAGGTAAGGGAGGACAACTGGCTCCAACACCTCGAAGATGTAGCGCTGGCGGTTTAAAGTACCGGCAATGCATACTAGAAGAGTGCGAGAGGGATATCCAATACCACCCCATACCATAATACCGGGTGCAGGAGCAGTGTGGTGGTGCATAACACAGCTGTTCACCATCCTCTCTCCACGGTGTCTCCAGACTCGAATCCGACCATCATGGTGTTGCAGACAGATGCGTGCCTCTTCAGTAAAGACAACTTCATTCCATTCGGCCGCCCACATCTTTCTTTCATTGCAACATTGACGGCGGAGACGTCTGTTGTTCTGCGTCAAGGGTAGACCAAGCAATGAACGTCTTGCAGACAGACCACTCTTCTGTAAACGGCGTCGAATGGTACGCGCAGACACTGAATGATGCGTTACAGACTCAATATGCTAGGCTATGATTCGTGATGTGACTGAGCGATCCGTCACTGCCATACGCACAATTTGACTGTCCTCACGTGAAGTTGTGCACTGAGGTGGATGCGATCCACCATGTCGGTCCTTTGTACCCTCCTGCATCCAATGGTCACATATCCACATTATAGTTGTTTGGTTTCGTCCAACTCGTCTACTGATTTCCCTGAAAAATAATCCACAATTTTGGTAGGCCACTATCCTTCCTCTCTGTCGAACTCGGATACTTGATCAAAAGCTGATCGCTGCTTTCTACGAGACATAACTGGTCGTTTTTTTGAAAAAACTACAAGAAAAACTCAATTGCTGAAATTGAAATCGTCAAAATCTCCAAGCCTTAAATAGCGCTTGGAGGCGGCGCGCATGATGTGTGCCTGCGCTGAAATTCTATTCATATGCATATCTTACCTCCGCTAATGCATGTTGTAAATTTCATGTTATTTGCATGCTTCCTTCAGGGTGTCGCAATTACGGTGGCCAGCAGTGTATTTATTAAAATAAGTATTGCAGTTTTCAACTAGGAATCAGATATTTAATTCCAGAAATAAAATGTTCCCTACAATTTTTGACTGAATTATTCCTTCTTGCACATTATATTTGAAAATTAATGGGGTTAAAAAAAATCGATTTTTTTCTTTCATAAATTTCTTTCTTAAAATATCTAGATTACGGTAGTGAAGTGATTTTTTTTAAAATTCGAAGTCGTTATAAAGATACATCACTTAAAAGAAGTAGTTGTTCGGAGTGCAGAGTTGACAGTAGAAGGTTGGGCCTATTG
Organism: Trichonephila inaurata madagascariensis; assembly: GCA_019973955.1. Classification (NCBI taxonomy): domain Eukaryota; kingdom Metazoa; phylum Arthropoda; class Arachnida; order Araneae; family Nephilidae; genus Trichonephila; species Trichonephila inaurata. The sequence continues at coordinate 51,302 of BMAV01000110.1, read as the reverse complement.
TGTACAGTCGTCTTGATACCTGAGACCCATCTATATAAGTATACGTCCATACACGTGTAGACAAGTTTGTGCAGGTTTTAAAAGAATTATCTGTAGTTATTTAATATTTTGTCGAACTTATTTAAGTCTTGGTTTAACATTGAAGAGCACAACAACTACAAATTATTTATTTTCGCGATGAGTGGTCAAAAAGGATGTACGACTGGAAATGTTCAACCTGGTCGTAATAAAAAGCGAAAATTTAGTGGAAACCATTTTACCACGCAAAATGATACGGAATTTACATCAGCTTCTGCAAGAAAACTTAAAAACAGCATAAACAGGAAGGTTCCCATTGCTCCAAGTTTCGTGTATTGCATTTCGGAGTTTCTTTTAGTATTTGCTGCTATTTCTGAAACTGTAATATTTAAGACTTGTAAAAATGATTTATCTTTCTCGCGCAGAGATCCAAAACAATTAATTTATGAGTTCGTTGATTTGGACTTTTGTTCCAAACCATCTCAACACTCTGGTCCCAAGGTCGTTGAAACTTCATCATACTTATATGTTATACATTGATCATACTTATGTTATTATCTTTAACAAAGGTTTTGTAGGATACAGTTAAGAATGACTATGTTGGATGCCCCGTAGGCCGTGAAGTGCATACTTAAGGCCGTATCACACGTATATTTTTCATGCAATTTTTTCATCCAATTTTTGGCCGAATGTGAGGGGTAAGGGTTGCCGTAAACAAAACGACACCCTCTGACGTCGGCCGCGCTCTATCTCCACATTGAAAAATTACTCGCCGATTTTTCTGCTTCGGAAAATGAACATCCAAAATTATTTCTTTCATTTCGCTTGCGCAATTGTTGGTGGGTGTAAACTAAAAATAGAGCACCATTCTATTTAAAATATTATACGCCGTTATAAAATATTATACACCATTAAAATCTTATACGGCATATCTGAAGTGTTAGACGAAACTGGATCCGCCATCTTGTTTATGACGTAGGGCGCCGAAGAACTCCATTGGCTGGAATTTCAAGCAATTTTATTTGGAACAATTTTTTGCTAGGGAGCTCAAAAAGTTGTTCTAAAGCGGTTGCTATGGCAACTGAGTAAAAATTGCACGAATTGAACGAAAAATTGCTTGAAAGGTGTACGTGTGATAAGGCCTTTACGTACAGAAAAGGGATGAAACGTGCATCTCACGCTCCGGGCGCCATGCGAGTGGTTCCGTAAAACAAGCAAGAATTGATACAAGACATGAACAATCTACTTTGAAAGAATTCCAAGAAGAAGAGGAAGGAGTACTCTGTGGACCAGGCATTGCCGATTGAGAATAAGTTATTATTTTCATAGTTTTATTCAGATACCAACCGAAAATCGAATTTTTGATATTTTCTACTGAATGTAGTCCATGCTGTGCATTTAAGCTTAAATTTAATATAAGCCAATAAGCCAGAATCGTAGAGGAAGTGAACGTCCCTTTTTTAGGGGCGGGTGTGTTCACAGCGCTATAACCCACGTTCTATTTGGACATATTTGGCTAAACATTTATATACATACTCTTAAAATACTTATAAATTAAATGATAAAAAACTTAAAATTCCATCTTTTTACAAGTCGTCAAAAAAAAATCCCTAAAAATGCTTAAAAAAACCGGCCGCCCCTTGGGTGAGCCTCCCTTAAAATTTTTTATAACTTTTATCATTATTCTACTGAAAAATACAAAATGTGCCAACAATAAAATCTGAAAATAAAATCTTATTCCCCAATATCCTGTTTGATAAAGCCATACACTCAATAACCCATGGACGAATTGTAGAGAGAGAGAGTTTTAGGATTCACATAATTATAATAAATAAATAAATAATTTCACGTTGACGTAACATCGTTGTTAATATGACAGAATAATATTGGGGATCGATTTCAACATTTGATAAAAAGTTTCAGATATTTTAATAAAAACATTCGTTCTCTTAGTTTTAGCACTTCAGAATTGCAACCTATACCTACGTTAATAAGTTAAAGGACTTCCTTTAGGAGATTATAAATGCAAATACCAAGGAGTTTAATGCATAACATTATTAAGTAATGTTTTAATAATTGAGATTAAGTAAATTATGCCCTAATGGTCTAAGTGAGTGAATATTAACTTTGCACTGTTCAGCTACACGAGGGCTTTTGGCGACGGACCTCGTAATTTTGAACCATGGTCAAGTGACGAGGATGACACCTGAGCTGGCACTCCCCTCTTCTAACTACCACACCAACGGCCCTAATGGTCTAAAAGCTTCCCTAAAGTCAAAATTAATTGGGGTAACTTGTGGTTGTCTTTTCACCCACAAGTTACGCTATATATGACAATCATCATACACTTACTTACCTATGGATCTGAAACTTGGACTTTGACTAAATCACAGATTGGACAGTTAACCATCTCTGAGAATTTGTTATCATTGCGAACCATTTCTTAGATGCTGAAAGATTGTTGCCGATAGCAAACATTTCAAGTGGATTCGAGGTGGTGAGGTCGTTTTGATTTTTTTCCCTTGAAATTTATTTAGTATAACTTTTCTTCTATCTTCGGATAAGACATTTTAATTTTAGTATTTACACAAGATAGTGTATTGATACAAAGTTGAGTGTTGGAGTGGGGAAGAGAAAATGGGTGATTACCCTCACGTAGATAATAAAATTAAGGTGGAAAGTACAAATTCTAATTTTTCATTAAATAAATATAGATGTAATTTAACAGATATGGAATTATTACCAAGTTCGAGGTAAGACACAATTTTAATACGAGTCCGAATATTGCATTTTTCTTAAAATCAGAAAATAACTTTCAGAGTGGTAATCCACTTAAATTAAAAGAAATAATAATGAAATCATTCGCGCAATTAAAAAAAGTATTCTCAGTATGAGCAAAACAAGAAACGGCGAGATCATAATCAAAACAAATAGTTGCGAGACCTCCAAAGAACCATTAAAGATTAAAGAAATTAATGGAAAAAAAATAAGTACAAGATTATCCCTTTTTGGTCTAACCAGTAGTTGCATTTTGCAAGGAATAGACACGGGTTATACAATAGAAGACATAAAATCGGTACTAGAAAACAACAATCATGTAATTTTGGACATTCAACGTTTAACCAAAAAAACAGATTTAGGATTCAAACCTATCAAAACAATTAAAGTTACTCAAATTGGATGCGCGATCCCCGAAAGTGTCCCAATAGGGTTTGAAATGTTTAAAACTAATTTATATTTTGAAAAACCTAAACAATGCACAAACTGTTGGAAATTCGGACACTTTCAACAATTCTGCCGAAGCTCCATAAAATGCCGAATATGTTCATTAAACCACCTTGAAAATGAGTGTAAAGAAACTGAAATAAAAAAAAATGTAGTTCTTGTGGAGAAGCGCATGAAGCCAACTCTAAAATTTGCAAAAAATATCAAGACGAAGTCGAAATCCTAAAAATTAAAGTAGAGCAACAAATCTCGAGAAATAAAGCAGTCGAAAATTTTCAAACTTTAAAAAAAACCTTATACTCAGCTAAAATATACAACAATCAAACAGAGAAAATAGAATATTTGGAACAAATAATTAAAAACTTGGAGTGAGTGAGTGAATATTAACGTCGCACTGTTCAGCTACACGAGGGCTTTTGGCGACGGACCACGTAATTTTGAACCATGGTCAAGTGACGTGGACGACACCTGAGCTGGCACCCCCTCTCCTAACTACCACACCACACCAACGGGAGGACGTTTCAGCTCTCGACAGATTTAACGTGCATCGCTGCCCTACACGGCGGGTCTTTAGTGGTACGGGGCTCGAATTAAAAACTTGGAACAGAAGTTTGAAGAAAACAATACTATATTTGAAATGAAATTATAGAACAAATACAGCGTTTTACGACAGAACTGAATACGGTGGTAACCCAAATAAATTTGAGATTTTCTTCCTTGAAGAACACAATGGAATCTACTTTAAAAAACGTTGCATCCAATATAACAATTTCAAAAAATGACGACTACCCAATAAATAGAAAACTAAATAATAAATTAAAAAGGCTCAAGAAACTATCATAACAGAGAGAAAATATATTAGAAAGTGTAGTAGAACAAAATATAAAAAAAATATAGATAAATATACAAATTTTCTTATATTTTCGCTAAAAAAATCAATATTAAACTGCTTTCTTTTTTGGACATTTAAACTGATTAGTAGTATTACACCTTTTTTCCCTTTAAATCATGAATATAATCCAATGGAATGCACGTGGAGTAAAAAAACAAGATGTCACATATTCTTTTCGAGTCAATTTTTCAAAAAAGCAAGCATTTTAATAATTCAAGAAACATGGTTACATTCAAATGATATTTTCATTATTTCTAATAAGAATATTTTCTGAATGAATAGAAAAATCAGAGAGAGAGAAAAGGAGGAGGATTAATGACAGCTTTAAATAAAGACATTAGCGCCATAAAAGGTTTCTCAGAAATTAGTGAAGACCTAGAAATTTTAATAGTCAGAGCTCATATAAATTCAGTTCCTCTTACAATTTTAAATATCTACATTCTACCGGGAAACTTTGATAAACGTCAACTTATCGAAAATAGCATCATATATTGATAATCATAATTTGATATTAAGAGATTTCAATGCATCACATGAGATATGGGGATAAAAAAATTCCAATGCTTCTGGAAAAAGATTTTTGATTGGATTATTGAAAATGACTAAATGCTGCTAATCGATAAAAGTCCAAATCTCCATTCTCATCGGGAATTTTTACTTCTATAGATCTTTCTTTATCATCTATAAATTTAAATTATGATTTATCCTGGTCCACACAGATACTGATAATTATGGAATTGAGCACTTCCCTATAATCATTAAATACAAAAGAACAAACAGCTTAGCAACAAATAATTTTAAACAAAGAACAAATTTTAACAAATTTATCAATCTTATCAACAAAAGTTTAATTTAAATGAAAATGTAAATATGGATATTATAGAAAAAACTAAAAAAGTTCAAATCTTATCTCAAGAATCAGAAAAAAAACTGATCAAAAAATTTAAGAGCTACATGGGGAACAGCAGAATGTAGGTATTTAAGAGCAAAAAAAAAAAGAAAGAAAACTCCTTAATAAAGCAAGAAAAAACTTTAAAGAAGACTGGATAAAATATAAAGAAATACGTGCAAAACTTAAGCGAACAATCAAAGCCTGTAAAGAAAACTTTTGGCACAAGACTTGTGAAAAAATATCATCTACTAAGGTTCTTTTTAAACTAATCCGGATAGTAAAAAATAAAACAAATTTTAGCTATTTTTCATTTAATATTATTGAGAATTAAGCGGAATCATACTAACAAACGAACAATCTCAAGCAGACTGTTTTTTACAATATTAAGCAAAACAAAACAACGATTGTATTCCAATTATCCCTATTACTGACAATACTCAAGATATTAATAAACCTTTCTCTTTAAAGGAATTAGAAATAGCAATATCTCATCAAAAGAACAGTAGTCCAGGCCATGATAAAATTTCTCTCCAAACAATCAACCATCTCCTCTTTAAAGCAATAAATCTTCTCTTGAAATCATTTAATGATAGTTGGTCTTCAAGTTAAATTCCAAAAGAATGGACTCACGCAATTATTCTACCTTTCATAAAACCTCACAAAAATCCCAAGGAAGTTTCGACATACCGTCCTCTATCTCTTACTTCAGTAATTGCCAAATTATTAGAAAGAATGATTCTGCATAGAATGTTAGATTTCAGTTTCCAAAATAAAATTTTTCATGTTAATCATCATAGTTTTTACCCTCACAGAAGTAGCATTAATACGTTACTTCAATTACAATATGATATTATACTGCTAGAGAACACAAGGAATTTTTTATTTTGGTAACATTAGATATTAAAGCAGCATATGACTCAGTGTGGCCAAGTGGTCTTGTATCTAAGATAAAAAAAAGTTGGATACTCTGGTAGATTACTTGGATGGATACAAAACTTCTTACATCAGAGAACAATTCAAATTAAATGGAGGAACAATTTTTTGAAAAATCATTAAAAATAATCATGGTGAACCTTATTGGTAACCATGGTGTACCATGGTGTGGTATCTTAAGCCCTTTCCTATTTATGATTTATATGGCAGATATATTTGAAATTCAACACGACAGCCATTTCGGGTTTACGCAAACGACATATTCTTATACAATAGCGGTACAAATTGGAATAAAAACAATAGGCGGAATGCAAGAATCTATAAATAGTTTTTCAGCCTTGTGTAAAAAAATGGAAATTGTCGACCTCTTCAGAAAAAGCACTCTAACCAACTTTTCCAGAAAAAGAAGCGCAATACCTCCATTACTTAAAATATTTTTCGACAAACCTTTTCCCGAAGTGAAGAGTCTTAAAATCCGGGTATAATCTTCGACCTTAATATCACCTTCAAAAATCATATTAGTTACCTACGACAGAAAGGATTCAAATATTTAAATGCCATTAAAGTCTTATCTTCTCCGAAAATAGGAACAAGGTCTGCTCATCTTTTAAATATTATTAATGCCACAATCCCTTATATTATTGACTATGGAAGTCAACTATTTTCCTTTTCTGGCAATAGCAACAGACAGAAACTAGGACCGATTTACAATACTGCCTTACGTTTAGCCCTAGGTCTCCCAAGAAACACCAAGTTAGATTTATTAAAAGCAGAGTCTATGAATGGAAGTATTAATAATCGCCATAATTTCCTTTGCCAAAAATTTATAACAAAACGAATAACATTAAAAGACTCGTCAACGAATGCAAGATTATTTTAGGATATAAATAATATTTTTTTTACAAATATAGAATAAAAGATATCAGTATTTTTCAAAAGAAAATCAACCTGCTCCAAGAACTATGTATTTCTAAAGTGGATATTCTTCCGTGGATCCCTCCTCCTCCAATCTATGAAAATCACAAATAAACATTTATACTCATGAACTACCATTTCAAAACAAGGATCTTCCAGATGCCATAGTGCAAAATATGTTTAATGATTATATTAATAACAATATCAAAATAGCAACAGATGCTTCAAAAAATACTAATCAAATGTCAGTAGGGATTTTGATCCCCAAGAAAAAAGTTCGACAAAATTTCATACTGAAAGAAATGTTTTAATTTTTCACAGCTGAAGCTATGATCATATGGACTGCGTAAAAAAATTGGGTTTCCGAAACAGAAAACTATGTCATTCTGACGGACAGCTTATCAGTTCTAAAATTATCCAAAATATTACGATAATATTAATAATATTAAATTTAAGTTCAACTTTACATGAGTGTCTCCAAATAGTTCAATCAATTACATTCATTTGGGTACCAGCTCACAATGGAATAGAGATTAATGAAGAAGTTGATAAATTAGCTAAAGCCTTTCCAGAACCGTGGAATATTATTCCTTGGATTTGTAACGTCGTCAGTAGTTAGAAAACAAGAAAATTTGTCACAGATTTATTTTAAAATTTAAACAGTATTTAATAGCTTCATATGTTACTATAAAGTCCAATAAATATGCCCAGCCGGGCGGACAGTCTTTTTCACTCGAAGTCAATCCTTATTCCGCAAGGCACTCGACAATCCCTTGCTTTTCCGGGCTCCTCTCCAGTTTACTCCATGGCTCTCTGTTTCCATCCAGGGCTCCGTATGGGGGATGATGAACATAAAATTAGTCGAGGCTCAAAGTCCTCTTGTGATGTTTTGTTGCAGAATTGAGAGAAAAGTATCTCAGCTAAGTTGTCGTAACTGTCACTTGACCAAGTCTGAAATTTAAGAGGTATTTTCTTAATAGGGCCCACGTGTTGGCTTACGGGGAGACAATAATATAACTCTCACTCTTTCTATCAATATCTGAGACTTTTTGCTTAGTCATAACTTCGATTATATGTTTTTTACTAATATACGTACTAAATAAATGTCATTCGTGTTACTCAATGCATAATTAAAATGTCCAATTTTCAAAACTGGACAGTCCCCTCTTCTTAAAAGCTTTGTTCATACTTCATGAACAATTTACTAATTTCTTGACAATTTTCTGTTGATTTCGACGTGATTCTATAAATTCAAAAATAATGAACATCGATTGGTCAAGGAACGCTCGTACAAATGTACAACTCCAGAGGGTGATTATGTAAATAAGTTTTGCTATATTAAATAAAATCAAGTTCCTACCACGAATATATTTAGTAAGAAATAAACCTTTTATTTTTCTTCCTATTACTTGTTTTCGCCAAATTTAATGACTACGAATCACTACCAACCTCTGCGGATTAAAACCAACAAAATCATTGACGATTAAATATTTTTTTTTAGCTATGTAGAATCTGGGAAGTGATATAACAAAAAAAATATTTAAGATATAGAATATTAATTAAAAACTTAATACCTTATTGTGCTAAGGTAAGTAGATTTATTTCTTATACAAGACATTGGTATCTTAGTTTTAATATTTTCAGCATTAATCTTCTAGAGATATCTGATGTTGCCATGGTAGCTTTGTGGTAATGGAGGCAAACTCGCAGCCAGCGTTTCGCAGGTTTGATTCCTGGTTCCACTGAATATCCGTTGAATAGAGGTGCCAATGCACGTTAAAACTACCAAGCGGAAATGTATCCTATGACGTGGTGTGGTGGTTTGGAACGGTAGGTGCTAGCTCAAGTTTCCACCTCTGAACTTGTGATATATAATATTGCGACGTTAATAAACACTCACTCACTCACCACAGGATGTATAAAAGAAAAATATTTGAAATTTTATAAACAAAAATATTCAATTTTAATAAACAAAACGTTTCAGCATCAGAGAACAATAACTTAGAAATATATTTTCTTTTAATTTATCATAATGAAGAGGGAATTAACAATAAATATTTCACTAGTACAACTCAGATCAATATTCGAGAAATAATTTAGTATTTTGAATCATAATTAATTTTAGACAAATATTCTTAAAAATAGATTCATACATGAATAAATATCAGAAAGAATTTTTCTTAAGAAACTTAACTAGAATATGAGAATAATGTTTAAGTATATCTAAATATGAACACATTTTAGAAACTATCTTACCTAAAGCATAGGAATAAACTTAAAATAAAGTTTTATGAAATTCCTTGTCAAGTTTAGAGAATTCTATGAGATATTATGTGGTCTATATTTCGTAACGTGAAATTTTCTGTTAAAGAGACATGAACCCATAAATGAACTCGAGGTTTGAAGTTCCAAGTGAGAAGTTGTTGTATATTTTTTTTTCATATTGTAGAAATATATATATTTTAAAAAATTCATATATAAAGCTTTTCAAAGTATGTCAGTTGTTAAAAAGCAAGTTTTCATGAAAATGGTTGTAAATCGTCCAAATGTTAAACACGCAAGCTTGAAGTATATCGTACTTTAAACATGAATTTTTTTTTGTTTTTTACCAAATTCATTTTCTTGAAAACTTATTTATTCATAAAGTGTGTAACATTACTTGTTTTATACTTCAATAAATTATAAAATAACGACATTTTTAAAAGATTCTGGATAATAACTTATGCATGTGTTCTGCAAAAGTACGTGTTGGTATTCAATACTTCATTCCATGACAATTAGAATATTCAATCAATTTATTTCGGAAACACCTTAATTCCTCAAAACATTTCAATCCCTCAATCAAATCACTGATACATCTCTATCGGTCAAGAAGGAAGAAATCAAAATCATTTTAGTGCTCCTACTTTAGGATTTTTATTAAAGTTATATATATATATTCAAAGAGTTTGAACACAATTACAATTTGACTGAAAGCTTCGATAATTCTCCTCAAAAAGCTAAGTAACTCATTTTCAATGGAATACAGATGCAACTTTTGCAACCAAGATTTCCCCGATCTAGTTGATTATTTTCACCATGAATGCAAGTTTTATGATGAACAATATCTTATGCAAGTACGCAACGACTTTTCTATGTGCCCAAACGCATTCAATGCATTCAAATCATCAAATGAAGAACATGCCGGAAATATACATCTGGATGAAGAAGAGAATAAGTGTATGTTGACTGACATCTCTGTAAAAGCGGTGAGCCAAATTTTAGATTTTCTTAAATACAACGAAAATCAATCATGTAAGGAAACAACGAACGAAAAATATGTGCCGGAGCAGGTTTTTAATAAAACCGAATATTGTAGCCAAGTTCAGAGATTTGCACATGAAAAAAATCTAGATTTCAACTTAAATCAACCATCAACATCGCATTGGGCAAGACAAATAAGTGAGAATATTGCACACAGCAGTTCAATTCCTCCTTCGGTTTCACGTGGACTCAGCTCTTTTCAATCTATTAATTCTGAATCGAATCCTTGTCACGATAAGAATCAGCAAATTTTATCAGCTGAATACAATCCACTGGATTATTGTGACATTGGAGCGAATCAAAAATGTGAAGCAAGTGATGCAGTGGTCAAACATGCACATGAAAATAAACAAGAATTCAAGAGTTCATCACCGTTACGCATGAGTTTTCAAAATATTAACTTGAATCTTGAGAAATACTCAAAGATGCATCCAAGGAACTCTGCTTCCTTTGTTAGGTCGAATGTAGTGTACGAAGAGCCGAAACACGAAGGCAATGAGTACTTTTTGCAAAAAAATACAATTGACACTCTCGAAAAAGAATGCAGACGTGATGCTGGAGTTAAAACGTCCATGTCTTATTCGTCACTGACAAACTTTTCCAACTTTAATGCAGATGAGAATAGCTTCAATCAATATTCAAATATAGAGGAGAATCCTGTTACCCGTGACACAGAAAGGTCATATAGGTGTGGAAGGTGTAAAAAGGTATTCATTACTTATAATGCTCTAAGCAAACATTACTGTGATGCTTCCAAGGAAGAGCAACACAAGTGTGATGTGTGTGGGAAAGAATTTCCGTCAAACTCAAAACTAAGGGAACATTATCGCACCCACTCCGATGAAAGGCCATATGGGTGTGAGAAGTGTGGCAAGAGATTTAAACGGATTGATCACCTAAAACATCATTCTATTACACATAGTACAGAAATGCCACATGTGTGTGAAATGTGTGGTAGGAGATTTAAACTGAAAAAATACCTAAGTAAACATTATAATTCTCATATTACGGAAAAGTCACATGTGTGTGTAAAGTGTGATAAGAGGTTTAAACGGGTAAGTCATTTAAACCGACATTACAATACGCATACGCATATAAACCATACGTGTGCGAAAGGTGTGGTAATGGGTACAAACGTAATTATGCTTAAAAAAAACATCGGGGCGTTCCTATGAATAGCAACTATTTCTAATCGTTTCAGAAAATCTTTTATTTAGAATATGGATCTCGATATGCGTTTTTGAAGTCATATTTTAATCACAGATAGATTACTTTTGTCATTTTTCTTAATAAGTTGATTTCCTATGGAAGTTTTTGTATATGCAGTAACTTTGTGAATGGTTTAACATCTTTCAATATTTTACCACAGACATTTGGTGCCAAATTTTGACGAGTGTATTAAAGAGGAATCATTGGAGTTCAAAATTTTATTTTTAATAATTTATATTTGAAGGAAAGACTTACGAAATTCTATTGTTGTCCTGTGATACAGATGTTTAAGCGTATTTCGTTTTTTAAAAATTTTTAGTTTTCTCTTTTAGTGTAATGAAATAATACTTAAACAATGAAAGAATAAAGTAATATCTGCTGTTGAGTAATTTGAATGCTTTTTTCTGAAGTTTGATTCTACATAGCACTTATTATTTTTTTTTCGGTTTTTAAAGATTCATCATTATTCTATAGAAAAATCATTCACACACACACACACACTTCTATTTGATGGCACAAATTACTACCATAGTTTATCTTTTATGATCAATTTTTTTTCTTTTTAATATTTGTTCATGAACGGTAAAATAAACCTCTTGAAACTTAACGTATTTTAAAAAGGTTTAAGGTGTTGACTCTTATTATTTTACTGAGCAGTCTGCTAAAGTGCTGCAACATACAATCAAGTTACATAGCTGGGATAGATATACATAAAAATGACGTTTTCTTAAATGATCTACTTAAAAAAATAAACTGTTTTTTTCTTCTGTTCAAAAACTAATAAATTTACAAAAACATTTATGCAATATATTAATGAATCTTCAAATATTAATAATTGTTAATTTAAATTTATATAGGTTTTCGTTTAATAATGAATATAACGTTAAAGTGGCTGACTAGTTGCGGGAACAATTTTTTGAAATAATGCTGTAAGTTCATTTTTAAACTCATTTTTTGTTTGATAATAACTGAAATCTTATAAAAATAACAAAGAAAATACAATTTCAATATATTTTTGTAAGAAAATGGACAATTTTAGGTTAAAATCATGCATTTTTTGCACATAGCGGCAAACACTGTAAAATAAATTCTAATACATAAGATAAAAAAAGCTCTTTGAATTTATCCAGAAAGCGTTTACCTATGTTTTCCTCTATGAATAATTTCAATTTATCACAAAATTAGGGGTCGAAAAGTGCACAAAAGGAAAAATTTTCAAATATTTTGCATTTATCACAAAGAAAAACAAACATAAAAAAAGTTAAATATATATAGTTTTTCTTATTATCTAGTACACAGTACGCATACTATAATAATAAACAATGATGCTAAATTTCATGCAGTTATCTCAAGTACTTTTTGAGATATCATGTTTGCCATGCGATAAAATAGGAAAAATCTGTTTCGGAGAAAAACGCATTTAAAGATTTAAAATCTAAATCTTAAAAAAAATTATGCATTTAAAACAACCTAAAACCTCTTTATATCAAAGGAATGAACCTTTTATAAGCCCATATCAGTATTATATATATGTTTCAAATTATTTTTTTTTTAAATTTTGTTACCAATTTTATAGAGTAGCTTTTAACGTCTAAATGCAGTTTTTTTTTTTTTAAATACAAATTAGAGACATTAAAAGCACACCAGAAAAACTTTATTACATTAAAAAATAATATTTTTTATATGGAGAAACAAATATTTCCACTAAGTATTTTAGAGCTTAAGAAATATGTAATTTAAAATGTATTAATGTGTGTTATTTTGTCAGTAAATATTCCCGAAAATTTCTTTTAAAAAATATTGCTTATCACAAAGGTTATAAAAAATTATAATGAAGAGCATATAAAGAACGGTTTTTAAAACCTCCATATGAATACACTTTTTTCATCCTTAGTAATTTTGTTTTCTATGCAGCTTTTTTTATTTTTTTTCCCGCGTAAATTTTCTATATTCTAAGGGGTGTCCCAAAGAAGTTAAAAAGCGTTCCAGATCAAATTTTACAAATCCATGTACAAGATCTTAGGAAAGGAAGTATTTGCATTTCTAATTATATATATATATATATATATATATAATGATATAAAACCTGTTTATCACAAATTAAAAGAAACAACTTTAATAATGCACTCAAGCGAAATGTTTCAAGTTCAATAATTGTATCTTTAAGTAAATTACTCCATAAAATGTTACTGAAAAATGCTTTCTGAGTAAATTTCGAAACATTTATGAATAGATTTCAACTTTTTGTCACCCGCTGACTAAGTATTATTGGGATTCGCTCTGTGTCAACACATTCACATTACTACTAGCATCAGTGATGAAGCATATTCCTTATACTTCCCAGACCTTGCTTTAGGCATAATTAATTAATATTTTCTCTTTAAGAACAGAGTTTTCTATTATAAATATTTATAAAAAAGTTAACTATGAAACAAAATATCGAGAAGCAAGGGCATTAGAAAATCGAAAAATGACAAAAATTTTACGAATTTATTTGCCAAATTTCACTTAAAACTAATAAATTATTTTTTAAAAAACATCACCATGTCCCGTCATTACCTTACCTAAATTAATATTTTTTTAAATAAATTCGATAAACACCAAAAAAGTGTAAAAAGTGTATAAAAATGCAAACACTTCCGGTTGCGATCTCTAACTTCCGGTTCTTTTTGCTGCTCTCTTCTAACATAAAAATTGTTATAACTTCGCAAATAATTGAAGTACAGGCAAAAGTAAGGTATTTTTATAAAGCAGAAAATTCAACTGTATAAAATTTAAAGTAAAAAAAAAATCATCATTTTCTTTAAAATTGACGTTTTTGCACTAGTCAGAGAAAAACGAAATAAAAATATTACATTTCTTCTTTCTTAAGCCCTGTAGAGTTTGAATATATTAACCCTCTAAGCGGTCTGCACGTAAAATCTTGCTATTCTAGAGATGCTTCAAAAATGAATTTTTTCAATATTTAAAAAATACTTAAGCAATTGATAACTGAAACTCAGTGACATAACAGCTCATGAGGTCCAGGGCCTACTATGCACACCTCATTATACGTGACCATTGGGCACTGAGGTGCATGAGCAGATGTCCCGATCAGGTAGTCAATCTGACGCGAGACTCCCAGTGTTTTAAGTCCCCGAAGAAGTTCGGTTCTCATTTATCGACCCACTGCAGTAGGGATGAAAGTCTGAGTCGACCTCTCCCAGCCCCGGAATAGGACCCGGACCTGCGGTGTGGAAGCGCGATACGCTACCATTGGAACATTGGACATAAGCAATAGATAATCAGCATGAAAATGAATGACATTTAAAATAAATTCTTTACTGTTTTCCCCTATTCAAAAACTCTTAAAGTCACCAAAACGTACACTCTATAACATAAAAAACGACTCACCAAGAAGGATTTGCCGGATGGTAATGAAATTTCGTATACAAAATCATTTGTACCAAACATGCAAATGATTAAAATTTGGTGTTGAAAGAATGAATAGCAGGAGCTACAGCGCAATGGAACTGTGCACTCAGCACGTGTCTAAAAGAAGCGATTTTCAATATGAATGTCAAAATTTCTGTTGCATTGAGATTTAGGATACCTTCCAACGACTGAAAAAAAATGATAGGTGCTGCATTTGAGCTCATTACGAGCAACTGTCCGAGTTTGAAAGAGGTTGTACCATTCGATTGAAAAAGGCAGGTTAGGCAAATCGGAGAATTGTTCGTCATATAGGTCGAAGCGATGCGGCCATTAAAAGATGCTGACACGAACGGTTGGACGGTGGCAAATTTCAGCGTCATGACTGTAGGGGTCAAACTTGGGCCACAGTAAAATCGGGAGAACAGATTGATTGCCAGATCAACTGTCACAGCTCTTGATTCATCGTTATTAACCATCAGACGTGCAACTCACACGTGAGTGTCCACCATGACCAAGGGTCGGCAACCTGTGGCTCGCGAGCCATATGCGTCTCTTTGGATATAAAGCTGTGGCTCTTTAGTTCCATACGCAAATATTATTTATTTAATCAAAAGAAAAAAAAATTAAAAATCGTTCTGAATCGATTAAAGAGGTTTAGGCACCGTTTCTATCTCTCAGCCACTTGTACTCGCTTTTCATGGATCCCCTCCCCTGTGACACTCGTCGTCACTCCGTTGGAAGCTCTCGAATTACTACAATGGCGCCGGAGTAGATTTTTATACAAAATTAGCATTTTAATATTTGTATGATACCATGTATTTTTATATCTACTACCTTATTGTTTTTTTGATATGATATTATTTTCTAATATAATTTTTTTTTTGAAAACATTAACTTCTAGCTATAATACGAATCTATTATTATGAAGGAATAGGAGGAAACGTGAGCTCTTATTCTGGATGTCGAATAGATTTGAACAAGCTTTAGCTCTTGTCGTACGACTTTTATAATACTAAAATATAGTACTACAATGTGTTTAGTATAATGTAGTTTGGCACATCAAGGAAATATTCATTTATATCTGCAACATTTGAATTCAGAATACTTGTATTCGGAAGTCTAATTGCAGAATCATCAGAGGACAGATTTTTAGGTATATCATTTTCAGTAGTATTCCATCTCTTAGAAATATTGTTTCTCCCAGCAACCTGAGAACGCTTTGGCCATGGAATTTTCTCTTCAGGAAAAAATTAATGATAAAGCTTTTAAGTTATATAAACTATTTTTATATCAAAAATTGAACATGAATTTAATCTTAATTTATTAATAATCAGAACTCAAAAAACTCGAAACGTAATCAAGCAGAAATGATTTTAGTAATGAAAATTGGAATTAATATACATTTCACACTAAAAGATTTGATTGTGCTCAATAATTTTTTTAAATGATTCAATTTAAGAGAGTAGAAAAGGGCTTTAAAAGGAAACCGAAACCAAAACTATAGCTCATAAAACTTCAAATATCTTAAAAATTATTTTGCTTATAGATCTGAAATTTGGTAGCAAGCTTTTCTATGATATGGGCCACTAGAAAACGCAAAAAAAAAATGTTTGGTAAAATTTAGATTTTTAGGGTACTGTGTAGACTTATACTAATTATTATTTGCTTAAAAAGGTTAAGGTGTAATCTCTTATTACTTCTCGAAGCAGAATACAAAAGCACACTCTAGTGTATACTTTATTTACTTCATTCGGGCAGAATTACATAAAAATTACTATTTCTTAAATGCTTTACTTAATAATAAAATATCGATTTATTTTGTTCAAAAACTAGTAAATTCACAAAAGAGTATTCAATATATAAAAAAATCAACACAAATTATTTTCTGTTTGCTTAACTTTTTTTCGAAGAATAATTATTACAATCTTAAACGAGAACATTACATTTTTTAAAAGTTTGTTAAAAGTTATGTAAAAAGTGCATTCCGAGGTTTGCGTTTTCGAAAGAGCTTATTTGAAAACAAATTTGAATCATTGCTGTGGAATTTACACAACACTATCATATTTAAAATATATGATATCGATGAACAACTAAACTTCGAAAGAAAATTTATTTTTCCTTCAATAGTATTTGGTTATCTCTCCTTTGTTCAAATCTTTATGTGTTGGTTTAAAAAAATTATTTCACGTTTAAAACGAGCATAAGATTAATGCATAAAATTTTTAAAGGACATAATACTCTTCTCTATGTTAAAACAATTCTATAATAGATTTAAAACCAAACTATTTTTGCATACTACTGACGAAAGCAGATAAATGGTCATTTTAAATTACTAGGAAAGACTGAACCCGTTGTGCTCAAGCAAATTGTAGCCCTTTTTTCTAAAAAAAAAAGCAAATGAATAAAACGCCATTTAAGTTTCAGATAAAAAATGGGTTTGTGGAAATCGATTCGAAGAGTGGGACTAAAGGAGCGAGAGTGATAAATAGACGTGTTTTAGAGTTTCATGGCTTGTCCTTTTAAAATCAAGAGGTAAGGTCTAGATGTGTATTTTTCAATACAATATAAAGTTTAATTCAAGGTCTCAGATAACAATGAAAAATCAAAAAAATAGAGTGCATGTAGTTAAAATGTCCTGAAAGAACTTTCAAGGAAAACAAGGAACGGTTATAGCACTTTCTAGAACTAACAAATATGTAAACCCGTGGACTAATAATTCGCTTGAAAGAGTAACACATTGTTTTCATCACAAATGATTTCAATTTAAGATCTAAATCCAATAGATTAGATACACTCACTTCCAAAAGTTAAGCACAAAGATGTAAAATGCAAAAAAATCAACAAATACTGCTTTGATTGACACAAAACTTGGCAGTAAAGTAGCATATATATTTATACATAAAACAAAATCAATAATTATATACAGAAATGAAAACAATATTAAATTTTTGTAAGTTATCAGATAATGTCATTTTGGAGACTTAAACAGAAAATTATGTATAAAGTGAAAATAAGCAGCATAAAATGAAAAAAAGGACATTAATAGGGTAAGTGATCCCCCCTAATCTGTATGCAAAGTTTACACCTTCTGATTATGCTTTCAACTAAGTGATCAACCACCGCAGAACTAAGCAATCGCCATTCTTCTTGTAGAGCAGCTTTCAACTCAATAAGAGTGGCTGGAGGTGGGAAACGTGAAGATACAGCATGGGTGAGAGGATCCCAAAGATTTTCAATGGGATTAAGGTCGGGCGATAATGCTGGCCACGCCATACGCGCAATCCCTTCACTCTACAGGTAGTCATCGATGATATCAGCTCTATGGGGATGTACGTTATCGTCCATTAAAACAAAAATAGGTTCAAATGCTGAGGCGTACAATCTCACAATGAATTCTAGGACTTCATCTCGATACTGGACAGCCGTCACAGAACCCTATTTAAAGATGTGCAGGTCAGAGCGGTATCCTAACGAAATCCCTGCCCACACCATAATGCTTCATCCTCGGATTGCGTGATGTTCGGTGATGTTTTGGGGCTGATTGCGTGTTCCTTGTCTACGCCATATACTTATACGCTTGTCATCTGGCTCCAGAGCAAATCTTGACTCATCACCACCACTCAACCTTACCAATGGATGCTGTAACCATAGATGTCACAAGTGTGGAGGTCGCTCTGCGATTCCGCTTGGCTACAATAGCAATATATTGATCTTCCACGGAGGTTGTAACCCTTGGGCAACCACCTATGGGCCTATGGAATTGTTTCCATAAACGAGAAATTACAGAATGATGAACGCCGAAGAAAAGAGCAACATCTGTGATCGACTGTCTTGCTTCAATGTGCCCCCAGCACACCACCGCTCAGAATCTTCCATTCGTTTTCTGGAAGTCGTAGAAACACCTATGTCTTGAAAACAAATTGTACGAAAGTTTTAAACACCTTCTATCAGCACTTGCAATCAACTTCTGTAAACGTTCATAAAGCTGGCTTCTTATAATATTGCGCTCTTCGCATATCTCTTGACATGAAAGCACGATTGGCTGTTATCTAACATATTTGCATACTTCCATCTATCTCTGCAGCGAATTGCATCCTCTTCAATTCTGATTGGCTTTCGGAAATTAGCATTTTCCTCTCCATGCTTAACTTTTGGAAGTGAGTGTACTATGCGTTAATATATATATATATATATATATATATATATATATTAAATCCTTGCATAGCTTTGACTTCGAAGACTTATTCAACTCTGTTGATATAGAGGATATGATTAAAGTGCTTAAAAATGTTTATATTAAATATTCATTAAATAAAGTGATAAATTATGATAAATATATTATTATTATACAGTTTGTTTTGAATGAAAATTACATATTTCATAATAACTACTACTATCAACAATTTAAAGGCCTACCAAGGAGACCCAGCAAGCAATAGTCTGGCTAATATTTATTTACACTATTATGAGATTAAAATTAATACAGACTCTTGTTTCTTTTTTAGATACATCGATGACAATTATTTTTAGTAATAAAGATGACTTTACTCCTATTTTTAATTACTATCCACACTACTTGAAATCATTAAAAACCAATAGCAATATAGAGTCAGCAAACTTCCTAGATCTCCAATTAAAAGCTGAAAATAATATGCTAATAAGTAATATTTTTGATAAAAGAGACGCTTTTGATTTTAATGTTATAAAAATGCCATATTGGGATAGTACCCTTCACATTTCAATTTTTAGAAATATTATTCTAAATTATATAAAAAGAAATAATGATTTAGTATCTGAAGAAGTTCTAAGAATTAATAATTATAAAAAATTCTTTCAAAATTGCCTAGA
>BMAV01000110.1:0-26653 GCA_019973955.1 Trichonephila inaurata madagascariensis | reverse complement strand
TTTTTAAGTTCAATTTTGCATCGTCAGAGCTCAGGTGCCTCCCTCTGAGGAAACTGGGCATCAAAATTACTTGCGGCAATTGATATCGCCTATTATACGGTGCCACAGTAAAAAGGGATACCAGCTCCTGGGGAATATGCTAGGTCTGCAAAGGTAAAAAAATACCAACATTTGCAATTACACGTTTTGCCCAGACATCGGATAGTTTGCTCAGATTCACGCAGACGTTCGCGAGAATGCTAATTGTGACGGATATGATAGAGAGCAACATAGACTAGACTATTTTTCTAATGACATTTAAAATTTTAGAAATGGATGATGGAAGAAATAAATCTTTAAATAAATATCATTTTTCAATCTGTTCCACAATTTAAAAATTATAGATACGGAAAATAACATGATAATTATCCTATCACTTAAAAGTAATTTGCTTAAAATATATATTACTTAAAAGTAACAAATACAAAATTTAATACTTTCTTGTGAATTAGTACGGTTTATAATTAAGATCGTATGGTAGCTTTAGCGACAAAGCGCATTATTATTGTATTAGGGGGGCGCGATAAAAATTATGATTGAAAATAGGGCCGCCAGTAGGGAAAGTTTGAGAAGCACTGCTTTAAATGCAACATACAGGAAAAAAATGGAAGATTGGTAAATAGATGTGGAAGGAGTAGCATTTTGAATGCACTAATGTTTCGAAAAACACCAACTGAGAAAAACCACTTTAAAGCTTATAATTCTGAAAAAAAAATATAATAAGTTTAAATAAACTTAAAATACCAGTTTAAGATATTAGCTTTATATTTTTCTTTAAAGCAATTGCATTTCCGTATTTTTTCAACCTACATATTTTTATAGATGATCAATTTTAAAAGGGTATTATAATTGCACAAATAAATTCAAGAAAAATGTTAAAAAAAATTTTTTTTTTCTGTCATGACAGAAGGTTTAGTTTTTTTCTTCTTATAATATTGAAGTATTACATTTGTATGAAAAACATATCAGGAATTAGAACCGAAAAATTGAAATTGTTAATATAAAATGCCTTGATTCAAAACTTTTACATGTAAACATTTCACAAAGAAAAGAAATTACATTATTGTATTGCCTTAGAAAATATTCTGCTTTATATATTACACATTCCTTTTTATAGTTATTATTTCTCTTTATAAAATATATTTTTTTATCATAACGCTTTTTTAAGCTTTTTTTTTTTTTTCAAAAAAAGGAAGCGTTGCCGAATTGCCTAATTTATTTTCAAATAAGGTTTTATTCAACTTCTAACTTTCCGACTTGCACAAATGATATATCAATCGGAAGATAATAATGCAAAAAATAAGATTAAATAAAAGAAAAGATAGGTTGGTCATTTTTGGGGTACCCAGTCCTCTTAAATTCTTGCTTGTATCTTTGAAAAAAAAATCTCAAGGATTAACATTTTTTTTTCTGTGGCTTATTTAAACAGTCTCTTGAATGAATCAGCCATCCACACACACACAAATCACTTATTAATATTTATTCATTTAAGACATTGATTTATATTGTGTAACACACACACATATAGATTCAGTCTCTTGAGATCTTTTATACCGGGTTTCGTCAGTAATTTCCATAGTGATTAGTCATCCGCCATAATGATTAGTAACCGTGGCTGATGTGCCGTAGGGCCTGGGTTCGAGTCCCGGAGAAGGTATGATTACTTGTAATTTTGATATACCTTTGCGGTAAGACCTCTCGTAAGGTTGGTGGAAAAGAAAGAAAAGTGGGACCACCCTTACCACCTCCAGAGTATTCTCAATTAAAACTGGGTTGGAAGTTAGCCAAATCTCACTGTTACCTGAATGGTGCTTAAAGCTACGGATAACGACAGACGTATTACTAGCCCTTTCCCATGATAAATTTCCTGAGTTTTGGTCTGGTAATACAACAACAACTAGTTGAACTTTTATAAAACCTGCTTTATACACATGAAGGAACATGCATTAAACAAATAACAATTTTTTTGTACAATGCTTAAAGAAACTATGGAAAACAGTTATTTTAGAACAAATTAAGAACTGATTCAACACTTTAAAGGCATGAAAAGAAAAACAGATAGATTTTCTCCCCTTTGTCAAAAGATATTAAACGACGTGCGTTGAAGTTTGTACATTTAACCTAAGCATGGAAAGAAAATATGTAAACAAATATCTATGAAATTTGTAACACAGGATATTTTACGTAGCAAACAGCACGCTTTATTTTGATTCATCCTTGTGCAAAGAAATTCTTTCGGCTTATAAAATGCGACAAACAACCAGGTTCCCGAAATTTTACGACATTTCAATTTATTTTCAAGAAACAGTAAAACAGTACTTTTGGATGGAAAATGTACTGAGGTATTTTTCTTTTAAGTCTTCTTGACAAATGTGTCTACATAAGGGGATAAATTCGCTTTTTACCTTATAATGACTAATCAGGGTTGGCCGTTAGTTGTATAACTAGCACATATTTTTCAACGCATTGTAATCATTATTTGCAAAGATATGGAAAGTTTTCTTTAGCATGAAATGACTAAAGTGTAATTTCTTAGTTGTTTAACCAAAGGACATCTGCAAATGAACATATTCTTGAAATGTATTTATTTATTTTGTATTTGCTTTAGCAAGTTTCTTTTCCTCTTTTGATAGTTTTACGTTTGCAACCAACAAAAAGTAATTTCAATGGTTTGAACTCATTTTTTAACTGCAATTATGTGTCTCCAGACAAACAGTTCATCGATTCTTGTGAAATGATACTCACATGATAAATAGACTCCTATGTTTCCAGACAATCAGTGCATGCGATTCGCTTGTTTCAACTGTAGCTTTTTGCAGAAAGACCTTCTTTAAAAAAATATATTTATCAACAATGATAGCACACACGTGTAAACAAATGCATTTAATTTCAAAATGTATGTATGATTGTTTTTTCAAAATAAATTAGAAACTACTTCATTAGTCTTAATTCTTCAATTTCTATACTCAATTGAAATGGGATCGGTCTCCTAATCATTATAAAGGGTTGCAAAACTGGAAAAGAGTACTTATCTCATCTAGAAAATGTTGGTAAACCATTAACCCTTAACTTCGCCATTTTTTAAAAATTTCTATGAAAAAAAATATATCAGCTAGTTCTTAAGTAATAATAAAAGGGAAAAGTATGAAAAAAAATTAAGCAGTTTTAAATTGAATTTCAGTTATTTTTTTGTTTGTTGCAGAAGTCCAATATTGCGCAGTAGTGCTGTAAATTACAATTTTTTTTTTATAATTCATTTATATTCATCATAAAATGTTTAAATTTCTTACCTGTTAATTTATTTCGTCAATAAACAAGAGGAAGTATAAAATATAATGGATTCTTTTTATAGCAAAAACACAGTTCTTGAGGCACCAGAGATTTTATAATTGTTGTGATTTCTGGAAAAAATGTATTTCCACCTGGTGACAAACTTACCATGCATTTCGTTGCAGTAATAATTTTTTCTCAGATAAGTGATTTGTAGGTAATTAAAAAAATATTGAGTCTGTTAAATTAAAATAAATCATATGTTGCACAAATGCAACAGTGAGAAGTTAAGGGCTAATGGAAGACTTTGAAAGTGGTGACAGATTATATAAGGATCGCCATCGCGCCCAAACTGTACATTCACCGTTTAATTATTGCAATGGTGTATTTAATCATATGAAACGGCCATCAAAATTTCCAGGTTTTAGTGTAATCGAAAATCTGTGGGAGAAACTGGAAAGGTATTTATGAGAATTGAATAAAATTTTAGCAAGCGTCAAAGAACTGGGGATACCACTTCATAAAGCATGTTCTGAAATCCCTCAAGAAACATGTCAGGAGCTTATTATATCAATACCAGGACGAGTTAAGGCTTTAAGAAAAGCATCAAATATTAAATGAGGTGACAAGTCATTTAGCCAGATGTTTACATTCCACGGTGGCTGGTACTTCTTTTTAGTGTGGCACTAGATATGTGGTATACCAATAGCCGAAAGTAATTTTTGCATCCAGTTTTCTCCCCAGAGAAAGGCAACTGAAATCGGATGATGTAAAACGGTACAAGAGCTTTCGTTTTGTCGAGAACATTCAAGCCAAAAAGCCATTGAAAGGAATTTTTACATGCCACATAATCAAATGGCATATAGACTGGCCATTTTTCACATCATCAAAATGCACCGATTTGGGTCCGGATTGAACCCCCATATTTTGGCGTAGAAGGCCAGTGCCAAACAAACTATGCCACACAGTGAACTTTTGGATATACATTATCTTATGTAGCATTTTGTGTTATCTTATGTAGGAAACGTATTCCAAATTTTAATCACTTTCCCCAATAAAACGAGAAATAGTATTACAATTTTTGAACAACATTATTACATTCGAGCATGCGCCTTCAAAAGTAATGCATTTGAAAAAGTGACGGAACGGAAGGACCTACAAAAAAAAAATCTGATATTATTTTCGAGAAAATTAAAAAAATATTTTATTTTTAGAAAGCACAGAAAAATATTTTCACTGTATTCTATAACGTGGCATTTGGCGAAACCATCGTTTTGCTCTGAGAGAGACTCTGCCCACTATATAATAAGTAAGAACCATTACGGCACATTCATACTTCCTGCACAAATTTACTTAATTGAATTTAAAAAGAAAATACTACAGTAATAAAAAGTGAGAACTAAAGCTCTGAAATGAAAAGACGCGTGATTTCAAATAAAACACTTTAATAAAACCAAGTATATTTTTTTTCAACAATTTTGTATAGTATTGAAATATATAACTGGAAAATACAAAAAAATGCATATTCAGAGGAAACACAAATTAAGTTATTTAAAATATACAGCCAGGTATTTGCCTTTCCATTTTTAATAACCAAGTCTGCAAGTAAAGAGCAACTTGATATCACGATTTTTGAAGTCGATCCTCCTTACAATCAAAGTAGAAAATACTTCTTAGAACAGAAGAAAAAACAAAACGAACAATTGGAAAGAAAGATATGCACAAGAAACTTTTCGTAGAGGTTATTTGAATATAGAAAACGCTTTTGTCACTAATAGAGAACTAATTCCTTTTCTCATCTGATTTGGATCTTTCACTCCGAAAATGGTATGTTAGAATGAGTTCACGAGTTCATTTCTGAAAGTTTCGCTATGAGTTAAGAGACACGATAGCTCTAGAAAATATGGTTTACAGAGTTTCCAAAAATTTTTCGGGTTGAAAATGATTCACAATTCTTCTTATTTAATAGGAAAGAAGTTATGGAGGTTGAACATGTGTCAAAATCTGTATCTTCCGTGTGTATTCCTTTTTGAATATTGATTTTATTCATGTCAAGCTCTGAAGTTATACGAAGACGATTGCGAAAAAGGACCTAATAAGTTTGCGACTTGGTTCAAGGGACGAGACCTATCATGAAAACCAAACGTGCATTAATCTAGAATTATTTAAAATGAATCAATTTCGGGATTCATTGCGTCTTCTTAAAATATATAAGCGATTTAAATGTGGGTCAAAAGGGTTATTCAAAGTCTACAGTCGAAATTATTCTATTTTTTAAATTATATTTATTGTATTATTTGCTTTGAATGTAAGAAAAAAGCAAATGAATTTCAGGATAATAAAT
The DNA here is from genome assembly GCA_019973955.1 of Trichonephila inaurata madagascariensis. NCBI lineage: Eukaryota > Metazoa > Arthropoda > Arachnida > Araneae > Nephilidae > Trichonephila > Trichonephila inaurata. Next base: position 21,000 of record BMAV01000110.1, on the reverse strand, counting down.
ACAACACGTACATTTTATTTAAATTGGATTCGATTTGTGTTTATTTGTTTACAGAAGAAAGTTGCACTTTGAAAGTAGAGAGAGAGAGAAGAAGGCTATTAAATATATTGTTGAAGAAAAGAATATAATTATTAAAAATTGAGACAATAAGATTAGAAAATAAGACAGATAACCAAATACTATTGAACGGAACATAAACTTTTTTTTTCTCAAATGTTTAAATTTCAATATAGTCGTGCATCGATTTCCTATATTTTAAGCATCGAAGTGTACTATATACATGACATCAATGTTTCAGATTAGTTTTCTTATAACAAAACTGTTTTTCTTAGTATGTGAAATTTAGCAAATATTTTAAGTAATTTAATTTCTTGGTTGGTTTAAAATTGTTTTTCTTATCGAAATTAATGAAGTTAATGTAAATCTAAATACATTTTTAAAAAAAAATATGTATTGAAAAAGCGTTTTTCTAAATTTAACAGTTTTTAAGAAAGAAACAATATTTTATTTTTAAATAAAGCACATTTAAGAAACTGTGATCTTTATGCAATTCTCAATGAAGGCCCTTCAACACCAGAGCCACTATACAACAGTATGGGATGGAGGAACGCTTCGCGTTCCAGTTCCCAAGGATAACCAGCGTCGTCTTTATGCAATTCTACAAGTGCTATATAAACTGATTGTACGTTGATGCACTTTTGTAGACCGTTCATTAAAATATTAAGAATAGCACTTTTACTCTTATTTAAAAATAATTGTTTGTTTAAAAATACATCTTCCCCCTTTAATGACAAACACGAAAATTATATCGTTTGTGCATGAAAGGAAAAATATGGCAGTAAAATATTCCAGCAAATACAAGTAAATTTTCCTTTAAGATAATGATGAATGTTTAAAAACCGAAGCAAAAAGAAAAAAGAGTTATGTACCAAGTAGGATTAAAATTCAGAAAAAAGCATTACAATTACGCAAAAATTAAAAACGTTACTTTATTAACTCACACATTGCACTATAATAAACTCTTATCAGACTAAAATAATATTTAAATATAAATGAAGCAACACTGGTAAAAAAGAGTCTAACTTACAAGACAAAAATAAAACTTCGTCAGACCTTTTGTTCGAATGTGCGTTATTAATTATAAAATGTTGAATTCCAATGCACTCTGCAAAAACTGGCACCTAATGTTTATGGTAAAATACTAAAACATGTTGATCAACCAAAGTTTCAGCATTTACAACACTCTCAAACGAAATAAGTTAATAAAAAAAAGCCACCAAATTAATTTATCAGATTTTACAATATTAGTGCTAAAACTCAGATCGAGATCCAAATTCTAAATTAAAAAGAAATTCTAAAACGATTAGAATTTTTTAAAATTTTTTTTTATGTATTGATAAGAACGCACCGATGTGTACATTTAATTTGCGTTTACGTGTGTACCCTTTACTAGACGTACCACATGAGTAGAGTTTTTTTTGCGGTATGTGTAGTAGAATGTTGTTTTAGATTCTTTTTTGCTTTAAACCACTTACCACACTTTTCACATACATGTGACTTTTCCGTAATATGTGTACTAGAATGTTGTTTTAGGTATCTTTTCAGTTTAAATCTCATACCACACTTTTCACACACATGCGGCATTTCTGTACTATGTGTACTAGAATGTTGTTTTAGGTGATAATTCCGTTTAAATCTCTTGCCACACTTCTCACACCCATATGGCCTTTCACTGGAGTGAGTGCGATAATGTTCCGTTAGTTTTGAGTTATACGGGAATTCTTTCCCACACACATCACACTTGTGTTGCTTTTTCTTGGAAGCATTGCAGGAATGTTTGCTTAGAGCATTATAAGTAATGAATACATTTTTACACCTTCCACAACTATATGACCTTTCTCTGACACAGGAAACAGGATTCTCTTCTATATTTGGATATTGATAGAAGCGATTCTCCCCTGCAATAAAGTTGGAAAGGTTTGTCAGTGACGAATAAGACGTGGACGCTTTAACTCCAGCATCACGTCCACATTCTTTTTCGAGAGTGTCAATTGTATTTTTTTGCAAAAAGCACTCATTGCCTTCGTAATCCGGCTCTTCGTACACTACATTCGACCTAGCAAAGGAATCCAAGTTCCTTGGATGCATCTTTGAGTATTTCTCAAGATTTAAGTTTATATTTTGAAAACTCATAAGTAAAGGTGATGAACTCTTGTATTCTTGTCTACAATCATTTGCATTTTTGACAACTGGATCACTTGCTTCACATTTTTGATTCGCTCCAATGTCACAATAATTCCGTGAATTGTATTCAGCTGATACAGTTAGCTGATTCTTATCGTGACAGGGATTCGATTCAGAATTAATAGATTGAAAAGAGCTGAGTCCACGTAAAACCGAAGGAGGAATTGAAATGCTTTGTGCGATATTATCACTTATTTGTCTTGCCCCATGAGATATTGATGGTTGATATAAGTTGAAATCTGGATTTTTTTCATGTGTAAATCTCTGAACTTGGCTACAATATTCGATCTTATTGAAAACCTGCACCGGCGCAGATTTTTCGTTCGTTGTTTCCTTACTTGATTGATATTCATTGTATTTAAGAAAATCTATTATTTGGCTCACCGCTTTTACAGAGGTGTCAGTCAACATACAGTTATTCTCTTCTTCATCCAGATGTATATTTCCGGCATGTTCTTCATTTGATGATTTGAATGCATTGAATGCATCTGGGCACATAGAAAAGTCGTTGCGTACTTGCATAAGATATTGTTCATCATAAAACTTGCATTCATGTTGAAAATAATCAACTAGATCGGGGAAATCCTGGTTGCAAGAGTTGCATCTGTATTCCATTGAAAATGAGTTACTTAGCTTTTTGAGGAGAATTATCGAAGCTTTCAGTCAAATTGTAATTGTGAAGTGCAAACTCTTTGAATAACTTTAATGAAACTCCGAAAGTAGGAGTACTAAATGATTTTGATTTCTTCCTTCTTGATCGATAAAGATGTATCAGTGATTTGATTGAGGGATTGAAATGTTTTGAGGAATTGAGGTGTTTCCGAAATTAATTAATTGAATATTCTAATTGTCATGGAATGAAGTATTGAATACAAACACGTACTTTTGCAGAACACATGCACATACGTTATTGTCCAGAATCTTTTAAAAAAATATTATGTTATTTCATAATTTATTGAAGTATAAAACAAGTATATATAATGGTAAACACTTTTTGAATAAATAAGTTTTCAAGAAAATGAATTTAGTAAAAAAAAAATCATGTTTAAAATACGATATACTTCAAGCTTGCGTGTTTAAAATTTGGATGATTTACAACCATTTTCATGAAAACTTGCTTTTTAACTACTGACATACTTCGATAAGCTTTATATGAATTTAAAATATATATACCTAGGTTTATATATATATATATATAAACCTACCGCTCCAAACCACCACACCACGCCATAGGATACATTTCCGCTTGGTAGTTTTAACGTGCATTGGCACCTCTATTCAACGGATATTCAGTGAAACCAGGAATCGAACCTGCGAAACGCTGGCTGCGATTTTTCTCCTTAACCACAAAGCTACCATGGCAACATCAGATATCTCTAGAAGATTAAAGGTGAAAATATTAAAACTAAGATACCAATGCGTTGTATAAGAAATAAATCTACTTACCTTAGCAATAAAGTATTAAGATTTTAATTAATATTCTATGTCTATTAAATATTTTTTTTTGTTATATCACTTCACAAATTCTACGTATCTAAAAAAAATATTTAATCATCAATGATTTTGGTGGTTTCAAATGCAAAGTTTGATAGTGATTCGTAGTCTTTAAATTTGCCGAAAACAAGTTATAGGAAGCAAAAAAAAGTTTTATTTCTTACTAAATATATTCGTGGTAGGAACTTGATTTTAATTAATATAGCAAAACTTATTTACATAATCACCCTCTGGAGTTGTACATTTGTACGATCGTTCCTTGACCAATCGATGTTCATTATTTTTGAATTTATAGTATCACGTCGAAATCAACAGAAAATTGTCAAGAAATTAGTAAATTGTTCATGAAGTATGAACAAAGCTTTTAAGAAGAGGGGACTGTCCAGTTTTGAAAATTGGACATTTTAATTATGCATTGAGTAACACGAATGACATTTATTTACGCGTATATTAGTAAAAAACATATAATCGAAGTTATATGACTAAGCAAAAAGTCTCAGATATTGATAGAAAGAGTGAGAGTTATATTATTATCTCCCCCGTAAACCAACACGTGGGCCCTATTAAGAAAATACCTCTTAAATTTCAGACTTGGTCAAGTGACAGTTACGACAACTTAGCTGAGATACTTTTCTCTCAATTTTGCCACAAAACATCACAAGAGGACTTTGAGCCTCGACTAATTTTATGTTCATCATCCCCCATTTCACGGAAGTCCTTCTTAGAAGCATGATTTGAAACCGGGACAAATATATAGACCACGAGCTCCTCAACATAACCACTAGGCTACCAAGGCACCGCAAACTGTTAAACTAACTATTTTAATCAAGCATCTCAAGTATAGTATTCTTTAATTCTAGGGTTCAGAGTATAGCGAAGTTCTTCAGCAAAAGCCTTCGTGTTCCTTGGAAGCAAACCATCAATATTTTATTACATAACTAGCTTTTACTCTTTAGTTCATATTAAAAGTGAAAAAGGAAATAGTTGACTAAATACCCGATTGATACTTTTACAATATGTGTTAACATATTTACTGATTCGTCAGAATTATGGTTTAAATTGACACTGATATCTGCAGATAATAAGGATTGGAAATCTAGAAAATCCATCAATGCACGCGATTCCATAGAATTAACCATTCACCCACAATTACATTATTACTTTTATTTTATTTTATTTTAACATGTTTATACATTCAAGAATACTTTGTCGTTTTTCTCGTCTTATGAGTTAAGCAAATGCACGTATTAAATAATTTATTTTCTCCTTTTTCAACCTTTGACTAACTTCTATACACGATTGTTTCATCTTACTAGTCATATGCGTGTATTGGACAAAAAACGTAGGAAGGGAACAGATAAATTATAAATTCGGAGAAATTTTACAAATATATAGATCCATTCAAAGATGGTATACGCAAGAATATTAAAAAACGTATTCATTTTGCATTTCACTGTTTAGGAATGAATTTTCACAAGTCCTCCCAAAAAATTCGAAATGTTTCCATTTATTCTGACCTGGTAACATTTGTAATTTTCGGGGAGAGGTCGTTGTAGAAAGGTATTTTTTTGTGTTCATGTAATTTGCTTTTAATATTACTCTTCTGATATAATCGAGTAATTTTTCGAGAATCTATTACCAAAACTCTTTCATAGCAACTACAGAGTGCATGTCACATTTTAAGCTTCGCAAACAGACTTTTCCTGCGTCAGTGATACTTATTTCACATCTTCGAGTGAAAAAATAAGACTTTCGTCTTAAATTTTTAACATCAAATATTGTATGAATTGCATCCAAAACGCTTAAGACTATGAAATAAATTTTACAATTTACATTTAAACAATGAACAAAAATTAATTTTCATTGCCCTGATTATTTCTCCAACATTAAGGCTGCAGTCACTCCAGAGAGATAATATCTACAGACGCATGAAAACAAATTACGGCTTTAGTCTACATCCGAAATATTAAATTAAGCTTTAATACGAGATAGTTTAAACGTTTTATAATGTCATTCGAAAGAGCTGGTGAAAGAGAAAAATTTTAAGTTTTATTGCCTATTTATTTGACTTCAAATGTTTGGTTTTATTCATTACTAAAATATTTGTACAAAGAAAATACAATATAATAATGCAATTTTATTCAATATACATTTGGTGCTTATATATATATTACCTGAAAACTATTAGCAAAAGAAAATGACTTACAGAAATATTAAGCCATTATTAGTTTAAAAATGTTTTCTTAATGTCTGAAATTTATAAAATTTTAGAGGGTTTTTTTGCGCGAAACTTAAAACAGTGCAATAATTATTCCAGAAAGCAAGCGTAATTATTGCATTTTCCAGATCAAGTCAAATAAGGCAGTGTTTCTCAAACTGTAGGGCCTCTCCCCCCTAGGGGGGCGTGAAAACTCTACAAATGGGCGTGAGCATATTGAAAGTTCAAAAATAAAAGATTATTAAAACAAAATTATTAATCCCTGAAAGAAAACAAATAAAATCTCATTTTGACATAATAAAACATAAAACACAATTTTACATTGATATAATACACTTATAAATGTATCAGCACTGCACAATGTATTTTGCAATTAAATTAACAATACTAAGTTAAGAACAAGTTTAATAATTACCAGTGACCCCACGGGCTTGTCATATATAAAATTATACGCAAAAATTAGCACTTATCTTGATAGTTTGTACTGTTTAAAATTAATCCTTTAAGTGCCAATTAAAAGATACGCGATTCACTCCCCAAAGCCACCGTTTTCCTCGTAGACTACCGTATGTGATGAATTGGGAAGGTGGAGGGGGACAAAAGGAATAAATATGTAAATCCATCGGAAACACTGTCAATGTCCATTTATTGCATTCCAAAGTTCTTTTATTGCGTTCGGAATAATTTTATGGATAGTGGTGCACAGTAAAGATCGTACTTCGGCAAGACTTATATATACGTAAGGGGCAATTAACGATTTGATTGAGTGAGACGTTTATATACGCCGATGGCACTTAAGAAGTTAAAGTTCTATTGTAGCTTTAGCATCCAAGTTATAGTACTATTGAATTCAAAGGGGGGCGATGAAAATTATGATTGAATATTGGGTCGCAAATATTGAAACTTAGAGAAGCACTGTAATAGTGCAAATCCTAAACATATAATTACATAAAAATAATTACTTCAGAATCAGCATTAAAAGTATGTATCAGTTATAAAAAATTACTTTATCCACTCATTGTTACAATATCCATGTAATGCACTAAAATAACGCATGGAAGAACTCTAATTAATTTGGTGCTTTACAAAACAAAAACTAATATCCGTCAGTCCTTATATCCAAATCTGTATAAATAAAAAAATTAACTTAGAAATTCGAGGATTCTTGAAAGGTTATGATTGTATTTCATATAATTTGAATGTCAAAGTCTTATGTAAACGTTCCATCCTTGTCTCAAAATTGATTTCAACGAAACATTTTCAAAAAAGCAAAACTATCAATCCACTTCTCATCTAAGTAAAAATTTAAGAAACTTAATGTTTCTCTTTTGTTTAACATTATATATATATATATATATATATATATATATATATATTATGAAAAGAAAATAAGGTGAAAAAATAATTAAGAATTTTTAATGACTCCTTAACATTGCGAAAAAATAATTTTGTAAGTTTAATAGTTTTTGTACGGTGGAAAACAATACTTTATTATTAAATAAAGTGTATTTAAGAAAATGTAATTATTATCTAATTCTGTCTGAGCTAAATAAATTAATTGTACGTTGATGTAATTTTGTAGACTGCTCAGTACAATATTACGGTGTATTACTTTAACACTTAGCCTTTTTTAAACCTATAATTATGATTTTAAAAAAGAATACAAATGGCATGGAACAATTATAGTTTGTACATTAAATTCAAATTATTGCAATAATTTCTTCATCAGCAAATAGGAGTATTTAAATTCTATTTAGGATGATATGGAATACTTAAAATTGAAGTTAAAAACATTTTGTTTTAACCGGGCTCGCACTTCAGAAAGAACATTGAAAATACACAGCATTTTCAATTATTATTTTTAATTCACTTTCATTGTTACAATATTCAAACAATATACTAAAAGAATATAAATGAAAGAACAGTGGTAAAAGTGTCTATATTACAAAACAAAAATAGTATATCCTCAGTTCCTTACTTCGAATGTGCGTCATTAAAAGTGAAAGTTTAAAACTTAATTGTCCTTATTTAAATCACTTAATAGGGTTTCTTTTATCAGAATTTTTAATTTTTTTCCTATTTGAGGAAAATGTATGACCGTGGTATCCTAAAAGTCACGGTCACAAAAACATGGACCGGGTTGTCCAGTCTTGACTACTCTGAAGACTTGTCGTATAGATCGCTGAGGTATGTTAATGATCCACGGCTCAAAGTCCTTACATTAACGTGGAGGGGGAAATTACCAGATTTGTGTACCAGTTCAGTTGTCGTTCTTGTCACTTGACCATGGTTCAAAATGACAAGATAAGGACAGATCCTGGAGAGGTTTGGATTATGAAAATTGGTAAGGAATTTAAGAAGTGAATGCTAAATTTTGCTATCGCCGTTCATTATTCGATTAGTAGTGTAGATTTAGAAAAGTAACTTATTCTATATTTCCTTTTTTTTCCTTCTTCATAGGATTTATAGCCCATTTTTAATCAAGTCTGTCTCACTTAGTTTAAATCATCATGATTTGTTTATTTCTGTTTTCCATGTATTTACGCCGTTGTTTCACAAACATTTTTCTGTATTGTACAACCTTCTCTCGTACGGGGTCTGCATCTCTTGCCTTTTGGTTTCAAAAACGTTATTTGCTTAGTTGGGTTATTTTCATCCTTCCTTAATATGTGGCAAAGCCATCAAAGTTCTGAAAAAAAAGCCTTAATTACTTTATTTAAATTTGGTTCTCAGTACTTCCTTTGTGATTCAAAATTGTAAAGTATTCTGCAGTTACCATTTTCACTCCTTGCCTTATAAACTCTTTTTAATATTTTTTGTTCAAATCTGAACAAGTTTTCTTCATCCAGTATTCCTGACCATGGTTCAAAAGTACGAGATCTGTCACCCTCAAGTAGCTGAATACGTTACGTTAATGTTCACTCACTCACTTAAGGTATGCGACTACGTTCGGAACCGTGATTTTGCAAAAGCGTTTAAATGGATAATATTTATGATATTTAGTGTCATTTTGATTAGAAAATGTACATAAAATTGTTTTAAGGACATTTTGACAAAAAGAAAATTTACTTAAATACAATATTTCGGCCAAAAATTAACATAGAATAATATTTTTTCATAATATTCTCCTGTTGTGAAAAAGACTTCTATTATAATAATATTTTGCGTTTATAGAGCTCAGACCTCTGTTCAGAGGCTCAACAAGAATTTTTGAAATATGTTACTTAGAAGTGGGTTTATCCATGTTTTACGACAACAGAGTGGATAAATTTTAAGAAAAAAACAAAGAAAATTATTTCAATGGGTTGTAACTCTGAAAACAATTGGAATTTTTTAAAAATTCTTAGTTGAGCCTCTGTACAGAGGTCTAAGCTATATACAGGCAAAATATTATTATAATAGAAGCATTTTTTATAAAAAGAGAACATTTTGAAAAAAGTTATTCTAAATAAATTTTTTAACAAAATATTGTATTTAAATAAATTAATTTGTTTTTGTCAAAATGTCCTTCAAACAACTTTATACATGTATTCTAATCAAAGTGACTCTAAATGTCATGAAAATTAACCATTTATGCGCTTTTTTAAAATCACGGTTCCGAACGTAGTCGGATACCTTAAAGATATTTTTTAAATATACAAGTATCAAATGCATCAGGTGAGAGATATTTGTCAGTTAAAAAGTATTTAAGACGTACTCATAGTATGGGGAAGACACGCTGAGCAGAGCATGACCATATTATAAATAGAACAAGATGTTTTGGACCAAATTTATCCTTCAAAAATTATCGATGTATTTGCCAAAGAAATATCAAGAAGTTAAGTTATAAAGCAAAATTTTAAGCTTTAAAGTAAGGTTTTTAATTCTTTAAAATAAAGTGAATTTTTTTTCAGCCGTTGATTTTTTTATTAGCTAAACATTTTACTTTTCGAATTTAGGGTCAACGAATATCTTTATCAATCCTATGGTCCTCAAGCCTTTTGTTGCCAGGGGCCAGGTAAATTTCATGACATTTAGTGTCACTTAGATTAGAATTTATGTATAAAATTGTTTTAAGGACATTTTGACAAAAAGAAAATTTATTTAAATACAATATTTCGGCAAAAAATTAAAATAGAATAATCTTCAAAATATTCTCCTCTGTAAAGAGGCTCAACTATGATTTTTGAAAATTTACAATATTTTCAGAGTTATTACTCATTGAAATAATTAATGGCGTTTTTTTTATAAAATGTTTTTCCTCTGTTGTCGTAAAACATGGATAAACCCTCTTCTAAGTTATATGTTTCAAAAATTCTAGTTGAGCCTTTGTACAGAGGTCTGAGCTATATACAGGCAAAATATTATTATATATAATAGAAGCCTTTTTCACAAAAGGAGAAGATTTTGAAAAGGGATCCTTCTATGGTAATTTTTTGTCAAAATATTGTACTTAAATAATTTTTTACTCTAATACTATTCTTAAAACAATTTTATATACATTTTCTAATCTAAGTGACACTAAATATCATAAATATTATCCATTTATACGATTTTGCAAAATCACGGTTCCGAACGTAGTCGGATACCTTAACAGGAATAGTATACAGTTTTATTTCTTACATACCATATCTAATTTTGGGAATTAGGAATTTCTATATTGAAATTTAATGAGCCCTTATTAGCCATTATAAGGTAAAAAATTGAATTTGTCACCTTATTTCCACATATTTGTCAAACGGACTTTATAGAAAAATATTTCGACACATTTTTCATTCAAAAATATCTTTCACTGATTTTTGAAAAAAGTAGTCCTTAGAAATGTCCTAAATTTTGGAAAGCCCCGTTGTTTGTCTTGTATATGTATATTTAATTGATAAAGAGCAGCCTATTTTGTTAGCCGAAAGAATTTGTTTGCACTCCGATAAATCAAAATGAAGCATAATGTTTGCTTAGTAAAATATCCTTTTGCATATTTCTTTTTATACTTAGGTTGAACTGATATACTTGAATACACGTCATTTACTATCTTTCGCATATGGGGAATAACATAAGTTTCTTGCTTTTAAGGTGTTGAATCAGTTCTTAATGTATGACAATAATAACTACTTTTCATAGATTTTTTTCAGCTTTATAAATCACAACTTTTTTTAGCCTTGATAGACAGGTAGTTTTGATATACTATATTTCAGTGTCGGGAGAGTGAGTGAGTGAATATTAACGTAGAGCTGTCCAGCTACTCGAGGGCTATTGGCGGCAGTTCTCGTAGTTCTGAAGCATAGTCAAGTGACGAGGACCGCACCTGAGCCGGCTACCCTCCTGTCCTAACCACATTAACCGGAGGACGTTTGAGCTCTCGATAGATTTAATGTACAACGTTCCCCTACACGGAGGATGTTCAGCAGTACTAGACTCGAACTTATGACACGCTGGGTACGAGTGCGTTACCCAGACCACTACACTACCAAGACCCCATTCATAGTGGCGTTCTGGGGTTACTTTGGTGCGAAAAATGCTTTAGATCAATAACCTGCTCTCTTGTAAAATTTTCAGTATCAATGGTACACATTGTACATAAAATGGTTCCCCTTGCCTATAAATCATTTTAACAAAAGATCCTGTAAAGACAGTGGCTTACTAAATACATCATGGCAAATGGCTAGTTTTATGTCTGTCGTTGGTCGTAGCTCTAAACACCATTTAAGTTACAAAGCGATTTTAAATCAGCTCCACACCAATTCTGAGAGAAAACACCTTGAAGATGTTTGTGTGTGTGGTGAGCATTCCACACTTCTCTTTTCCTTCCACCATTCTTACGAGAGGAGTTGCAATTTCAAGTTTAAATAAACTTGAAACCGCAAGTCCTCACAGCTTGCCACAAAGACCCAATAAAATTACATATATCCATACCTTCTCCGGAATTCGAACCCAGTTTAAGATCAAAAATTTTTTTATTTATTACACTAAGCAAAGTATATAAAATATTATTGAATCTTATAGAAGCTCATTCTCAGTGTTCTTCAACACGATTCCTCAGAGAAGCAAACACAATATATTAATATATATATATATATATATATATATATATATATATATACACACACATCAGCTTTGGTATTAATTTTATTCTTTAGGAGATTCAAATGCTTCACATTACCGATAACACATGTGAAAAAAATTCATGCTAAACTTCATACTTCGAAATATTTGCAGAAAGATCTTTATTTTTAGGTATTTTACGATTTCTCGTTCGTTCTCCTTTTTAGTGTGAGAAAATATTGCCATTTACATAAACTTGACCCAAATATGTATGCTACCATATTATTGCTTTAAATTATGCCATATCTTGTGACAGATTTGCATCATCCATAAAGTAGTACCATATTAAATCTAAGAAGATTTGATTCATTTTCTTCAAAAAACATTTTCGAAACAATGTATAAATGTGATTTTCTAAGGCTATCGTGCCTTCTTTAACTTAGTGTGAAAAGGAATTAATTTTCTAGTTTGGATTAAAGTGATTTTTATATTCAAAGATATCTCCATAAATGTGATTTTATGCTGATTCCTCTATGCAAATTTTTTACATGGTTTTTTCCTTTTTATTCAAGGAAGTCTTTTTCTGCTTTCATTGTTATGCGCGTCGACTTTAAACGCCATGTTATCAAGTAGGTCTTCAGATATGGACTTGATTATTGACTTATGAAATGAGAAATGCTGGTACATAATGAATAAAGTATTTTAAGTTTACTTAATATGCAAATATTTTGAGAAATTGTGCTAAAAAGACCGTACAAAGCCTGCGGAATTTTTTGTTTTGATTTTGGTTTATTTTAGAGTGTAATATCTGGGATCATGTGTCTTCTTATTTTAGAATAGTAAAGTCCATTTTTAAACATTTTAATGTTTTTTTTTATTTAATTGATTAGCTTGAATTGGTGCACGAAGTATGTACGTACCCAAATAATGTTATGCATCATATTGTCGACCCATTTCGTCAAATGAAATCAAACGTCAATAAAGACCAAGATAGAAAATGGCGAAGATCTTTTTCCTTGCAAACTAAAAAAATACCGTGTTCTTGTTCGAAAATGAAATCCTCTTTTTTTTCTAGTTTGTGCTGTCCCCACGAATGTTCAAATGTATTATTCTATATTGCGCATGCTCGAAAATAATATCGTACAAAATTTTGTTATCCTGTAGGGAAAAAAAAGTAAAAATACGGGTTTTTCTCCTGAAGAAGGAAATTCATTGGGGTATTTAAAAAAAAAATGTTATATATATATAATACATCAGTGATCGGGTTTCAAAACCATTTAAAAGAAGAAAAAAAATCACAAGTGTCCTAAATGCTACTTAGAGTATCAAAATGACAAAAAAGGATGACCGCGGATTTGCCCGTCAATATTAAATTCGTACTTATGCAAGTTTCTGCAGAATTGCCTGCATGTAAAATATACATTTTTCTGTGATTTTGAACAATTACGGTGTTTTTCTTGCCTAAGTTATGTAATGGTTGTATATCTTGATACGTTATTTAATTTTGCTAAATTCTAACCAATTGACTTGTCGAAGTGTTATTACAAAATTAGCACTTACAGAAACGGTTTTCGCGTATATGCGAAAACAATAACAGCATTTGGTGATGTTTATTCAACTGGATGATGTCTTTTCAATAATCAAAATTATTTAAAGGTATAATGCGTAATTCCAAAAATCATCTAGAAACATTGCCGATTTAAGATCATTAAATCTACAGGCCCCTTGGTACTGGAGGATCGACATTTATAACCGGAAAATCTATTTAATTCCAGCTTATCCGGGTTCTTTCAAACCTCTCCGGTTTCCTGGGCCCCTGCGCCCAATGGATACACCGGCATTGTCTAGAAATATACGGTTATTAAATATACAAAAATATATAATTAATATTTTCCTTAAATACTTTTTTAAAAAATCATTGAAGACATAATATAACAACTAGCTTCTTTTAATGTAATGTGGTATAGTATTTTTTTAAAAAAAATCTTTAAACTTTATGTACATTATAACTGCTCTACTGAATTTGATCACCCATTGAAATCATTTTTGAAAAAAAAATGTGTAACAATGAAGCGACCATTTTGGTCCCAGTTTTACATTTTGTTAATTTTTAGATAGTAATTACATTGATAAAATACTACTCACTACCCGTCCACTTCACTGGGTATTTCATGACATTGTAATTGCATACATTATTTTTTAAATTTGTTATCATTCCTTTAATTACGTTTTCGATTGTATTGAAAAATACTCTTGTAGGCTTTACCACTTGTGTGTGATTCTAATAGATTAGACATGAATTCCTTTAAGAAGTCTATTTATCATTAAAGCTCCTTTAGCCTAACCTTGTAGTTGATTTCACAAACCCAATTTTTAATAGATCTCTACACAAAGAAAGTAAGTAACATGCAAAACTCTAAGTTTGTAGGTCTGTCTCATAGTGCGAAAACAGTAATTTCTTTTAGCTATAATACCCCTCCGTAACCATTACAAAACTCTTCGGTAGTTGATTCGTGCAAAATGTATACTTAGTGAATCTTTAATCAGCAGAAAAAACATGTTTGCTAAGTTTTAAGTCTGTAGGCACAAACACAAGAACGCACACATCTAGTAATTTCAAAACATAACACGATAGCCTAGAACTACCCTTAGTATTCAGTTGCTGAGAGGTTATTGCATCACACTTAAAGGTCCGAGGTTCAAACTTCGGGCAGGGCAAGGTTGACTCCCTTCAGTGACCAGTGACCAGAATGGTCTCCTGACCGGAATATTTGCTCATGCACCTCAGGTCCCAAGATCACGTATACTGAGATGAGCACACTAGGCCCTGGCCCTCTTGAGCTGTTGGGCAGCTGAGTTGCAGTTTGTTAGTTAGTAAGAACGCTTCTTACATCCCCGATCTAATTTTAGATTTGCTTCCGCAAAATCATTTCCGAGTGTATTTCTACCGTAGAAAGGAACATGCTTACCGAAATTCAAATCTGGCGATCTGATATTGGAAAAACAAGAAAGTTCTTTTTAATGTACTGGATGATTCGCTACCAGATCGAAAAACTTTCAGAATGCTTATAGGGTACAGAGGCGACTCGGGGAGGGGGGGAACGAATGCAGGATCGCAAATGCTAGAGTAGCTATCTATGAAGCAAAAGGAATAACAGAACTAACACCATAAAGAACAGAAAACATTTTATTGGAAGTTTGTACTACAACAGTTGCTCAAAATTACGACCAGATGTCATCTGGCAGGCACTGCATGGAATTCCGAAAGTTCTGAAAGGTTCCTGGTATGTCACCTATCCTCCCATTAGATACAAATATTCGAGTGATGAGTTTTTCAATGGAAGGAATGGCCGTCTCGTACACCATGAAGAATCAGTTAACAAATTAAAGAATTAGTCTCACGTAGCCTTCTGCTTACAGTGGGAAGTTTGTGTGATGTGAACACGCCTGTTCGTGAAAGGTTCGAGAAACGAATCAAAAATGACGAATTCCAGCAGGATCAGTGTTCACGAAACATTTCATTCAGCGCCATCTACCACAAGACTTCCTGGAGTAATTTTTTAAAACGTCAGAAATTCAATGCAGCCTCTCTGTCAGACTTGCAAGACAACTTATGGTTCTAATTTGGCTACGTTCTCAAGAACGTAGGCAAATTAGAACATTACCTGTAGGCCATAACATTACCAATAACTGCATGTATTATATATATATATATATATATATATATATATACTGTATATATATATATATACGATAGCTATAGAACCTAAGTATAACTATTCAAGATAGGAAATATTAGGCACATTAGTACAATAACAAACTCTTGGCTTTAGGAACCAAATATATATATATATATATAATATATATACAAGGTGTCCAGCCTTTATGTGACTCAATAGCTAATTCCCAAACCGTTCTTTTTAGATATGCACTTCGAATTTGAAAAATGTTTTAAAAAAGGTAAAGAATGTTTATTTCAAGCTTTTCGAACCAAAATAACATTTAGAAAAAAATTACAAAAATTAAATTTTTATACAGTTTCCAGGTTCTATCACTTGTATTTACGAAAAGATGCAGTGCACAAAAAACAAAGTAAACACAAAAAGTTTCATTTTACTACTATATAAACTGACCGAGTTATGCCTACATAAAGCATCTGAATTGCTCAGAAAAGGGGGGTCGTATATAAATTGAGTTTAGAGAACAATAATTCACTATCTAAAAGAAAAAGCAAAAGAAAAACATCATAGTAATATTAAGACATTATAGTAAACATCATAGATTTACAATTTGTATTGCTGTATGACAAACAATTAAAGTTAAATTAAAGATATACAACTTGTATAGATACGATTAAAACAGCTTTTTTAACAAATAGCAGAAAAAGGATACAGGATTTACCGTTCAAATTACAGCATAAAGTGGAATGATGCTCCAATCATGAATCAGGGGCTTTATTATATCAGAATGACCAATTTAACTTTTATAATGTTCAAAATGAGACTGCCTTTCGCCGAAATGCAGTACCGAACCCCTGGCAGAAACTCCGCCTGTAGCTTCTGCAACATAGATGGTGTCTCAGAACTGCATGTCATGCTGATTTGATAGAGTAAATCGGATTTACTCGTGGATTCATGTTCATACACTTTGCTTTTTAGGAAGCCCCAGAGAAAGAGATCCAAAGGACCTAGGTTGGCTGATCACGGGGGCCAATTCTGTTGACCTCCGTAGCCAATTATTCACGTGTTAAATGTCTCCGTAAGAAATGTACATGGTTGTTCAGATTTGTGTGCGAGTGTACCATCATGCTGATACCAAACTCGTCCAGTTTTTATCGTAATAAAATAAAACTTTTTGTGTTTCCTTTGTTTTTGTGTAGTGCATCTTTTCCTAGATCTCTAAAAATTTAATTGTTGTAATTTTTTTCTAAATAATTAATTTGGTTTGAAAAAAGCACGTAAAAATATTCTTTACCTTTTTTAAAACATTTTTCAAATTGGAAGTGCATATATAAACCGAACGGTTTGGGAATTAGCTATTGGGTCACATTAAAGCTGGACACCCTGTATATGGGATGTTTGGAGAAATTCAATAAGTCTGAAGAGTTAAAAAAATGTGAACTCATTTGAATATTGATTGTTTCATTGAAAAGTCCCTCTCGGAATTAAATTGTTCCAGTATTTTAAACATTTCTTTTTCTTTATATTTCAGAAATACCTTTGTTACAATAAGATATTCATTCCATTAACAAGCAAAAAATTTCAAGGGAAAAAGAAAATGATTATTAATATTAAACGTACAGTTCTTTTTCTATTTGTTAATATAGTAACCAACAAAATGTCCTTTTGATAAACCCAATGGTCAGAATAATGTATTTTTAACTTTTATTTCCGTAAGATCGAAAATGTATATAAGAATATGTTACTTAAACACAATTTTCTATTCTAAAGTACATTGTTTTAAAAGGATTGCTGCTTAGATTACCGATAAGCAAATGTTAGGTTTAGAAAAAAAGTTACTGGATAGTTATTAGTATATTTTTAATATGTGTAACTATCTATTGGTATACAAATTTTCATTTCTCGGCAGCCAGTCAGAAAAATCAAACAAATAATTTCTAAAACATGTCATTGCATTAAAAGATTCAAACATTCAATCAAATCAACGACTCATTTTTATCCTCGAAAGGGTAAATTCACAGTTCAATAATCCTAATCCTTGTATTATTGAGTCAGAATATTCAAAGCTTTAGATTAGCAATCATATTTTGAATACTGTTTGAATTTCCAGAAAATAATAAAGTGTTTTGTATCCCTTTAATGTCCAACCTGTAATGGGTGTTAACGGTTTTTGGAGCAACATTTTCATCGGGAATTCAAAAATCAAAATAGGAAGGGCTTACGTCAAAAATAAATGAGGGGGATTTGGGAAAACCGTTAGCGACACATTTCCAATTTTAGATGAAATATAATTGGGAAAAACCTTTTTCATAAGGACGAACAGATGGGATATGTTGGATACTTATATAAAAGATGGAAACCTAGATTTACAAAACCTTGCAGTATTTTCAATTGGGTTTTTTAAATTCCAAATGAAAAGTACATTGTGCTGGGTCCTGATAAATTCAACAATTTCATAATTGAATCCCCAATAACCGAGAATATTTAGATTACAATTTATAAATGAACCATATACATCTTCTGGAATAAAACACTTTAGGGAAATTAATGCACAAAGCAATACACAGATTTCCACAATCTCACCTGAACTCCCAAACTTTTAGTAATTGGAAAATATTTGTTTTTTAAAAAATTCAATCTTTTCAGTGGGAAAATTTGAGGAAAATTTTTTTGCAGTGGTTTAAAACACCAGCCAATGTAAATGTAACAGATTTAACTCATAAAGGTGAAAAACCACTGATGGAGGGAGGTTTCCCTCCCCAACACACAAGGATTATCCAAATGGACTTAAATCTTGAAAAATACTCCAAAATGAACCCAAAGAACTTGGACTGCTTGGTAGATCGAATATTTTTACGAAAATGCAAAACATGAACACAATGAGTTTCCTTGAAAAATAAACGAAAATATCACTCGCAGAACTCAGAGTGATGATCAAGTTATAGTGTCGGCATCAATTTTTTCCCCTTATAAAGGGCCCAACGTTAACTCGGAAAAGTCAAGGAGCAAAATACTGATTGATAAATAAATAATAAAGAAAATGAAATTGGATGCACTGCAAATATAAAACAGACAAAACAAGGTTCCGAAAAAGGGTTTCATAAAATTAAATTCAGTTGAGTTTGTTTTAATGCCCAAAGGGGGGAAAGGCCGAAACTCGAACCGGAAAAAAAAGAGGAAATTGTAAAATGTTAAAAAAAAAGGAATAAAAAAGGCTTTATTTTCCCTTTCTGGGAACCCTCCATCTGTGAGGTGTGTGGAAAAGGATTTTCTCTCGTAAAGATCATCTAAATATATATATAAGCATTTAATTATTCATTCATATAATAGTCTATACGTTTGTGAGCAGTGTGATAAAAGATTTAAACGGAAAGATGAACTAAGCAAGACGTTTTACCATACAAACCCCATTGATGAAAAATTTTGGAAATTTTTAAAAAAAAATTTTTAAAAAAAAGTTCACAAAAAAAATTCAAAAGCGTTCCCCAGTTCTGGCCCTAATTCTAATTGCCCTAGTCTGAAGAATGAAAAAAATGTGAACTCATTTCAATATTGATAGTTTGATTGAAAAGTCCCTCACGGAATAAAATGGTTCCAATATTTTAAACATTTCTTTTTATTTAAAAGCTGGCAAAATTACTCAAAATAATGAGAAGACAAGGAGTGGTATGTGCTGGAAAGCAGGAAAAACTTCCCATTCAAAATGGTTCGACAGAAAGATTTTTGAGGGTTTGAAAACACTTGGGAGGGGAAAAAAATCTTTAGAATGTTATTTTTTTTGAAAATTTACACCTTTCTCTGTTGATTGATTGACTGTGATAAACGTGGCTTTTAAACTTGAAGGTTGGGCCTTCGTGGGAAATTTTTTTCAGAGTTGTTCAGTGAAAAAAAACATTAAAATTTTTTATCCCGGTTTTTTTTTCGAACAAAAAAAAAGTGCATTATAGTCGCAAAGGACCAAAATATTCCCCCAAGAAAAGATCTGGCTCATATATAAATCCCAAGTTTTCTCCACCTTTCAATCTATAGAAATTTATTTTTTAACGAGTATTCGTAGTTTTTAACTCTGGTCCCATAGGGGAAAGGGGAAAGGGGTTTTAAAGAAAGTTTCCGCACACGAAAAGTGCTAAAAAGCACGTGGTTTTAAAGCTTGGGGGAATAAGAATGGGGCAGAATAACATCCGAATAATTTTTAGCTTCCTTCGTTTATACAGACAAAACAAAAATCGGAACATTAAAAATAGTTAAGCAACAAAAAAGTAACTATATTTTCATTTTCAAATTAGCTTTTAGATTTTTAATCTGTAATGCCCAGGAATTTTAATCATTACGTAAGACAAAATGTTTTGTTGCTTTTGTGCTATTACTACTTTATTTCATTATTTGTTTTTCGTTTTACATACATAAACATAGATAACTCTGTCATGAGTTTCTTAGAATATTTTTTTATGTTTATTAACATATTTGTTTTTTTCGTAGCTTGAATGTACCGTAATCTTCTTAAAGCATTTTCGTTTTGCATTGTTATTCAAATCAAAAGATATTATTTGCCTCTCGTATAAAAATAATTGCTTTAGTCACTTATAAAACGCGATAATAATTCATTTAAAATTATAAATAAAAACATAATTTTGTTTTTAATAAGTGAACCCAATATATAATTTTTAAAAAATTATATTTTTAAATGTTAAAAAAACAAAACAAAAAAGGTTTTTTTTTTTAAAGAGATACACTTTATTTACTTTTTTGAGATAACGTGTGAAATAGGGGCATAATTTTTCTAATATACACCAAGACTGCTAAGAGGACCATTATTTTGTAAGATTAAAATTGAAAAATAAAATTTCTTCTTTCTTTTTGCCATTTTAACAGTGATTTGCATGATACCTTCTCAATTATGATCTTTTGCCCACACAAATTGAAATAATATTTAATGCAACCTAATAATTAATTATGTGTACAATTAATTATAGAAATACGTAAAAATCGTATAGTTTCTTTAAAATATTGCATAACATTCTTAAGCTTCTAATAAAGTTAATCAAATGCATCATAACAATAAAAAATCTTTTAAAAAAGGGTACAAAAGAATGCCCAAAAATATAGAAATTTCTTATAAAAAATATTTAATATAAGGTTTATTTTTTTTACAGAACAATAATAAATGTTGAAAAAATATATTTACTATTTTTAGTTGCCCCTAGTTTAAAACGTTTTAATTAAAGTGGTAGAAAAATGCATTACAGAAATAAAAATATGATAAACACAATTTAAAATGTAGATAAGTGATTGTTGTGAAATAAAAGAGAAATGTGGAAAATTATTCAAAAGGGGAGGTTTATAATT
>BMAV01000109.1:0-57360 GCA_019973955.1 Trichonephila inaurata madagascariensis | reverse complement strand
TTTTTTTTCACGTTGTTTAAAAACAAAACAAAGAAATGATGAAGGGATAACCGATCTCCCCCAGATCCCTTGCTGACAGATAAAACCCGGCATTTCCCAATTGCGGGGAAGGAATTTCTAATGGGTGGTCGATTTTGGGAAACCCTTTTTTTCCGAGCTGATCGGTGTCAAAAAGAGGCCCTTTAACATTGTGTATTCATTTTCCGAAATTCGGTGACGAGGCGCGTCTGAAACACAAATGTGCCCCAGCCTCAGTGCCTTTTGGGACGTGAACGGAAACAAACCATTTGGCGTGGCAGAAGGGTAAGAGATAAAGGGGAGCCGAGACGGAAGGCGGCAAAAGAAAAAGAGGGTTGAGTCCGGAAAAGAGTAATAAGGAACCTGGAAAAAAATAAAAGGGGATATAAGAAGGGCGAGGGGGACCGAGACTGGTTTTAAAGGGGGCCGTTTGGATCCCGGCGATAAAAAAAAACGATTACGAGTCCGCGAAGCAGCGGTCTCCCCAGCGGAAGATCAGGGAACGGAAGAGAGGGAAAAAAGGGGCGAAGTTGAAGCCAGGAATCCCGATCGGTTTGGGAATTCCCGAGGTAAACCCTTTTTTGCTACGTTTTGAAAGGACTTTTTCAGGGGCCCCTTAAGAAAAAGAGACTCGAAATAAACGGACCTTTTTATTAATTGTAAAAAAAAAACCATTTTATTTATTATTTTTTTTTTTTTATACGAAATAAATAGTTACCCAAGAGCTGTGTGAAATCATTCACTATATTTTTTTAATTATCTAGTGGCAGCGGGGTTTTCATTTTAAATGGAATAAATGCTAATTTAGCCGAATAGTAAAAAGGATTATCTTCTAAATCATGAGACCTTTTGTGTGTGTGCGCGATATACGAGAAAACTCCCCTGTCAAGGGGGTGGACTGTTTTTTCCCAGTGGAGTTAAAAGTTCGCCAAAAAAAAAAGGGGGGGTAGAAGGAGAACTGCTTAATCGACCAAAAAAAGGGGGGCAGCACCCCACAGAGGGTAGTCCTTTTTCTTGAGATTATACGGGGGGGAAGGTGGGATTTATTTATTTGTTAGTTTAAATTTTTTTTGGAAACAATGAATTTTGTGCCCCCAATAAATTTTTGTTTGCCAAGAGTCGAAAGATTTTTAGTTGAAAAGGGCTTTTCTTTATGGAATTTGTGGGGGGAGAATCAAAAATTGTGTTTTCTTTTTATGATATTGATAGAGGCGGGGTTGTAGTGAAAAAAGTACATATTGTCAATTTTGCATGTTATTTTAAGTTTTTTTAACCCCAATAGGATTTATTTTTTTTGGTAAAATGTGATTTTTTCATTTGTTTAGTACCTTGTTTAGTTGTTTATTGTGTAATTGCAATTACTTCGATATTTTAGCAGTACTAATAGTATTGATTGTTTTGGTATAGGTGTGTTTTCTTCAATTTATTGTAGTACTCTTTTTAGTTGTTTATTATTGCATAAACTTTCCCTTTTTTAAGATTAAAAAAAGGTGACTTTTTAGAGGTGAAGGGAAAAAGGGAAGTCAACGGTGATTTAAGAAAAGTAAAAATTGGATAAAATTTTTTACAAAAGGAGAATAATGATATAGAAACGATTAAAGCGGTGATGGGGGGGTTTTAGAAGAAAATAAAGGGGGGAAAAAAAGAACGAGAAAGACTAATCGGGGCCCCGAAGTTTCAGGGCGTAGGCGAATGAGGGGAATTGGGTTAACGACTGAGAGCAAACTCAGAAAAAAGGGAAAGAAAAAGAGTTCCTATGAATGCGTATAAAAGGGAACAATCTTGCAAATGTCTGTTATTTACAGGAAAAGTGTGACAAAACCATCTGTCGATAGCTGGGGTTTTGGGGGGTTCCCCTTTAAGGGGTGGGGATTATGGGAAGGATGAGACATTCTATAACTTAATATGACTTTTATTAAGAATCTAACTTAAATTTCTTAGATATTGAACAAACTTATATTATGAGAATAAACCAAAGTACCCCATTTAATTAAGTCAGATCGCGCAATTAGATCACTTATCAAAATATCTTATATTTGCTAATCTCATTCAAAATATACTAGCGTTAGAATACAATCTTCCTACCTTGGAGGAATAATCAACGATCCAACAACTTCAGAATTAGGTTAGGCGCGAAATAGTATGCACCTTGCAACGGCGTGATTCCGGGGTTTGGTGCCTCTAATCACACTTCCACCTGTTCTGAACTAAGCTTTTTTAAATTGCCATTTTTCTCACTAAACTTTTTCCTTTTTTAAAAGGGTTTTCTTATTTATTTTTGCTTCGTTTTTTTGGATTTGGGGGGAAAAATTTTTATTAATGTGGCCAAAGCTGGAGTTATGTTAAAAAAGAAGAACGCGGGGGATGTCACAAACGTACCGCAGTGGGGGGGGTTTTTGCAAGTGTAAGCCCTTAATTAACGGTTAATGAAAGAGTGGAGGACGCCACGTCTTGTGGTTTCAAAAGGGGAATTTTGACCCCCATGAGTTACACGAACGTTTTTTACCCGTCTGAAGAAAAGGGGGGTAGTAACAGAAAAAAAAAAAGGGTAAGATTGAGGAAGGAAAAGGGAAACAAGGGTATAGAATTGGATGGTAAAGGAATGGGAGAGATCATTCGAAAAAAAAAACAACAACCATTATTTGTTATTATTGCAACGAGGTTCATAAAAAAAACCTTGCCCTAAACTTTCAAAACAATGTTTAAAATTTGAAATAAAACGAGAGCGTCGTTAAGAATACGGGGCTACCATAGATTTGGGAGTAGTTGGGTAGACGAGAACAATTATTTGGGAGAATTTTTGGGGCAAAAGCCCGTTGATGACGTATGCCATTGTTACCTCTCGAAAAGGTAAAATTTAAGACCAGGGGGTTTTAACCCGAAGGCGCAAATTAAATCTGATAAACCTCAAGTGAACCATGTTAAGAAACCGCACCGCGGAACTCTTTTTAAAAGGAAAAGAGGGGTTTTATGATAAATCGATTGTGACTCAAAAGTAGTAAAGTAGTTCCTTTCGAGAAGGAAAAGGAGTTAATTTAAAAACTCGGGGAGTATTTTAATTGAAATACGGTTCCATTTTTTAACGATAGAAATTTATGTTAAACCCAAACATAAATTTCCGGGGTTTTTTTGAAAAAAAGGATGGCCAAAAAAGAACCCGTTTTTAGTTTAGAGCAAAAGGTAAAAGACCTCCATGATTGTGGGCCAAATTAGGTTTAGACGAATTTTGGAACAAGGGAAGGGAAACGAGGGATGCCGGGTCGGAAGGGGGGGACAAATTTGAAAACGGGGCCCTTTGAAATTCAACTAAAAATTTAACCGTTGGGGGCCACCCGTTGGGGACTCATTGGGAAGGGTTCAGGGTTTTTAAAAACCGCCTTGAAGGCTCTTTGCGCGAAAAGGGGAAAAGGGATCCTCTCAGCATTATTTGCATTACGCACCGTTTCGCATAAAAACAAAGGTTTAGCCCCTCCAATGGGGTGAGGGCGAGGGAATTGAGACCCCTCGAACCCAATTTCGAGAAGAGGTTTACGGGGGGAAATTTTACCGGGAAAAAGGTGGAGAAGGGTTCCGAAATTGACAGGTAATTGGTTTGGGAACTTATTCCTTTCCCCCTGAGTTCCAAAAAAATTTTTTTGACAGATAGATTTAGAAAAAGTCTATTTTAAAATTCCCCCTCACCGAGAGCTAAAAGGTGGGTTTTTCACGTTTTTCGACTTATATCCCAAAAAAATGATGTTCGGTTTAGAGCCCCTTTTACTTCTGCAAACTAATGGAATTTTGGGAAAGGGTTAGAGTCGTTTTTCCCCCACATCGATGACATAGTCATCTTTTCCCAAATTGGAAAACCATGTGATGCTATTGACCTTGTGCTAGGGGGACTAAAAACGGCTGGTTTTAAAAACCCTTTGAAATGCAGATTCGCGCGGAGGTGTTATTCCCCGGTCATCCCGTAGGTTCTGGGAGAGACCCCAAGGATAGAAGATAAAGGCTATTATAATAAGGATAAAGTCTAAAGGAAAGATTTCCTCCCCCCATTACAAAGACCCAAGTGATTTTTTGAATCGTAGGATACACCCTATTACATCCCGAACTATAGCGAGGGCATGCCGACCCCTCAGGGAAAAATTAAAGAAAACATTCGGGGGATAAAATGCGAGAAGGCCTTCGCAAATTTAAGGGTAAACGTCTCGAACCTTTTTTTGTTTGCCCCGTTTCGGGTTTTTTATTTTGCAGACGGACGGTAATATGGGGGCGGGAGTAGTTTTGTCGCAGAAAAAAAAGGGAGGAACCCCCTATTCTATACCTAAGTAAAAAATTTTCAAGGGTGGAAAGAAATTATAGCACGGTAGAAAGGAGTTGGGCATTTTTCCCGGCAAAGAGACAAAACACTACTTAGAGGGTCAAGGTTTTTATTATAGAAACGTCACAACCCCTAAAAATTCCCAAAATGGGGAGCAGCAATCCAAGCGCAAAGATGGGCTTTAAGTCTACAACTGTTTAATTTGAAATTGGCATCCGGGAAAAAAAAATGGGTCCGACGGATTAATGGATTAAAGAGCATTTTCAGTTTTTTTTTTTAAATTATTCTTTCTGTGTGCGTGAATTTGTTTGGTTGTATGTAAAATGATTAAGGTTTTTGTTATCAAATTTTTTGAGCCTCTTGGTATGCAAAATAGAATGGAAAAAAAGGCAGCTGGTAAAATTGGAGAATTGACTTGGTTTTTTTTAGTTAAACCTTTTTATTTAAGTTAATTGCCTGCCCGAGAAGGTCCCCCATGAATCAGAACCACCCGAGTTTAGTAGTGTGTTTAACCCCCTAGTGCCCCAAAAAATGGACACTTGAAGGGGAGGCAGCGTGACGAACCCGATCTTTTTCCCCATTTGCTAACAGATCCCTTCCCCCTTGCCGACGTTGCGAAAATTCGGCTTTTCCCCTAATTCGGGGGAAGGGAATTTTCCCTTAACTGGGTGGTCGTTTTTGAACCCTTTTTTTCCGGGGATGGCCTGTAAAAAAGAGGGCGCCTTAACATTGTGTATTCATTTTCCCGAACCAGTGACGCGGCGCGCTGAGAACGTACAAACCCAGCCTCAGCGCCTCTTGGGCAGTGAACGGAAAAGAGACCGATTTGGCGTGGCAGAAGGGTAAGAGACGGGGCCGAGATCAAAAGGGGGCAAAAGAAAGGGGGTTGAGTCCCACAAAGAGATGGGTAGGATGCCTAGGAGAAATAAAAGGATATAAGAAAGGCGAGAGTCCGGCTGAGACTGGATTTTGAAGGGGCCGTTTGGACGTCCCGAGCGAAGAAAAAACGATTACGGTCCCGAAGTGCCCGGGCTCCCAGCGGAAGATCAGGGGAAAGGAAAGAGTGCGAAAAGAGCACGGCGGTTTCCCGCGAATCACCAGATTCGGTTGGAATTACCGAGAGGGAAACCTTTTTCTCACGAGAATAGGGCTTTTTTAGGGGCCCTTTTTTTTATGTGAAAGAGACTCGAAATCAAGGCCCTTTTTTATTATGTAAAAAAAATATACCATTTATTTATTATTTTTTTGATGATTTTCATACTGAAATAATAGTTACCCAAAACGTTGAAATCATTACAGCTAACTATTTAATATCTTAGCGGGTGATTTAAATGGAATAAATGCTGGGAATTTACGCCTTAATAGTAAAAAAGGATTATCTTTAAATCGAGTGAGATTTTCCCTTTTTTGTGGTGGCACAAATAAACAAAAACGAATTTGTGCACTTTATAGAACATTTAACTAATTTATACAAATACAAAAAATTATTTGAAATATATTAATCTCCCTTTCATGTCGATGTAGAGTCAGCCCTAGAATATCTCCAAAATGGAGCTGATTGGCTTACAATGCAATAATGAATTAAAACATGCGTTTTTGACTCATCAAAATCAAAAATAAATTTTTATAGCACTTATATGTCACCAAGGAAAAAATTTTCAATTTGAGAGATTAGACACAAAAAGTTGTGAGCTCTTTTAGATCAGCTTACACCTACGAAGGGCTTCATCCACCCCCCTTGAAAATGAAATTTATCAAACAGAAAATTGCGCTCAAACTTAACGGACGAAAACCTGCAACATCAATTACGATATACAAATACATGCAATTGAGATCGATTTGTAAAAACTCAATGAAAGAGTTGAGAAACAAATATCTCACTAATCAAATAAATTAAATACTATTTGATCATTGCATTATCCTTATTATAATATCTATGTTTGTATACATAAAAAAATAATGAAAACAATAATAATAATTCGTCCTGTTTCAAATTTTTATTCCAATAAATGTTTGTAATGAATCCAAATCTAGCATAGAGATATATATTTTTATATGTGGCCTGCGGAATTGTAATGTTTTTCCAAAGTGACCCGCAAGGTCATTTGGGTTGGCCACTCCTGTCCTTCGCAAAACCCCATCAGAAAACTTTTCAAAAATCACCAAAAGCGGGGAATCCCTTCAACCTAACACTGTCTGCAGTTTCTTCCTCTCTTTTCTGTTTTATTACAGAGCAATAAAAGTTTGCTATTTCTCCCCTTTTTTTTGTACTTCTTTACTAAAGACTTCGGAACAACAAGCGTTTTCTGGTCCCCACTGAAGTGAAATTCCCAAGAGATATTGACATCATGACATGACGAGATGCCTTTGGAAGGTCGTTAAACGGTTTGTGGAAAACAAAACTGCAACTAAACAAAGTAAAATTTATCATACAGTGATTATACTGAGTAACAGATTGTTTTAAAACAATAATTTATGTTAAAATAGCTGTGTAATAATTATTCACATAAGTTTTTTAGTTAGTAGATTCAATATTCCCCCTCCTCAAAAAAGGTGTAAATAGCTCAAAACTGATTATGAGATTTTCTGAGCAAATGAATAATGGAAAAATGAGAAATGTAAAACTTCTTAACATTTGAAAATGGAGCAATTCGATTCGCAGCAATTGCGAGACTTAAAAACAGCATTATTTTTTTCAGTTATATTTTCCCTTCGTTTATAAAATAAATCATTCATTTTAGAAGTTTTCTAAAAATACACATTATGTGTATTAGCATTTAAAAAAGGAAAATCCCTACACCCTATCCTGTCCCTATCGATAATTTATAATAAATCATTTGTATTTTAGGTTAAGCTGTGGAATCGACGTAATAAAGTCCTATTAGGTTTGACCAGGAGCATGAACATAGCGTGGAAGAAAGTTGCAAAAGTTGTTGGAGCCCTCGGTGGATACAAACTTTTTTTATTGGGGAGGGGGCTATACTTGAAAAATTACGTAGACGAATGCCCTGAGGCGTTTTCATGCCAAAAATTGAAAATGCATTGGTCTATGGGAGGGTTTTGAACTCATAGACCCCACCCTTGTGTACTCCACTGGTTGGAGAGAGTGCCACCTTTTCCATCATCCCCGTTCTCCTCCACCACAGTCAGTTGTGCCCATTTACAATGGAAAAAGGTTTGGATACAGTGAGTGAGTGAATATTAACGTCGCTCTGTTCAGCTACACGAGGGCTTTTGGCGACGGACCACGTAATTTCGAACCATGGTCAAGTGACGTGAACGACACCCGAGCTGGCACCTCCTCTCCTAACTACCACACCAACGGGAGGACGTTTCAGCTCTCGACAGATTTAACGTGCATCGCTGCCCTACACGGCGGGTCTTTAGTGGTACTGGGCTCGAACTCATGACATGCCTGCCATGATCCGATACCTTGACCTCTGGGTTATCGCAGCCCTAAAGGTTTGGATACAATCAGTCTTATCGGAAGAATTTGCGACATAGCCATCTGTCGATAGCTATGTCTTGGGGTTTCCGCGTAAGTTAGAGGTGTGGGATTATCGGAAGGATATGAGACATTCTATAATTCTTAATGTGACTTTTATTAAGAATTTAACTTAAATTACTTAGATATCGAACAAACTTATATTAAGTGAGAATAAACCAAAGTACGCCGATTTAATTAACTCAGATCGCGCAATTAGATCACTTATCAATATAAATATCTTATATCTGCCTAATTTCGATCTCAATATTATACTAGCGTTCAGAATATAATCCTCCTACCTTGGTTGAATACTCAACGGTTCAATTAATTTCAGATATTCAGGTTAGGCTCGAGTGCAATAGTATGCACCTTGTACTACTGGCGGGATCTCCGTGATTTCTTGGTAGGCCGTCTAATTACACTTCCACCTTTTCCGAACTAAACTTTCTCTAAATTGCCATCCTTGCTCACTAAACTTTCTATCCTTTTAAAGGTTATCTTATTTGCATTTTTGCTTCGTTTTTACTTCTTTGATTTGGGTTGGAAAAGTTTTGCCATTAATCGTGGCCGTCAAAGAACGTAGGAGTTATGTTAGAAGAAGAACGCGAGAGATGTCACAAATTATAGACGAAAATGAGTTTTGCCAAATAAGGATCTCAGGCTTATGGACGACTAGACCTGTATGGATTGTGAATATTTTTTTATCCGTGTATCCCGGATACGTAGCAAATTAACAATCATTCGGAAAAAAAATCATTTAAAATTGGAAAAAACATTATCATTGGAAGATTGAGTAATGAAGGTGGAGAATATAATTGAATGAATCCAGACTTTTTTTGAGAAATATTTCAATGATAGTCTCTCTAGAGTCACGAGGAGAGCTGATGAAATTTTTCAAACCTGAATGCATCGAATGAGAAATGGAAAGGAAATATTACTGTTTCGGAGTCGATTTTTAGAGCTAAAACTGAAACTTTTAGTTGAGGTGTCTATTCATATGGAAGCAATGAATAATTTGAAATTATTAGATAACGAGGCGCTCTGCAATTTTTTCCGTTTTTAAAAGATGAAAAGCAAGCCACATGGATCTGCAGTTTCAAGATGAGTCATTGAGTTAAAGTTGTACAAAATTGACTAGATGAACACGAGATTAATGTTCCATATATCCCATGGCCAGAAAATTCACCAAATCTCAAACCGATTGATAATATTTGGCCTGTGTTGGAACATTGTTCACAATTTTTACAATAATAAATAAAAATTTTAAAAAAATAATTCAACAACCTGTTCATACAAAACTTGAAGTGTCAAGTCCACATATGAATTCAACTTCAAAACTTAACTCAAGGAATAACTTTTTATTTCAAATTAGTCCCCTGGTTCCAAAGCTGGATAAAAGCAAAATGTTTTTACATCCTTTAACGTGTGTGTGTTTGAAAGACGATGAAGAGTATAAAAGTCTTAAGGCTGTTTTCGGTTAATGTTAAAGAATAGGACCCGAATTTGAAACATTTTTTCAGATATAAAAGAAATGAAAAATTAATATGATTTTCTGGCTTCACTATCCTTTAGAGAGCAGCATTTTTTATCATACTTCCCATTTTTAACCAAGTTGATTCATTTTTTCTGGTATAAAATGTGTTTCGCATTTTTTATCCTATGCCGTAATGTTAAATGGGCTTTGCTTTCACGTATTAAAACAAAAAAGAAAATATATATTCACAGAATATTTTAAAATTTTTAGAAACACTATATTGATATATTGTTAACAGAGGTGCGAGTTATAATACTGCAAATTTCCATGGAAATTGGGTCATTTTTCTGTCTGAAAATGTGCTTCGCGTTTAGTTAGAGCTCTCGTGCTTTTACCGAAGCAGCCTTAAAATGTTTATTAAAGATCTAAGTCTTTAATTAGCAATGTATTAGACTGTTTGAAACGGACAACATAACTTTGAACACCACAATGACGTGACGAGGAGAACACCTGTATACTGATAATTTTTCATACATCACTTTAAGGAGCAGTTCAATTTAATGTGCAGCAACTCTCATCCTCCCCCAAGAAGTGGCTTCAGCGGAGTCTTCTTGTCCCTTTTTATGCATGTGTAGAGTTATGTCCTGGTTACAGACGTACATTTTTGTACATTAACCAATGTTTGGTACAGCTTTGCCAAATATGGCTCTTAAGCCAATAAGATCAAATTAGAGTCTTTTTCCTAACGAAGAATCTTACTTTTCCCCAGACTATTCTCATTTGATTGCTCTGTAGTTATAAATCGAAGTTTATAGATATTCTCCACGAAAATAATTCATAGTAAAAACGTTTCTCTTGCAAATACGTAGATCTTTCGTAAAGGATGGTAGCAGATGTTTTATGTCGCTCATCCTATATAGAGATTAGTCATACTGATTGCGGTGCCGTAGGGCCTGGGTTTGAATCCCGGAGAAGGCACGGATGTTTGTAAATGTATAGTGCCTTCGCGGCATGGGAGTACTCCAAATAGCCGTCTAGTCCTCTCGGGAGATAGATGGAAGGGGAGACCCTCAATGTCACTGTGACTGGGCGATTTATAGCCCTCCAGATGGTGAACAAGATGCACTGTAAGAGTTGGGATCAGCCTTTTGTCCCCAAGCTCCAATGGAGTGGGATTAAAGTGAGGAGAGACGGGTGCAGATCTGCTACCCTTGCCAATAGAGGTGATTATGGGTGTGAAAGTGGCCCGCCCAGGGAGTTTAACCCTTTATCTACCGCATTATGATTTACTGCAGTTTTTTTCATGCAATATATTTTTTTAAACACTACATTGTAAATTAAGGGATATACGTAAGCAAAATACTCAACTTTGGGAAATTTAATCCGTCAGAGCTAATTAATTGATTAAAGATAATCAAGTGTAAAATTAACTTTATGCACTGTTCACTTAAAATAAATAGTCAAATCCAGTAGCGCACACAGAAATTTTTCAAGGGGGGTCTGGGGTTGAAAGTTCACCATTCTTGTATCATGCTATTTTTGATTTTGTCGATTTTCAGTAAAAAACTAATTATTGAATAAATAATTAGCATTAATTAATAAAATTAATCATTAATAACAAATATTTAATTAAATTTTACGTATTATATACTTAGAATTATAAACAATCTGAAAAAAAGTGCTTCGGGGGTCTGGGGGTCCGGACCCCCTTGTGCGTCACACTGGTCAAATCCTTTTCTAAGGTCTTCATTAACACATACAAAAAAATAAAATAAGACACCTTTTGACATTAACTATTTTTTCGGAACAAAAATGACGATCTTCGCAATCCGCTGAAAACGCAATTTCTGCTATAAAACTATTCGCCTTTCCCGTTAAAATACTCATCATGGAACCCGTGCTACCATATATCTTGGAAGAGTGAATTTAAAAGAATATTCCTACTAAGTATCGTCAGAGTATTCACAAAAATGTTTATTCTATGTAATTTTAAAATGAGTGGGGTACTTATAAGTACCGCGTCGTAGATAAAGGGTTAAAGGGTCAGCTCGCAGACGAGGCTCTCGATCTTCAATTTTCGGAATTGCTTCGCTCTTCAGTTTTGAGTTTACGGGGGAAGCCGCACCTTAAGGACTAAGGGAGACTTGTGGAAGACGGAATGCCGGAGCAACGGCTGAAATAAACGGACATTGAAACAGAGCTTTTCTAATGCGAATTTGACAATTTAATAATGAATCTACTGTTTTGTTTACTTCATCTGGAATAAAATATCTGTGTATCCTAGCTGTGGGATTCCTCACGCTGCCATGTTATGAAGTAATTTAAAGGGGTCACGACGTCACAATGTTTATTAACCTCGTACTACAAAGAAACACAAGAAACACGAGGGCTAGGAGTGACTCACCTCATCATTTGATCCATGGGTAACATGGATCATCATGCGATCCATGGGGACGACCCCGAAGCTGGCCCCTCTCTACGAACTTCCACCCCCGAAGGGAAAACTGAGTTTGACAGATTTAACGTGCATCAGCCCCTCTACTCGGAGAGTTTCCTATGGCACTAGGGCTCGAACTCATGACAAGCCGCCACGAGTTCGTTATCATAACCACTAGTCTGCCGTGGCTACAAAAAAAAAATGAGAGCACAAGCGTTTTGCAGGGCCACCACCAATTGTCAATGAATGCTTTGATTCACGCGTGATGGGTTCGCTATCATCACACTGACACCCATCAATTTTGCCACATCCCTTTGTTACCCTATTCTTTTGGTGTCAACTGAGATTTGACAAATAGATCAATCTGCTTTTCTTAGTTCCAATTATCATGCCCCTCGTAAATTCTCTCTACTTGTGTTGGTGCTGAAATTTTGGCGGTATTTTTAAATCTTGTTTAAATGACGAGTCATGATTCCTCAGCTGGCACTCCGCTCTCCAACCATGCATACCACGACAACGTGAGGAATTTGAGCATTGACAGATTTAACGTGCAGCATCCCTGCTAAATGGGGGGTGGGTTAGTGTTACCAGGACTCAACTCCATCCCTCGACTATGCCAGCAATGAATTCGTGACCATGACCACTTGGCTGTGATTGAGCCTTAATAGTTGGGATTATGATTTTAGAAAAATAGTTAAGTCAATAGTTAGGTTAATCAAAAGTGAAACCTATTAGCGCTACTAACGTTGCCAATACGAATATACTACAAAGGCTATAAATTCTTTTTCATTGGTAGACTTCCTCTTACGAGTACGACAAGATATTTAAAGATACACTTGCTACTTTGAAATGTGTTTCTAGGGGATTTATTGTAAAACTACACGAGTAAGTGTTCTTGTCAATTACATACAGTATTAATTATGTAAAAAAATATTTTCTAAAATTTCCATTTTCTACTATGCATACCTTTAATGTTTGGTTTCTTGAAAACTTTAGATACATAAGCACCTGATTAAAATAGTGTATAAGATTTCGAGACGAGTATTCAAGCTCATTTAGAAATTCTGAAACTAAGTATTCGTAAATTTTCAAATCATAAACGAAATTACTCCTATTACCTCAAAGCTTCCTCTTAATCTGTTTTACTCAATCTTGGGTCTCTAACTGTAATATTGAAGAAACCATGGTGTTGTGCGGATAGTGGAGTCTGTTTTTGCTTAGAGAATCCGAGTGAAGAACTATTTTTTTTATTCTGGGAATATTCCTTTAAAAAAAAACAGATGATATCCATAGTAGTTACATATAAAAAATATCGTTCTAAATTCAAGTTTTTAAAGTATATTTTCTTTCCTTTCTAGATTCTCTGTGAAATC
Organism: Trichonephila inaurata madagascariensis; assembly: GCA_019973955.1. Lineage (NCBI taxonomy): Eukaryota > Metazoa > Arthropoda > Arachnida > Araneae > Nephilidae > Trichonephila > Trichonephila inaurata. The sequence goes on along the minus strand of BMAV01000109.1, from coordinate 44,268 downwards.
ATAGCTTTTATTTTTGTTCTCAAACTTATCTTCGATAGAAATCATATTGACTAAAGTTCACTCATAGAAAGTATTTAGTACATTACACATTAAAAAGCGTTATTTCTCTAAATGGGAAAACAAGTTACAGAAATTTTAAGTTATCGTTGAAACATTTTTTCCCATTACTTGGGTTGATTGAATAGCTGGTGGTCAATGCCTCTCAGGCCGCGGTAGCCTAGTGGTCCAAGTAACGGACTCGTGGCTTGATTAAATATTAACGTCGCACTGTTAAGCTACACGAGGGCTTTTGGCAACGGACCACGTAATTTTGAACCATGGTCAAGTGATGTGGACGACACCTGTGAGCTGGCACCCCCCTCTCCTAACTACCACACCAACGGGAGGACGTTTCAGCTCTCGACAGATTTAACGTGCATCGCTGCCCTACACGGCGGGTTTTTAGTGGTACTGGGCTCGAACTCGTGACAAGGCAAGCCACGATCCGATTCCTATACCACTCGGCTACCGCGGCCACAACGGACTCGTGGCAGGCGTGTCATAAGTTCGAGCCTAGTACCGCAGAAGACCTGCCGTGTAGGGGAGCGATGCTCGTTAAATCTGTCGAGATCTCAAACATCCTCCCGCTGGTGTGGTAGCTAGGAGAGAGGGTGCCAGCTCTGGTATCTTCCTCATCACTTGATCATGGTTCAAAGTACGAGGTCCGTCGCCAAAAGCCCTCGAGTAGCTGAACAGTGCGACATCTCTGAATATGTTATAATCTCGTCTTTCTTTCAGTAAATATCCTGAGCGACAGAATCACAAGAATTTCAGTTGGCATACACTTGTTCTCCATAATATAATTCATATTAAGTCAACTCGGATCACAGTTGTGTAAAAATTCGTGTTATATTATATCTCGTATTATGTTGAAATATCTTGCTGGTTTTACCCAATGGTTTTTATCTAACTTAACTTTGAAAAAAAAAATTTATTATTTTAAATTTTAGACCCTGTTTTCTGTATACAGCGACTCGAATAATTACGAGTTCACCTTACTTTTACTTTAACTCTCAATATAAATTATCACAAGAAATGCAAACATGCGTTTATTTTTACTCTTCACAGATGGTTTAATTTAAAGTAAAATTAAAGAACCGCACAACGGGTTTGAAAGTTTTTGGAAGCATTTTAAATAAACATATGTGTGTGTGCAGATTTTTACCTCCAAAAAAAATTTGAGAATACACTAATGAAAATTTTGTAATATTTCGTATACAAAGAAAGTATAGATATTTAATTGCATGTCTTTTGACTTTTATTTTGGCTTCGAAACGTTATGGTACCGATTTGACCAACTTTTGGGTGGTATCTGAAACTATTTTACCCCATTCTTGCAACATCTTTTAAATGGAGGGGGGGAGGGTTTCTCTAATTTTGTGTTTCTGGACCGCTGTTTCGAGCGTAGTCTACAGATTTTTAATGGCATTGACGTCGGGGGACTGTGGTGTTTCGTAACTGCTGTTTCCAACGAAAGACTCAACATTTTGACGTTACGTGCCATGTTTTAGGGGTCGTTCCCGTGCTGGTAAATGAAATTTACTCTAATTTTTAGCACTTCGCTTTAGATTGTTGTGAAGTATATCACAGTAAGTCGTATAGCTCGTAATGCCATTGTAAAAACAAAGTCTCCTACACCAGATGAAGCTCTTCAATCACAAAACACTTATTCCCCTCCACCGTGTTTAACAGCAGGAAGTGAATTTTTAATCCAAAAAGCGGTATTGGGCTTTCTACATACGGTACGACAGCCAAAAATGTTATATTTAGTGAGGAAAGTATACAACTTTTTCCCAAATTTATTGGTCTTCAATTGAGGAGTTTTTGTAAACTCCCAGCACTTTTTCTGATTTTCAAGCTGATGACCTGTTTCTTTCGAACAACTCTATTTTTATATCCAGCTAGTCTAATTACACTTCACAGTTTCAGAACTTCCACCTATGATTTGAAAAGCTTCTGCAACAAGTTTAGATGCACTCTAGAATCAATCTTGACTCCTTTCAAAAAATATTTCTTTTTGCGACATATTTCGGAATACCTTTCCTTCCTCTTCCACATTTATTTTTAATCAATCCATCCTTTATAAATTTTATAATTTTCTGGACACTAGTGGGGCTTCTACCAACACTTTCGGCTATTTCACGATAAGATTTTCCTTTTATAAATCTTGATACGAATTTTTTACATCAATACTGGTTTTCTTACGAAAAATTTTCCAATGAATTTTCCAAATTTCATTTAAAAACATAAGCCTTTCAACGATCCTTTCTGTGTGATTAAGATTACGCAAAATTAGATTATAATAGCTGTCAAGTACAAAATATTTAGTGTTGGATATTTTCATAAGTGTATTCTCAGTTTTGAGGCAAATCTGCATGTTGATTTAAAGTGCTTATGAAACTTCTAAATTTAGAGGTTTTTCCATTGATTATTTATTCTTAATCTAAAATGAACTATTTGTGTATAAAACAAAAAATAAAACATGTTTACATTTTTCGGTAATGCATTTATATTGAGAGTTAAATTAATCAAGTAAAAGGTGTACTCTCAATTATTTGAGCCTTTATATTCCCAAAGAATTAAAAGAAATATAATGTTTAAAGCCTGCAAGTGGTCATTAAAAATTAAAGTGGAGAATCAATTTGGGGCCCATTTCCCGACCATGGTTCAAAATTAAGTCCGTCCCCAGGCCCCGGTTTTCGAGAAGGACTTCAGTAAACAATTAAGCGGCTTCATGACCTTTTCTGTGGTTCACTTGCTATATAAACCTATTTCAAAGTTTATTTTTATAAGTTTTTTTTTTAAGTTAAATAATTCAAAATTCTCAACGGACACAATACTTATTCTTCGAGAAATTTTTTTTTTGGTTTTTTTTTATTTTCTAATTATCTTTTCGTTTTTAAACCCATTGCTTTAATTTTTAAATCCAATAAAAACTTAAATTTAAGCCAAAAATGTAAGTTTTTAGTAGAAAATTATGATTCTAAAGTTTAATGTAGAATCGCTCCATTTAGTTTTGTAACCTACTGTTGCATAACTTTAGATTATTAAGCAAGTATTGGTGCCAGGTAAGCCATAGGATTCCTATCTGACGTAGGATAGTTCTTGTAAGTATTTTTATATTGATCTGATGAATGAGATTTAAATTTATTTATTCGTTAACTTTTTCTTATATTGCATAATTTGTTAGGCGGAGCTGGTTTATGAATGAAGGTCTATAAAACTGCAAGTAACTGGCTTAGGATAGTCTGAGATATGAAATGACGCAGTCGTTCGGGTCAAGGAAATAAAAGGCTTATTGTTAAGAGTTCATACCCAAGCATGTTCAATACGAGCGTTGTGTGTCGCGTTCTTGTTTCCTATTGAGGAATTTGTACTTGCAGATATCCGAAAATAATAGAAGTTAGTCTTAATGTTCTCGTATTGGGTGGAAAATAAAGCACTAGCTCGCGTAATCCCGTCACTTGATTGTGGTATAAAATTACGAAATCCGTCACTATTAGTTCTAGTGTTGGTCTTGTACGGAGTAAATTCAAAATTTGAGTCCAATAATCAATAAAACTTGGTTTTCCCCCTCAAAGAGGTATAGAAGTTAGAGGTACAACTGGTTACTTTTATCGTTGATGTATTATGGTTTAAAATGATCAATTACTAATGCATTGTTTCATGCAATGTTTATTCAGATTATAAATAGTACTATTTCTCTAAAGGAATCCTTCTCAATTTAATCAAGTTTTTCATAATCCAACAAAGTAGATAAAAAGTTGGTATAATTTAAAAAAAAATTTAAGTGTTCTTTAAAGTGTCTTTTTGTTAATTTTTAAATGAATATTCTTTTTGCAGACTTTTGAATTTATTTGCTTTAACAGAACAATGAGACTTTTGGCATGTTTGGGATTACTGTTTGGAGTTGTTCTTATGACTGTTGGCGTATGGAATCTTATGGAATTTGCATTTATGTCGAAATCTTTTTCCGTACTCCATTTCTTTATCCTGTTGATCGGATTTTTGATCACGCTTTTGAGTTTCTTTCAGGTAAGTTTCATTTTCAAAACATTGGTTTTCTTTTTTTCTTGTGGTAAATTCAAGCTACAGAATGTATTGTACAAATGTTATAATTTTGATAAATATTTCGCAACTAGTACAAACGGTAAATATGAATAGGGTTACTTTCAATGATAGCATATAAGACATGATTTGATTTTGTAACACGAGTAGCCTTAGGGGGATTTTAACCCTTTATCGACCGCATTATGGTTTACTACAGTTTTTTTCATGCAATACTTTTTTCGGATCACTGCATTGAAAACAAGAGCATTTTTACAACAAAATACTCAACTTCGGGAAATTTAATCCGTTAGAGTTAATTAAACATATTCGACTGTGTTAAATTAATTATATACACTGTTCAATTAAAAGTCAAATCGTTTTATAAGGTCTTCATTAACATACAAAAAAAAATAAGACACTTAAATTTTGACATAAACTATTTTTCCGGGATAAAAATAATCTTCGCAATCCACTGAAAACGCCGTCAGCTGAAAACGCAATTACTGCTATGAAACTATTCGCCTTCCCGCTAAAATACTCATCATAGAACCCGTGCTGCCATATACCTTGGAAGAGTGGATTTCAAAGAATATTCCTGCTTTCGTCTAAATATTCGTAAAAATGGTAATTTTATGTAATTTTAAAGTGAGTGGTACTCTTATAAGTACCGTCGGTCGATAAAGTGTTAAATATTTCATACACATCCAAGACTTTATCTAAAAGCATTTTTAAATGCTATTTAAAACAAAGAATCGAAGCATTTGTATAAACTCGGGTTTAAATTTTTGTATTCCCTATTTGTATAGTCTTAACGCCATTTGTGATCATTTTAAAGGGAAAGGAGGCGTGGTGTATTTTTAAAAAGAAACATACTAAATTTATTAAAAAGTGTCAAAATTTGCATCGGTGGCTCTCGTCAACATTATGGGGAAATCAATCTTTTCCCAATCTATTTTGATATCATTCAAATGGTTTCTTAGAAAGCCGATATGTAATAGGTGTCGGCAACCCATGGTACGCGTGCCAAATCTGGCACGTGTTACAATTTTCAATGGCACTCTTCACTACTCTGCGAAATTATCACGCAGTTATAAATCGCTCCGTCTCTCCTCTGCTCCCATTTTCTCTCGTTTGATTTGTTATGTTAATATACGAGTAGTGAGTATATCAGTCTAAAGTACAATTTAATTTGATGCACACACATCTAGCGCTGTTTAATTTTTATCTTACGGTACATTCTTAGTTTTGGGAAAACTTGTACTTTATTTAACTACTGTAAGAATTCCGATCTAGATGTTTAATCAAATCTCCACTGAAAAAGAAAGCTTGTTGCTTGCGGCTCTTGATACTCCTACATGAATGAAAATGGATTTTTACAACAAAAAGACCGTGTTATGTTGCGAAAGCGTCGCGTATCGTACGTCAAGTGTACAAAGATATTTTCAAGCAAAAAACCAACCTACATTTAAGAATGCAAATGAAAAATGTGAAGTTATAAAATAGCTGGTACTGGATATAAGAAACAAGTTACTTTTTGTCAAACAATTGGAACCCAACATAAAGCAACGAGTGTAGTTTAATTTGCTCATTGTGCAGCTGCCAAGGCAAACCTTTCACAGATGGCGAATAAGACTCATTTTTTTAAAAATAGTTGTAATATTGTTCAGCGAGAGAGATTTACCAAATCTATACGAGCAATAGTATTCTGAATTCAAGAAATTACCAGCTTCTACCCGAACTATTGGAAGGCGAATGATTCAAGTGGTAGAAGTGGCTTATGGCTTACAAGAAACTAATGCATTTAGTGATTGTTGCTCTTGATGAAATTACCGATGTAAAATATATCGCTGTAATTGCACGGTATTGTGATAAAGAACTGTATACCAAATCTATAAATATCTATGCACTTGCATAAATTACAGCCTTATTGCGCTGTAAATAGAGCGATGCAGAGACAAGGTACGCATTAAAATTTTAATTTATATTGAAGAAATACTTCTGCTTTGTTAATTTCTATAGTAAAATGTGTAAAAAGATGCATAATACATAATATACAACTTTTAAAATTTTTTACTTGTTGAAGGAATAGCTATGTGTTTATTTTTATGTTGCTAAATATCTTTAAATGAAGCATAGTTAATGTACAACAAAATTCTCAACCTGTATTCTTAACCTCTATTCTCTAAATCTGCATGCATTGCTAAGGGAATCTTGTTTTAAATATTTCCTACCGAGGGGCATACTGAATCATATTGATAAACTGATTCGGCACACCACAGTTAAAAGGTTGCCGACACCTGATAAATAGTTTAAAGCAAGGAAGAAATTATGCGCTTGCTTGTTTTTTAATTTAGAGAGAGAGCTTGTCCCACGGGTTAAGATTAGCTCTGCTTTTCGTACTGTAAATTTTTTTATAAATACGCATTGTTTCACGAAAATGCGATTTTTCTTTCATAGTGTATTTGAACAAATTACTTGTTACTTTGTATTAAAGAACAATCCCAATAAGACTAAATTTCTTTTTCGTAAATATATAAATATTATGGCCAAAGTCCGAAGTACTTGCAATTAGTATTGTGTAATCTACTTGGAATGTGTCTATTTCGCGAAGTGGCTGGGAATCCTTGGCCAGAGCCCGACTGACGTGGTTGGACCCAGAGGGATTCGAACGCAAACCGTTCGATCTGCAGCCCAATGAGCTGCCAACTAGTCTAAGTCACACGAGAACAGTGTATTCCAAGAAATATCTTCAGGGTGATCAGTCTTTTTTCTGCCTCACAGATCTAATGCTAAATTTTCCAGATTACATTCTCTTCCGAAGTATCGATCCGTAAAAAAGTTTGTATTTTATAAGGGGAAAAACAATGTTAAGAGTAAATTTAAATAAATGACATTTATGTATAAAATAAGGACATGTGTTGTAGGTGAAATTCGATAGACGGCGCCAACAAAGAAATCTCTTTGGATAACTAAACTGGTTTTCCTTCATATTGTTTTAATTAGCCCTTATATTTGCCTTTACAAAAAATTTCATAATTTTTGAAGTTATATTTCGGGACACAATGTGATCTCGGATCTTTACATTAGGTCTATGAAGCAGAAAAAACACTAAGGATCACCCTTAAAGGTAGTTGACAAATTGAATACTTAATTTGTCTTTGTATTCATACACGATACGAAACGCGTTTGCTCAAGATGCAATTTGTCATTTTGAAGGGCGTAAATCTAATCTTCACGCTATCGCATTGTTACGATACATTCACCGAATAATTGCTATCATGGCTTTAATAGAATAGAATTACACGCGAGATGATATTTTTATATATTACGAGCTTATTAACTCGGAGGTGTCACTTATGTTTGAACTAGTTTCTGAAACAATTGTACTTAAAAACAGTACACAGAAGTACTCATTTTTGAATACTTTATTTATAACAGTGTAAAACAATCTGCTCTTGATTTCTTTCTTTCTACTTTGGCTGATCGTCCCAAGCCACTTTGCGAATTGCCCGGCCAAAGCCCGAAATCGAGAAAAGATCGGACATTGGCCGGCAAGTTTACAGCAACGTTGGCCAAAACGCGAATTGGCTAGTCAATTCTCGAACTGGCCGAATTCGGGCTTTGGCCATAACATAAATAAACATACCCTTATTTTTCAATCTCTTGCAGCTGTATTCGACTTTCAAAACTGATGCACTATACCAATCTATAGCCTACTGTGGTGTAATATACAGCGGAGTATTATCAATATTCTCTTTTGGTATAGCTGTGAGTCTCCACTACCAGGGAGTCGGCAAATTATACTCCTTACTGTTTTGCTGTCTTGCACTTATTGCTTGCATCGAGGTTTATTTCTTCCTTAGGCATGTAAGTAAATTTCTATTTCTACAGCAATTTTATCCAACGGATTTTTAAACCCGCAAATTTCGTAGCAAAAAAAAGTGGCAGCTGTAGCCCAGTAGTTATGGTCAAGAACTCGTGGCCGAAGTGTCGTAGGCTCCAGTTCTAGTGCCACTGAAGTTTAACCATGTAGAGGAGCTCAAAGTCCTCCCACTGGTGTGGTGAAGTAGTTTGGAAAAGTGATGGCAGCTCAATTGTCGTCCTCGTCACTTAACCACGGTTCAAAATTACGAGAACCGTCGCCAATTGCCCTCCTTTCGCTTTATCGAGCGATGTTAAGGAGTTCTCAATTCGTATCAATAAAAGAGAAAAGCTTCATATTGCCAATTGTGTAGATCTGAGCATAAGCGATTCTCATTGGTGCTCGAATCGCCTAATTTCCATACCAGTTGTAGATTTCATTTCGGTTCAAAGTCGCAACATTTTATAAATCAAACGTGACATTTGCGTATTAATTTTCGCTTTTGCTCCTGTGTAGTTCAGATTAAAAAATTTTAGTAAGGATGCGAGATTTCGAAATGAAGCTCGTATGGTCTTCAACAGAAGTCATCAAGAGTTTCGTGCCAAGCCCTGTTCAATAGTCATGAATTTATGAAAATATAACGTAAAATATTGGAGGCTACTGCTTGTTAAATGGAACTAATGCTTAAATCCTGAACCCCTAAAACACATATCTCGGAAAAAAATGCAAGATTTAAGGGAACTAATTTGATAACGGGGGTAATAGCGCCAAGTGCTGCTTGGCGTGATCCTTATCACGCCAAGCAGCGTTTCTTGCTGCTGGACTGAAATCCAATATGGCGGCCTAGCGGTAGGTTAATGATACACAATTTTAAAGAAATGTTTTGAAATACATTTAAATGTATTTCAAATAAAGGATATAGGAAGAGATTGAGAATAACCTAGATCAATCAATAAATAATGATTAATATGTAATAAAAAGTAGCATGTACTAATAGTATTATAAGCAGCATATAATAAGCTCATATTATTTTATCGTAATTTTATGTAATATTCATATAGTACGATTATATAACGGTTATTAGAAACAATAATCATAATATAATTAAATAGTAATTATTAAAAAGAATAATCGTCGAATTGTAAAAAAATAAAAATAATGCATAAGAGAACTCGTAATACAGAACTATAAATAAATAACATAAGAATAGCTGTAAATAAACAACAAAAATAGTTATAAATTAAATAATATAATAATTATAATTAAATAATATTAATTATTTAAATAATTATAATTAAATAATATTATTATAATTAAATAAATTTAATTATTATAATTAAATAAATATTAATTATAATTAAATAAACAATATTAAATTATAAATAAACTAAACAAAAGTATGTAGTAATATTTATAAATAAATACTAAAAGAAACAATTATAAGTAACGAATATTATATGATTATTACACATAGTAATAATTGCATTTTTTCATTATGAATAAAATAATTACATAATGTATGTTAAAAGTAATTTAGAATATCAATTACAAAGTAGTGAAAGCGTGCAATATGAAACTTGCACTGTAAGTTCCTTCAACGAATTTCATCGAACAAAGAACGTAAAAAAACATTTTTAAAACGAAAATAAATTATTTATAGCGATAATTAAAAGCACAACACTTATTCTTTTAAGAAAAAAATATTCTAGAACTCACTCATTTTAGAAATATCCATATTCGAAAGTAGCCCATAATTAAACAGAAGACGCAAATAGAAAAATTAAACTGAAAATGGTTAAGTTTTTAAAGATATCGTCTGAAATTAAAGGGTTATAGCGGGAAAAACGAATAAAAGTTATTTCTAATATACGTTATCCCCATGGCAACCACATCGACAGACGATGAAAATATTAAGGTAACCATATTGTAATATTATCGCCCATCTTGGCGAACATAAACAACAGCTTGGCGCTACTACCCCCGATATCAAATTAGCACGGATTTAAGATTCTGTTGTACTAATATAATCTCGCTCATTAATACTTGTACTCGTAACTATTAGATTTACAAAATTTAAATTTGCCAGGTATGTGTTTTTATTGAGTACAGATCCGCTGAGAACAGGTTTGGCAGAAATATATCAGAGGGGTTACGGGAGAATAAAGGGGGAATGCTTGTTTTAGAAATTCAAGTATTGTCCTATTTAAAACAGGATACATGTTTTTGATGTTTTTGAATACAGTTGAAAGAACTTGGCACTTATTGTTTTTTTAGTTGATATCTGTATATAGTCGTAAGAAATCGGGAAATGCCCAACAAAGCCGGTGGGTAACATCTAGTTACTTAATATGGGGTGTTTCGCTACTTAATGCTATTAATCTAGCATGTGCTCAGTTTAAATACAAAAAGCAGTTTGTGGATAACCGGAACACTAACGGTCGTAGTAGCCAAGAAGTGATGACATAGAGCTCGTGGCTAGTATTTCTGTATAGCTACATGCTAGTATGTATTCCGCTAAAGACTGGTTGCGTACTAGGGCTAGTACATGTTAAATTCCTCGGGGCTCCAAATTCGCACTTGTACTGTCTACTGTAAGTGGATCTTGTGTCGGATTCAAAGTGGCTTTCCAGGGAAATAATAGGATTCAAGGCATATTTTCCTTATTGATTTTGTAGTAAAAAACCCTTTACATCATTTTAACAGTTATTCAAATGCATAAATGTACACATTCTTCCCCTGTCAAATAATCGGGAGCTGTGAAATGTAAAGTCGTATAAATATTGAAAACGTGTTACTACGATTGTCTTCTGTTTGTGTTAAATCTCTTGTTTTCTTCCCTTTCAGGTAAATTATAGTGCATCAATCAAAAACTCGGCTGATGTCTCAAACGCATAAATGTGAAATTCTGCCAAAACTTTATTCAAGAACGGACTTTCAAATTTGAAACGGAACACTCTTCTATTACTATTCGTAAAAATTAAATTCTCAGGATGAAGTGTTTAGACTATAAAAAACGTCAAAATGCCTTGAAGACTAAGATGTGGTAGGTTCATTAAAAATTGGACTTCTGGAAACTTGTTTTGAGTCAGATGAATACCACGATACTTAGTATTTGTCAAGTTTGAAGCGAAACTAATTATATTGTTTTAAAAAGATTTTAAGTGAAATGACCAAGATTAATCTTGTATTTTTTTTGGGTAAAATATTAGAATTTTAAAATAACGGGACGTTGCAACTTTGATAATCAAAACTGTTGCTTTTAAAATTTTACTTTGTTTTTATACCTTGTTTGTTAAAATGAAATTGTGAGAATTTAATTCACTCTTAAGATTTCTTTTAATGTTAAAAATGGCTTTTTATTCTATGTTATACACGAGTCAATAAAATTTTTAAGTATCAGTGTGTGTTGTGGTTACTCAAGTATTTGTTCCACGAAGCAAATTTTGTCTAGTTTAATAAAATATTAACTTCAACTAATTTTTGTATTTGATACGAATTTGCTCGATTAAAAAGATCAAGTGAACTCGTATACTTGCATAATTTCTTCCATAAATGTTTCTATAAATTGCACGTAGATTCATGACTACAAAAAAAGACAAACTGGTCTATAAATCCAAATCCTAGGTAATATATTGGATTTATCACTCGGTTGTGCATTTCTAAAGGGGAAAATATGTGGCCACGGTCGACTAGTGGCTATGGTCACAAATGGTCGAGAATCTGTATACAAATCTTCAGATCAAAATCCTCCCATGGATATTTCCATCGATATTTTAAAATGCTTCCCGATAGCCAAAGAGCCCACGACGGCCAGACCTTCGCTATTTTATAAAAGTTGAAAGTTTCTCTGCGCATGTTCAACACGGGTAATAACGATCAGAGAGCATGGAGTTTGGATTGTGGTTACTTGGTCAAGTAACGGGTACTAAAGGTGTATAGAATAGTATCTCAAATTCTATAAAGTATAAAGCTCAATTTTTTTTATATTTTCTTCGGAATAACGTTAGAAATCACGTCATCCATTGCCGGACACTTAGTATAATTACAACTAAAAGACGCCCCTAAACTTTAATAAACTATAATTACACTCGAGGACCTATTAAGGTTACCTCAATAGCCAGACAGTTTTAATGGTTTTTACATCATGCTAGACACATTGAAAGTCTGCTGTAGGTGCGAGTGAGATGGGGCGCTTAGCCTATTGCGATCGTTTAAGAAATCCAATGGAAAAATAGTTTTATTACGTTCATAGCCATCTTGTATAAAGTAAAAACATTATTTTATTACTAAGTACAAAAGTACATGTAAAAAATTTTCACACACACACAATCATTTCTAATTTTCATTGTTGTCGATATTTTCATCTTCGTCATTACTACCCCAGTCCGTGGCTTGATTGTCATCAATATCGCCTTCTCCATCAGTTTCTGAAAAAATTAAGCAGGTTTATACAATTATGAAAAATTAAAAATATGTACAATAATTTGACATAACTGCGTACCCGATTGAGTTTTGAGTGAATTACTGACGTAAATTGGTAGTTGATCCCCTTCAAACCATTTAAAGTTGTATTTATAGTTTTCCAATATCCAGCCATTATTGTCTGGTTAATGTGTGGTTGGATTTTTCAGATGAGCATTGTTCCAAATGGCACATATAGTTTTTTCACAGAAACTGCTGCAATAGCTCGCTTTTGCAAGATGGTAGATTGGTGGTAATTTTTTCCCATTTGCAGTATTAATATTCTTAAAATTAATGCAGCTTTTTGCTAAGTATTCTCCCAGTAAGTTTTCAAGTATTGTATTGTCTATTGCTTGTAAATAATAGTGTGCTATTATTTTTGTTACGAATAGTAAAAAATTTGACATGATTAGAAAATGTTTTTAAAATTTTTTCTTCTAGGTGTGCCGTAAAAATGGAATTTATTTCAACAGAATTTTCTTCAAAGATCTTCTCTCCAATGAATAGATGTGGCCGCGGTAGCCGAGTGGTATAGGTATCGGACCGTGGCTTACCTTGTCACGAGTTCGAGTCCAGTACCACTAAAGACCCGCCATGTAGGGCAGCGATGCACGTTAAATCTGTCGAGAGCTGAAACGTCCTCCCGTTGGTGTGGTGTGGTTGTTAGGAGAGGGGGTGCCAGCTCGGGTGTCGTCCACGTCACTTGACCATGGTTCAAAATTACGTGGTCCGTCTCCAAAAGCCCTCGTGTAGCTGAACAGTGCGACGTTAATATTCAATCAATCAATGAGTAGATGCACAGTTCATGCAAATATAAATAACAGCGATCTCTCTCTCTCTCTCTTACATCTTCCTCGATGATGCCACTCATTTCATTGAAAGCTAATTGTTGATATACATGATGACAATAGCAATTTTTTTTAAGGAGGATATTTTATTAAAATTAACTCTGTATTCGGTATAAGATAGTTTTGGGACCAGAGAAGTTTTTAAATTTATGTAATAATTCTGCATATTCTTGTGTGGCTTTCGATGTTGGGTAGTACACTAGATTTAAATTGTTTGGTATCAGCTTTATGAAGTGGAAGCATTTTTGTCAACGTAATTTTTTGCTTTTTTTTTTTGTTTCCTGTTACAAAACACATAAGCAATTTAATAGTCATTAGTACTAGCAACACTTCCGGTCAGAATATTTGTATCCCAAGTTGAATCATTATTATCACTAAAATCTGGTTCAAAAATTTCAATATTTTCTTGAGAAGTTGTAAATTGGAGTTCTATTGAATCGGAAATAAAATAGTAAAATCTGTAGGTAAATTCTGTAAATGACGATTTCCTTGAAAAGTTGTAGGTTGTGATTCTATTGATTCAGAAATTAAATTTGACTGGGATGTCATTGAAGATTCTGTAGTTAAAGACTGTAAATGCGGTGGTTCTATGATCAACTCGAGTGAGAACACTTTTTACTAAAACTACACTTTTGTTTCGAAAAAAACTGCTCAAATATCGATAGTAAAACGCAGGTTGTAGGCAGAATACTTAAACACATAATACCGTATAAAAGACAGATGGTGCGCATTAAACGATCACAGTAGACTAAGCGATCTGTCTCACTCACACCCTCTTGAACATTAATTGCCTCGCGCTCGCACCTACAGCACACTTTCAATATGTCTGGCAAGATGTAAAAACCATTTAATGGCGATATTAACTATCTGGCGATTAAGGTGATATTTTTTTTGTAGGTCCCCAAGTGTAGCATATATAAAATTCAGCTTTTATACTATAACGAAAGTATAATTATAGTTTATTATAAAGTTTAGGGGTGTCTGTGTGGCAGGGGGTTGCAACTATACCAAGTGTCCGGCAATGGATGATGGGGTTTCTAATGTTGTTCCGAAGAAAGTATTAAAATCAACTTTATAGAATTTGAGGTACTATTCTATAGACCTTTACTAACTGTTACCTGCCCAAGTAACCACAATCCAAACTCCATACTCGCTGATCGTTCTTGCCTGTGTTGGGTACATCCGCAGAGAAAATTTCAGCTTCTATAAAATAACGAAAATCTGGCAGTCGTGGGCTCTTGCTCTACGAGATTCAATTTAAATTTATAGTTTAAAAAACTATAAACACCCTTTTATATAGTTAATCGAACTAAGTTGTAACTTAATCTTTTAGTCGCCAAATCTGGAAATGGGATCTGAAATGAGTCGCCAGATGCGGGATGAGATCTGAAAATGGGAAATCGTAATCCTGATCAAGACAATCGAACAAAATTATTAAATTGTATTGTCATCGGTCCTGGGGACAAGTGAGCAAAATTTCGAATTAATCTGACCTTTTAAAGTGGTTAAAAATAGAGTTCAGATTCCACGTTACATATGCTCAAACGTATGCGTGAAATTTATTCCGCGTTTTTAAATTGCATCACACATTGTGAAGAATAAAGTTTTGAGCTCTACTCTATTTTTTTTCTCTGGGGGAAATTTACTTTTATGATTAAATTTTAGAATTAATTAAATAAACGAGGAAGATAGTAACAATCAAATATAATTTCCAGTGTTTTTTTCCCTTACGCACTCGATTATTTCTCAAAATTATATGGATTTCGCCATTGGTCTACTGTACCGATGAAACGAGATGTCCATTTATTATAGTTTTGGTAAAATCATTAAAAAAATTTCTTGCATTATTTGGTCCTAACATTAAAAAAGGAAACGACCTTTAAAAACCAATAAAGTGTAACCAATACCTTTTGATTCAAGCATGTTTTCATTAAAAACATGAAATATTCCAAAATTGTTTCGATTTATATAGTAAACTTGGTGAAATACCCAACGTAGAGCCGAAGTTGAACATTTTTAAATAAAATTCGATTCTGCGATTAAGACAAATTAAGCAAGCGATACAGTAGACTATAATTGCTCATATATTTAAATGGAAGGGGTTTAAAAAACGGTAAATTGATAAAAATAGATTTCCAAGGGCCTCGGTAGCCTAGTGGTCATGGTCGCGGACTCTTAGCCACACATTAAAACTTTCGAAGCTCATAGTTGTCCTGTTGGCGGTGTCGTCCTCGTCACTTGACCATGATTCAAAATGACGAGATCCGTCGCCAAAAGCTCTCGAGCAGCTGAATAGTGCGGCGTTAATATTCATTCACAAGCCTCCCATTGGCGTGGTGAAGTTGTTTGAAGAGTGAATACCAACTCGGGTGCTGTCCTCGTCACTTGATCATGATTCAAAATTACCAAGTTCGATGCCCATAGCGCTCATGTTGATTGGGACATTAATAAGCAATCAAATTCTGAAACAAGTAATGTAAAAAAAAAAACTTTTTAAAGTAGATTCCTACTTGGGTCAACAAAAAAATATTTTATTTTACTTACCCCAACGTGTGTAACTACAGTCCCACTAACAGGGTTCTTCTATCTGAGAACGGGCCCCGAAGGAATTTTGTGATACAAGGCCTCTCAGAACTAGCTTCGCTAGTGACTAAGTGGCAAAATAGAAAGCGATTTTCCATTTTCCTTTCTATGTATAGTGATGGACTACTATTTTTGTTTGGTACTATTTATTCATTAATTATATTTAAATAATGAATTATATATGAAAAAACTTTATTAATATCAAGTGTCATCCACTACAAGTTTAAAAAATGTATTTGAACTTAAGTGGATGAATAAAAAGTATTTTAATAACGATTGAAAATTTGAACAAAATATATATATATATAGGGAGTATGAACTAGTAATAGGAATTGTGTGAAAAAGGCGAATTAAGTAGTAGTTTAAAGTCTAATAAGTCAAATTTCTCAAAGGGGATTGAAGGGGAGGTGAGGGGGATTCGTTTCGAGACATTTCTTTTGACTCTTTCCTTTTCTTCGCGTATTAAAAGATAAATGAATCGAAAAAATGAGAACTAAGTTCTCTTATGTATTTTGGGCACAAATATGCAAGCTTTCTGATTGTTTTGCGAATATCCCCTATCATATATATTGTTAAAGACTGTATTAGGATCACATCCAGTGTAGATTTAAGCTCATTTTCGCGTCGCTGGGCGCAGATCTACAGGACCCCTTGGCACTGGACAACCGAAATTTATAACCAGAGAATCTGGTTAAGTCCAGCTTATCCGGGCCCTTCTGCGTCTCGAGCCCTGGGTGTCCGCCCCAAGCGCCCAATGGATAAACCGACACTGATTACATCAATACGGATCTCTAAAATTTACTAGCTTAGGATTGACAGATTACTGAACCTACTATGCAACATTTAAATTGTATTCGTATGAAATATTCGTATCAATACATTTTTTGCAGCTGAAGTCAAAAACAGCAATTTAAATTTAAATTTTATAAATTATTTTTTAATTTGTCGTAAATCATAATTTTTAATTTTTTGATTTGCCTACGATGTTTTGATTTAACCAATTTAAACTTGTATAACTTGCAAGTTTAATAGTAATCTGTAATTATCTCCTTTGTTGATGGGCTCTATTACTGTTAAAATCTTTTTCCTATATTTTTAAAATTCTTACTATACTACTTTGATTCGATCAAAGATCGAATAAATTTCGAAAAAAAAATCCAAGTCACATTACTGCTTGTAAGATAGTTTCTTTTAGGAAATAATGTCTTAAGTACTTTTCGGATAGAACTATCTCGAAAAATTTCTTAAGACTACAAATAAATTAGTTTCTCAAAGATCCCCATTTGTGCTGTAGCCCTTACAGAAAAAATATTTTTTTTCATCAAAAAGAGGAATTCAAGTATAAAAAAATGTGAAGAAATGTTATAATTCGATACGAGTCATTCCCATCGTAGATGTTCGAATTTTTATTCGTCGAGCCTGATTTGTACAGCGGCAGATGTTTCGATGAAAGTTTAGTTCTTCGCTTTTTTCGAAATCTCTCGAAGATTTGTGTGTTTGAAGCATTGACCCATCGTTTCTCTTTCATATAAAAATACAGCTGGTATGCGAAAATAGATATTTATGTATATGCTATTCTAAAAAACTTTTCATTCATAGATATTTAGTAAATACATTCTTTAGTTTCATGCTTTGATAACATCTCATTGATAGTAAGTACATAATTAAATTTTCTCCGTTTTCAAAGTGATATATTAAATATTTAAACTTATTTTTAGAAACATTTAAAGGGAAAAATACGTGATCTATTCGAAATGTGAATTAATAAAATAAGGCGAATAATATAAGAATTAGACAATTTAAAAGATTAAAATTCTTAAGCAAATTTTATTTTTTAAGTATAATAATATTGCATTCATAGTTCAATGTTTTTATGTGAGTGTGTATTGACGACGTACTATAAAGCAACTCAAAGGGCTATTGGTGACGGACATCGTTATTTCGAACTGCTACCAAGTGAAGAAGGCGACACCTGAGCTGGCACCGCGTTCTCCTAACTTCCACACCACACCAACGGGAGAGCGTTTGAGCCACGACATATTTAACGTGCATCGGCTTCCTCTGCACGGCGGGTCTTTAATGGTACTATGTTCCAACTCATGACACGCCGAAAAATTGTGATTGTGAGTGAGTGAATATTAACGTCACACTGTTCAGCTACACGAGGACTTTTGGCGACGGACCACGTAATTTTGAGCCATGGTCAAGTGACGTCAATGACACCAGAGCTGGCACAATTCTCAGTGTCACTCTGCACTACTCTACACATTTGTCAGTATTTGAGGTGGCCGCGGTAGCCGAGTGGTATAGGTATCGGACCGTGGCTTACCTTGTCACGAGTTCGAGCCCAGTACCACTAAAGACCCGCCGTGTAGGGCAGCGATGCACGTTAAATCTGTCGAGAGCTGAAACGTCCTCCCGTGGTGTGGTGGAGTTAGAGAGGGGGTTAGCTCAGGTGTCGTCCACGTCACTTGACCATGGTTCAAAATTACGTGGTCCGTCGCCAAAAGCCCTCGTGTAGCTGAACAGTGCGACGTTAATATTCAATCAATCAATCAGTCAGTATTTGAGTGGATGGAAGTTGATAAATTTGTATTGGACCTCTCTCTCTTACTTGACAAATATCTTCAGAATTAAGATGTACGGAATTACGAAAAAAAATCTAAAAGGCAACTCTTAAGATAATTTTAAGCTATTTTGTAAATTATAGAATGCCATTGCTGGTTAGATTTAATTGTTTGAAGAGAAAAAATTGCATGTGTGTGTGTGTACTCTGCTGTTCGTTTTTGGCTCTACATATCGAAATGAAAAATCTTTCCTCACATGAAACATATTTCGAGTCCGCTAAGAAATTGTTTAACAACTGAATGCTCAGAGTCATGTCAAATTGAAAGTCAAATAATACCCCTGATTTTTTGCGATAGGAAAGAAGACATGCAAATACCAGGTTCATAATGAAATTTTTATTTATCAATTTTCTTAACTATAATGAAGAGAAATACTAATAATTTATGTTTTATACTTATTTTAGTAAATATGTTTAAAAATACATAATATATGTTCAATTTTATTATTTTTTTAATATTTTTTTGAAGAAATAGTTATATTTTATGCTATTTATTTTTATGTTAAGAAATATCTTTAAATTATTCAAAATTAATATATAATAAAACTGTAAATACTTTCTATATTATTGACCTCTATTCTCTAGCTCAGTATGCATTATCGTGGGAATCGAATTGCTCCAAAAATGTCCTACTGTGTGGCACGCTGAATCATATAGGTAGATTAGTTTGACGCGCCACAGCTAAAAGGTTACCGACCCCTGGTGTAAACGATATTCAAGCTGAGTTCTCATTTTGTTGAATTATTTGGTTTAATGTAACTGTTTTTGTTCTTTGGGAATTAAAATATAGATTTTATTTCTTAATAAAGTGATTCTAGTAATTAATTTTTATATTATCTGCGTATAAGCTATGAATCATTGAGATAATTTTTTAAAATGACACATACACTTTATTATATATAAAGAATTTTATTAAAAAGTTCTGCGTGTTGTAAGAGGTTCTCACAACTTTTAATTTCCAAAAGTAATTGATTGTAATAGTGTGTACGAAAATATATATATATAATAAATTCCCTCTAAACATACTTTCAATTAACTCTTTTTAATGATCTATAAATAATCTTTAATTCTTGGGTTTAAAAATAAACATTGTAATCTTAGTCGTAATCGGCTAAACCGAAATCCCTGTCCCGCGCATTCTAGCTAATCAGAACTACTATTACGTAATAGTCACGCGCTTGTGCACTGTTGGTATATAAACAAAAATCTGATGTAATCTCCCTCGTTTTCTCTGCTTGCCTCTATAATGTAAGATGGTAAATACTTGCTGGTTTCTTTGTCTTTGTGTTGTGTCCTCCAAAAAAAAATGCCACTGTCTATTCAGTGTGAACATGTAACATAATTGTGCTTTAATCTGCCGATGTGTGCTCATAATAAAGGAGGTAAAGCTATTCTGAAGACGTCGTTTTCATCAAAAATGATAATCACATACACCGGCCAACACTACTTCAATATATTTCATATATATATATATATATAATCCAGGGACCTAAATTTTGCTTCAAATTAGGCTTGTTTCAAATATTATAATAAGTAAACTATTTTTATTCTTAATCATGCACTTAAATATGAATATATAACGTGCTTCCACACACTCCCACACCCGTTTTTGATTATTTTTCAACTGAGGAGAGATAAAAACGATTGACAACTAGTTTTACTGTCTATTTTTTTTTTCAATTTTTTCCGGATTAATCATCATTTATAAATCTATGTATTGCAGTAGAGCTTACAAATTTGACAACGTTTCAGCAGTTGATTGCATTTTCTTATCCCCAACATATTCCATTGTATTAATTCACTCGAATGGTATTTTTCTTAATTTATTACAATTTAAGCTATGTGTGTGTATTTACACAATTGCTTTTATTATATTCGTGTGGGTTCTCTTCGTGATCCACCTGGTAGTAACCTAATGATCAAGGTCACCCACTCATGGCTGGTGTGTCATGAGTTTGAGCCACACACACAAGTGCAGTTAAAGACCCGCCATGTATTAGGAACAGATGCATGTTACGGTATCAGACTACGTTCGGAACCGTGATTTTGCAAAAGCATATAAATGGATAATATTTATGATATTTAGTGTCACTTAGATTAGAAAATGTATATAAAATTGTTTTAAGAATAGTATTACAATAAAAAATTATTTAAGTACAATATTTTCACAAAAAAGGAACATAGAATGACCCATTTTCAAAATATTCTCCTTTTGTGAAAAATGCTTCTATTATAATAATATTTTCCCTGTGTATAGCTCAGACTTATGTATAGAGGCTCAACTAGAATGTTTGAAATATATAACTTAGAATGTGTGGGTTTATCCATGTTTTACGACAAACAGAGGGGAGAAATTTTAAGAAAAAAACACCGATAATTATATTTCAAATGGTTGTAACTCTGAAAATAATGTGAATTTTTCAAAAATCATAGTTAAGCCTCTGTACAGAGGTTTGAGCTATATACAGGCAAAATATTATTATAATACAAGCATTTTTCACAAAAGAACATTTTGAAAAAAGGTTATTCTAAGTTAATTTTTAGCCGAAATATATATATTGTATTTAAATATTTTTTTTTGCCAAAATGTCCTTAAAACAATTTTATACATGTATCTTATCCAGTGACACTAAATATCATGAAAATTATCTATTTATGCGCCTTTTTAAAATCACGGTTCCGAACGTAGTCGGATACCTTAAGGTATCCGACTACGTTCGGAACGGTGATTTTGCACAAAAGCGTATAAATGGATAATATTTCATGATATTTAGTGTCACTTAGATTAGAAAATGTATGTAAAATTGTTTTAAGAATAGTATTACAATAAAAAATGATTAAAGTATAATATTTTGACAAAAAATGAACATAGAATGACCAATTTTCAAAATATTCTTCTTTTGTGAAAAATGCTTCTATTATAGTAATATTTTGCCTGTATATAGCTCAGACCTCTGTACAGAGGCTCTTCCTTTTCTGTTTGGAGTGCCCAAAAGTAAGAGGCAGTCAGAGATGTTTTTAAAAATATATTTATTCAGGATGGTTAAGATAAAGGGCAATGTATACTTAATCGTTTGCGAATGACAACGCTATCAAATTTCAACAATGAGTAAAGATAGATCAATTCAAAAGGAACACCGTAATTTTCATTAAAATGGCAACTGTAATATTTTAAACATTATTTGATCATTGCATTATTATATTATGTAAACATTATTATATTATCTATGTCTGTATACATGAAAAAATAAAAAAAGAATAATAATTTATTCTGTTTTAAATTTTCCCTTAAAAAATTTTTTGTTTCCAAATCTGGGTAAAATCCTGGGAGAGCCCACACCCTTGGCGACAAAAGGAAAAAAGCGCCAAGCCAGAACGAGATGGCACCAAGCGAAACCGATAATGGCGGCAAGTGAATACAGAGAGATAAGGTGGATGCGTAATAAAAATATATGTAAACAATACAGAAATTGAAGGTCTCATCGCTAAGTGAATGATCGTGTGAGCACCCCTATTTTTATTCTACGAGGTAATGGTCGAACATACTTTCAACGTGGCGGGTGCAATTTCGAAGAAAGCGTTTTATTGTCGACCATGTAACATCATGCCGATTGTTACATTTAGGACATTCATATAACTCTAAGCAATCAATCCTTCCTTCATACACTATTCAATCAGTTCTTTCTAACCTTTCGCATTCAATAAAGTAAAAAATTCTAAGATATATTCCTTCACACACGCAACCATTCCGACCCGGTTCCCCAAAACAAAATGAAATTTGAAATGCCCGCCGACAAAATACGAAATTTCCAGAAATAGTTAGGTTTACCATATCTAGTGTATCAAAGTAGGGTTACCAAGATGGCACAATTATCGCCAACCCAAAATAATTCGCGCCAAGGGTGTGGGCTCTCCTAGGACTGAACCTCAAATCTGATATAAAGACATAGTTTTACGTGCGGCCCGCGAGATTATAATGTTTTTCCGAAGGAGCCCACAAGGTCATTTGGGTTGGACACCCATGTTATAGTGCGACTCTCTCTCACTCGTGACACCATCTCTCTGCCTCATTTTTCGAATTCCGTCATTTCTACTTCTCGTCGAGCCTCCCCGCAGAGAACAGCAGAATATTTCGGGCTGAATGGGAAAAGGCACTTTCGGCGCCGACACCCGCGACCATCTAATTTTAGTTAGTAGTTTCGGGCTGAAAAACTACACCATATTGTATTCAATAATAGGCCATCCTTATTATGTTGACTACTGCCTTAAGTTTTATAGTGATCAGTTGGACCTAATACACAACATTAATTAATTAATAATTTAACTTTGTCAAAGTTTAACCTACGTCAAGAACCATATGATGTAGATTTCGTTAGTTAAATCGTATTGTAATTCTTACCATGCATTTTCCCCGCTTTGTTATTCTCATATAATAGTTTAAAATTCCAATTATGTAGCAGAATAACGTTTTAAAACTATGAGCTTGTTTGGATAGTAAACATTTTCTATGGTTCAATTTAAAAAATTGAGAACTGAATAGTTTAAAATCCTCATTTTTTTCTGTGTTTTAAAATTCAATATCATATATCTGACAATATAGTCAATAAGTCATTTTGGGACGGGCTCACGCGTCTTTTCTGTAACATAACCTCTGGGTTCTTTGACGGCCAAGATTAATGGCAAATCTTTTCCAACCCAAATCCAAAAGTGAAATGCAAGTGTAGATGCAAATAAGATAGCCTTTAAAAGAACAGAAGTTTTAGTAAGCGGGATGGCAATTTAGAGAAAGTTCTGTTTGGAAAAGATAGAAGTGTAATTTGACGGCCTACCAAAGATTCACGGATTCCTAGCCATTACTACAAGGTGCATACTATTGCACACGTGCCTAACAGCCTATCTGAAAGTGATTGAACCGTTGCGTAATTCAAGGTAGGACAGATTATTTGATATCAGAATTCGTAATATTATTAGAATTAAAAGTAGGCGGATAATATAATATTTAGATAAGTGATCCAGTTGCGCGATCCGTTTTAGCTACGGCTACGTGTTTGGTTTACTCTCACTTAATATAAGTTTGTCAAATATATTGGAAATTTAAGTTAAACTCTTAATAAAGTCATATTAAGAATTCTAAAATGTCGATTCATTTCGAGAACCCCACACCTCTAATTCACGCTGACAACCAAAGTTATGGTTGCCAAAGATCGACCATATCACAATTTATTGTGAAAAAGTGTCTTTATCTGGAATAACTGAGGCTGATAGAGCCTATTAGAAAATACAGTTCAAGAAGAAAGAAAGAGAGACCAATGAAGGATAAGAGTAGTAGAGACTAGAACTAATTAATTCTCCAATCAAGTCAGACAGCTAAAAAACACCCAGAATTTAAAGGAAAAATGGGAGAATTAGCACATTTCGAGGTACGTCAACCCTTTTGTTGCTTCTAGTGTGATAATAAAACCTTAATTTGACAATAATTTCGTAAAAAATTTTTGAAAATTTCTAACTTTTTTCTTATTTAATTTTAAACTTTATTATGAATATAGATTTACCACATTTTGTATACATTATTTTTTAATACTATATTATCTATTATTAATATTACACTGAATTGCCACCAGGGGCGTAGCTACCACCGTATCTGCCGTATCAATGCTACATGGGCCCAACATATATGAGGAAAATTTTTAATATATTAGGGGGCCCCAAAAAGGGTGAGCAAGAAATTTTGGTACGCGCCACTGCGTATAATGTGACGGTCTTTTCAACGACTGGTCTGTCGTGGGCGTCCTGAGCCTGATCACCGTGTAAATGACGTCTCTTCTGTCCTCTGGTCCCAACACCTCTTTACAATCAAATCAGAATGGCCTACTTGATGAGCTACTTACTGAGCTGACCACCCAGCTTTGATCATCCCGATGATTCTTCCCCTCTCGAACTCTGACAGCTGCGCAGATTGTCTTCGATGGCGGCGTAACGGCATGTCTATCTCAGCGTTTCCTGTGTAAAAGATTGACACTCAAACAGTGGATGGCAGTCTATTTTTGGGCATCTGGACATACACACAGTCCTCAATCCCATATCTTAACAGTCTTTGATGTGGGGCTTGGCTTTCGTTGAACTAAACAGTCTGCGATGTAGCATGCAGGCTATTGGCTGCGGCGATGGAATCCGGGAGGAGGGGCTGACACTCAAACACACTCTTCTTACCCGTTTTATACTCCAAGGAGAACGACTCCCCTCTTCTGCCTCCTCCGCCTGTGGGGGTTTATTCCACGGCTCTTAGAGCTCCATTTGTATTTTCTCATTCTATTTTCAGGTCAATTCCTACGGAGAAAAAGCGCTCTATAGCATTGGGGCTCCAACTAAGATGTACCCTTGGAGAACGAAGTTTAACGTCCTCTAGTGGCATTACGCAATACGCAATCCCGATGCATTTCTGCCCGACATGTACCTTCATGCCAAGTTTCGTTACGATCCCAAAATTATTTCTTGGTGCGCCAATTTTTATGGCAATGATTGTATATATATATATATATATAGGCTAATTCTCTACAAACAGGAGATAACATCATATATATATATATATATATATATGAAAGAAATTTATGTAGTATATCAAAAATAAGAAATAATAGATAATGAACATAACAAAAAATAACGTTATAAAAATATAAAAGCAAAACATAAAGATCGACTTTATAGAAAAATACGAAAAAAAAGGACTACAAAAAAGATCCTAGCGAGTCAGACCGCAATTTTGGACTTAGGACCGAATAAGTGGGGTTAAACTAGTTTGAAGGCGCCAACCTTCCCCCTTTCCAACTCGGCAGGAAAAACCAAACAAAATAAATAAAAATTCAAAGTATATGAAAACTCACAGAAAGTATGAGAAAACCACCGACTACTATTCTGCAACAAATTCTCCTAAAATCTTAAGGCAGAAAATTCCTAAAAAAAAATTACTAAAGAATTACATATAAGAAAAGGATTTTTCAAAAAGCATTTTACAAAACTTCTACTCACAGATCTTTTTCCAAGAGAACCAAGAAATTAACGGAAAGCTACTATTTTCACTCAGTTAAAAAACCAGAGAGATTATACCTAAACGCATTTTTTCAACCAGCCAGCAAAGATAGATATCAAGAGAGATAACAATCAAATTTGGTAGGCTATGAATTAGTTGGTTGTCAAAAATGTAGAAATTTTTTTACTGTGTAAGATGTCCAAGATGTGTGTGGAAAAAATGTAAACTGTGAGAAGAGTGTTGTAATATAATCTTCACAGCAAGAGCACTAACATGCTGACTTTAAAACCTATTGTTGTGTGGTGGTTTTGGAATCAGAAGTAGCAAGACGATTAATGTATTTGTGATGAATAGAAGTTCTTAAGAAATTAAAAGGGTAGTCATGATCTAAACAGCATTGAAATTTTTTTTTGATATTATTGAATTTATCTATTTTGTGGGTAGTTAAGTTATCATTTCTAAATAAAAAATTCAAAACAATACTTTCGTAAATTGATAAATACAATTTAATATTCCATACAGGAGTTTTAATTACATGGAATTTAAAAGAATCTATTTTGTCAAAAATGTTACTGACTACATTATTGTTAATAAGAGATGCAAAACTAAATCCAAGAATTCACAACCATATTAGAGTTTAAGTTAGTTTTAAGGAGGTTGAGATAGTCAGGGTAGAACGTAATATTTGGCTTGTATTTACTCTTTTTACCAAAAACTATTAAATCCTATAGAAAACGACAAAGCAAGTAAGATTCATTAACAACATGATCAATTTCAAAAAACTGTAAATATAGGTTAGCTAAACAATTACTAGCAGGACCACCCTGAGGTAATCCTCTGATCTGTTTACACAAAGATTCTGATCAAATGTAATAAAAAATTTTTGTAATACAAGATTAACAAGAATATCAAATTTTTCTTTTTTCATTGAATTATATAATTCTTATTTATCGTAAATTAACTGTATAGAACCCTAAATCACATATCATCAATATCGATAGAATTAAAAAGGCCCTCAAAGTCAAAGCCGTACATGTGGAAAAAATTAACATATCCTTAGTGACTTATATATATATACTCATGGATAAAAAAATTAGCACACCAAGAAATAATTACGGGATCGTAAAGAAACTTGGCATGAAGGTAACCCAATATTCTCTACAAAGTGTTTACGTGTTGCCTTGGCCTGCTAGATCACCAGAACTTTCTCTAATCGAGTACGAATGGGACATCATTGGACGACGACTCCAGCATCCCCCACAACCAGTATTAACCGTCCCTGATTTGACCGATCAACTGCAACGTGCATGAAACTGATATCCGGCCCCTTTACGACAAAATGCATGCACGTTTGCAAGTTTGCCTTCAAAATTCTGGCGGTAACTTCAGTTTTATTAATGCTTCATTATTTCACATTTCAAATAGCTCTTCTCGCGCTACATTAACCTGTGAATCTTGAAACTTTAGACGTTTATACTCCATTCCACCTTAACTTGGCAGAGTGCAAGGAAGAATACGATGATAATATCACAGCCGCTGCTGGGTTAAACTGGAAGAAGAGGTTGACTATAATAAATGAAATTCATCAAATTTGGCGAGTAAAAAAATATGAGGGTGAAAAATTTATTTTTGTTTCATTTATAAAAATGCATATCTTTAATTTTATAAATTCACTTATTACATCCGCTAATAAAATAAAAATTTCTATAATATTTCTAAAATTCGTAATCGCTTTTACTTCGTTAGCTTTATTTTAAATCATTTTATAATAATGTAAATAATTATTTACGATGCATGGTAATGTCATTTTTGTACGCTATCTTAAGACAGGGGTGTCAAACTCGTATGATATTACGGGCCGCATGGTCTATTTTATTATAAGGTAGAGGCCGCATGTTTATAATCTTCAAAAAATCAACAAAATACGATTTTTATAATGTATTATGCATTTATTAGACCCAATGTAAAGCTCAATATATTGAATATTATATATACGCAATCGTTTTATATTTCATGTTATTTTAAAACTTAAACTATAAATATTTCATATTTTTTATAAAAAAAACGAAAAGCAAAAAATTTTTAAGAATTTCAATTTAACATTAACATCGCTTTTTTCCTAAAGCAAGTCATGAAGGTTTGATTAAAAATACTGAGCTTGTGTAATTTTTAAAATTGACGATAATGTTTTTGGGGTTAGTCTTAAGGTATCCGACTACGTTCGGAACCGTGATTTTGCAAAAGCGTATAAATGGATAATATTTATGATATTTAGTGTCACTTAGATTAGAAATATATATATATAATTGTTTTAAGAATGTTATTACAATAAAAAATTATTTAAGTACAATATTTTGACAAAAAATGAACATAAAATGACCCATTTGCAAAATATTCTCCTTTTGTGAAAAATGCTTCTATTATAATAATAATTTGCCTGTATATAGCTGAGACCTCTGTACAGAGACTCAACTAGAATTTTTGAAATATATAACTTAGAAGTGGGTTTATCCATGTTTTACGACAACAGAGGGGAGAAATTTTAAGAAAAAAACGCCGATAATTATATTTCAATGGGTTGTAACTCTGAAAGTAATGTGAATTTTTCAAAAAAAACAGTTCAGACTCTTTGGAGAAGTCTTTACTTTACATAAGCACACACAAAAAAAAATATTATTATTTTAGAATTTTTTTTATAAAAGGAGAACATTTTGAAAAAAGGTTATTCTAAGTTAATTTTTTGCCAGTATATTGTATTTAAATAAATTTTTTTTGTCAAAATGTCCTTAAAACAATTTTATACACATGCATTCTAATCTAAGTGACACTAAATATCATGAAAATTATCCATTTATGCGCTTTTTTTAAATCACGGTTCCGAGAACGTAGTCGGATACCTTAATCTTACTGAATTCCCACTATTTTTCATTAATGAAAGTAATTGCCCGCATAAATGAGTGCTTCCGAACACATAGCCATTATTTGCTTAACAAACGATAAATTTTAGAAAACAGACCTAATGATAAATATGTATAAAAATCAAGAATTCCAACTTCCATAGATTTTCACTTCAACAAAGAATCCAGTACCACTAAAGACCCGCCGTGTAGGGCAGCGATGCACGTTAAATCTGTCGAGAGCTGAAACGTCCTCCCATTGGTGTGGTGTGGTAGTTAGGAGAGGGGGGTGCCAGCTCAGGTGTCGTCCACGTCACTTGACCATGGTTCAAAATTTCGTGGTCCTTCGCCAAAAGCCCTCGTGTAGCTGAACAGTGCGACGTTAATATTCAATCAATCAACAAAGAATCACACAATGGATTTCAACTAATTTATTTGTAAGCTTTCACCAACAATTTCAATATCGATAGACAGAGATGAAGTAAAAGTGCGAACTTATAGCTCACAGGTTTTTAAATTAGAACGAATTATTCCATTTCAAACAATTTAATTTTATGAGCGTTTTCAGGGGTTTAATTATTTAGAGGTTTATTTCAGTGTTTTAATTTATGGGATTTAACCAACAGATATCGACAGCTTTCAAAGTGAGACAAGTTTTCTTTTTCTATTTATTTTCGCCAAATCAATAATTTTTAATATCATTAAATAAAGTTGTAACAGCAAGATTTTTGCTTTGAAGCTTAAAATTAAATTTATCAACATGGCTTATAACATCAACTGAGAAAGCCAGGTCCTTTATCCATTGTCCATCTTTTAATTCAGCACATTCTCATAATATTTGTATTTCCAAGAAAATTAAAATGTCGTCCATCAATTTGAAGAATCATTTTAATACTTTATGGTTTGAAAGCCATTGAATTTCCATATAATATGGTAAATCATTGTATTCATTTTAAACACGTTTTATTTTTAAATAAGCTTTATAGCATCATACAAGACAAGTCAACGTTTCCAATGGTAAATTATATTTCTTCAAAATATCTATAACCTCATTTATGTATCAGCTCCGAAGGTTGTGTTTTGAATATTAATTTCCAAAAGTTCTTCACTTATTTTTAAATCAACATCGCATTCGTGAAAAAAAAAAACGACTAGATGAACGAAATTTCGAATATCATCAATTTTTCAATAAAGTAAGCGTGGAATGTTAATATTATTGAATTATGTTGATTTCTCAAGTTCTCGTCTATTTCATCAACTCTTCTACCAGCAATATTTCGACTTAAGCTTACACTTTAGTTTGTTTTGTTTGTGATGGACATTATACTTTTCTCTCTCTCTCTCTCCACTGTTTTAAATAAACATTAACCAATAAATTCCCTTTAAGTAAATGATTTCAATCTGCTTGCGTGATTAAATGTAATAATGTATAACTTCTACAGCAGCTGTATAGTCTTCAACAAATTTAATGAGTGTGCTTTATTTATTTATTTTTAAAGAATTGGTCTCTATTAGGACCATTTGTCTTCACAGCGTTTTGCATATAGTTTGCTTCATGATTTGTTTCATAGTGCCTTGTAAAATTATATTCCTTCGCAACTTAAATAGAGTTTTTAGATATCAGACATATTTTAATCTTATTTTGAACACAAAAAATATTACAGTGGACATTTTCTTGAAAATTACTGCGTTTCTTTTGAATTGATCTTTCTTTTCTCATTTGTTGAAATTTGATTGTGCTTTCATTCGCAAACGATTAAGTATACACTGCCCTATCTTAACAGTCTCGAATACATTTTTTAAACTTTAAAAAACACCTGACTGCCTCTTGCTATTTGGACACTCCAAACACAGAAGAAAATAGAGAAATCAAAGACACACTCCCGAAGTAACAGGGTATCATTTATAGTTCAGAATATGCACGCAATGCATTTCAGAATTTAATAAAAATAAATTTACTGTAGTAAAATTAATTAAATGAAAACGTTTAATGAAATATAAAAAATATATTTTTAATCCAAAGGCCACATTTCTGTTATAAAAAAAGGATTTCTTTTAAAACAAGAATAGGTAACAGGCACAAATAGATTGTAGAGTTATATATAAGGTTCACCTCAAATAAATTTCAAAATGAAAAAAAAAAATTTTAAAGCATGATATTAAAATTTTTTTAAAAATAGTGTGGCTGGCCACAACTTACGCACTGGTGGGCTACATGCGGACCGAGTTTTTGACGGCCCTATTTTAAGATATAAAGAAGCAAAAAATAGAATTTTGAGACGCATTTAAAAAAATTTATCAATATTAAAATTTATTAACCTTCATAAAACTTATAATTTACCTAAAAAAATATCTCAACTTATATTTGAAAAATTGCTTTATGTACATAATATGCTAAATTGATTCACAAATATATTCAGTTCAATAAGCGTAACTTTAATAGAAAAAGTGATCGATTTAAAACTATTATTTAATACAATGATAATTATTTTTTATTTTGAAATTTAGCCTTATATTTATTCTAAAAAGTTCCATTAATAGTTGTCTTTTTTGGATAATTCATCTCTTATTAGGTAATTTCATAAATCATTTTTTTAACTATTTTTGACACTGTTCATGTTGAGACGGGATCACGCGACTTTTCATTAACATGTCCTTTGGGCTCTTTTGGGGCCAGAATTAATGGCAACTCTTTTCCAACCAAAACCCAAGAAGTGAAATGTGAATAAAAGATGCAAATTAGAAAGCTTTTAAATATCAGAAGTTAGAGTAAGTGAGGTAGCAATTTGGGGAATGTTAAGAGAGTGCGTGTTACAGTTGTGAAGTGACAGCCAACAGAGGTTATCCCGAAGATAGAGCCATTAGGTCAAGGTGCATACCATTGCACTCGAGTAAATACGTAACTTCCATTAAGTTTGGATCGGCGATCGAAGTTAAGGTAGGAGTGACTGTTTAATATTAGGATCTGTGATAGTATTGGAATTGAGTTTAGGCGAGTTAGTTATTCATAGTGGTCCGAGTTACGTTATTTCGGTATTATATATATTGTGTGTTTCGTCATCGTAGATTCTCTCACATATATTATTATTATCTAATCTGTTAGACGTTTAAGTTCTTAATAAAGCCATATTAAGAACACGGAAACTTCTAGTTCTTTCGTTAATCCTACACCTCTAGCTCACGCAGATAATTAAGAAGGGCACCCGAGGGAGATAATTTCACAATGTAGAATGCGTTTTGAAGCAAAACGGAAAAAAACACACACACAAAAAAAATTGCATTGATATATTTTGGTTATAAAGATAAGGGGTTTATATATATATATATATATAATATTTATAAATTAAGAAGCATTGTCTAAAAAAGCAAGAAATCTCACACACACACAAATTTAATTTTTCATTTCGAAAAAGAATTTTTTAAAATCCGTTTTGATTCTAAACACATGCTACTTTCAACAGATTTAATTTAATTCAATTATTTCGATTTTTCTTTTTTTCTTTGGAATTGACTGTAATTGGACAAACCAGAGAGAGTGTTGCCTGCTAAAATGTGTTGATTTTTTGGTGAAATGCTTAAGCTGATCTCCAAATTAACTTGATGAATCAATACCAAAAATCCTTTTTGCAGTATGGTATTTATTACATTTCAAATAGTTACACAATAAGGTGATTTAAAATTCTAAGCCAACCATTTTCATAAATGAAACTGACGATGAGTGAGTGCTTATTAACGTCGCACTTTTTACAACACAACACCAGCGGTGACGGATCTCATAATTTTCAGCCTCTGTCAAGCGACGAGGACGGCATCTGATCTTGTACCCCTTCTCCAAACTACTACACCATACCAAAGGAGGATTTTAAAATTTGACAGATTTAACGTGCGTCAGCCCCTCTACACTGCGGGTCTTCAGGGGGGCACTACATTTATTATGATAACATATTGTTACGTAGATCCGAGGGTTCGGGGATTTTATGCAAAACAATCAGAAAGAAAATAAACAGTTCTTCAAGAGCGATGCGGATTTATTAACAAAAATCCAATCCCTTATTAAATACAGGATTCAGCAGCAATATTCACAGAGTAAATATCCGAAGGTCTTCACAAATTCAACAGCAATCAAACACAATAATCAGCGTTTAAAAAAAATAAACGTAAGTAAAGATTATTCACAAGCACAGCCGAGCTAATCAATAGACAAAACAATCCTCACTACTTACTGGTTTAATCCAGACTCCTCGCCGTACCGGCGAGCATCTTTTTATAGGCGCGACAGAAACTTCCAAATAACAGCTCATTGTCATTGAACGTGACACTGGTGGAGATCTCTACTTTCTAGAAGATTTACCGGGGTTCCAAACTCGCCAAAATGGTCGCCAATGACGCCAAATTGGTCGCTTAAGTTGCCTTGGTCGCCAGAAATGATGGCAACTTGGCTCTACCGCCAAGATTTCGCCAGGATTCTCATTGGATCCTCATCATAACGTAAAGGGGGCGGCATTATGAATGGTACAATTTTAACATGAAATAAACATAACATAGAGTAATATAAATGCATTAAACACTCAAATACAAATTATTCACACTATTTACACAAAATTCGTAACACGCCCCCTCCTCAAGGACGCTACGTCCAGGCAGTACAATCATAGTAAGAGGCATCTATTTACAGTCAAATTACTCACATAATAATCACATATGAAGTAACAAATGTATTCCACAGTATATACAATACAAATAAATTCAAAGCACATGAAGAAATGTAAACATAAATTCCAGTATTAAAAAAACTAAGGAATAAGAAAGAAAATTACATTATTTACAAAATAATTAATGACCATGGTCTGAACTTGGGATCTTATTCATCTTGGTCACAAGATAGGGGCTAGCCTATTGTAATGTATTACCTTCAGTTTTTGGTGTGGTGATTTCTGCTATCCACACCACAACGTCATTCAGTCTTTTTAGGACTGTGTGGGACCTTCAGTTTGTCTGCAGCTTTGGAGAGAGAGTCCTTTGCGACGTTTCGGATTCCATAACCACACTTTGTCGCATTCGTGGAAGTCGTGTCCGGTTGCTCTTGCGTCGTATCGGGTCATCTTCTGGAAGCCAAGCCGATTCTTTCCTAGCCAGATGATGTATTTCCTCCATCCGTGCTTGGGTTTCTCGACATACACTCCTCAGGCGCCAAGGGGAAGCATCTGGTGGTCGGCTGAATAGAGATCTGCAGGCAGGCGAATCTCGTCGAAGAGCATCTGGGATGGGGAAATAGCCGGTGGTTTTCTTGAACGGCACTCCTGTAGGCAAGCGGGAAAAAGGGCAATTTCTTGTCCCAGTCCTGTTGATTACTGGATACCAGTAGAGAGGCTGTTCAGGATGGTCAATTGAACCTCTCTACCATGCCGTCAGGCTGAGGGATGAAAATCTGTTGTCCTGGTTTTGTCGATAGCAAGTATTTCACACAGTCTCTTGCAAACTGCAGAATCGAAGTTTCTCCCTTGATCGGGTCTGCAGTTGTAGGGACCCCAGATCGTGAGATCCAGTGTTGAGGAACTAAAACCTCTGCAGCAGTCAGAGGCCTCTTGGTCGGGGAATAGGATAAGGCTTCAGGCTACCTGAGTGAAGTGATCCATGACAACCAGGATATTTATTTATTTGCCATCTGATGATCTCGAGTGGACCTAGGATGTCAAAAGCTAATCGTTCGAAAGGCGCTCCCACGTTATGCAGCTGCGGTCTTCCTCTAGTGCGTTTTCTGTGACCTTTGCGTGCAGCACAGGGATCACATGTGCGACAACACTTTTCCACATCACTCCGCACATTGTTCCAGTAGAAGCGCTCACGAACTTTTTGTAAGGTCTTCATAACGCCAAAATGACCTCCAGTTAGAATGCCATGCAGTTCCTTAAGGACTGTTGAAACTCTTGTCTTTGGGAGTATTAATTGCCACCTGAATGTTTTTCCATCGTCAGACTCCCATTTCCGATATAAAACACCATTTCTGAGATGGAGAGAGTCCCAAAGAGCCCAGTAACGCTTCGTTGTAGGATAGAAAGGGCGATGTCTTGCCAGCTGGGCTTTTCGTCAGACGACTCTTTGAATTCTAAGATTGATTTTATTTCAGGATCAGCCAGTTGATCTTTTCGAACGCTCTCATCACTCCAAGGATCCAATGCCGATGTTGATGGTGTTGTAACTTGGCGGACTATTGGATCCTATTGCATAAATTTCTGCTTTTCGATTCTCGAAGTATTTGCAGCTCTCAGGACAGGGTCTTCTCGAAAGGGCGTCTGCATTTCCATGTGCTGATCCTTTTCTGTGGCGAATTTCCACGTCATACTCCTGTAGTCTCTGTATCCACCTAGCTATATATATTTGGTCTTCTGGATTTTTAAAATTCAGTAACCAAGTCAATGAGGCATGATCTGTTCGCAGCAGGAACCTTCGACCGTAGAGGTAAGGATGGAAATGCTCCACGGCTTTTATGATAGCGAGCAGTTCCTTCCTGGTCACACAATAATTTCTTTCTGGTTAAGACAAGCACTTGCTAAAATAGGCGATGACATGCTCCTGACCATCTATCTCTATCTCTTGAGACAATACAGCCCCAATACTCTCATGACTTGCATCTGTATCCAGAATAAATTGTTTCCCAATTTCAGGATATGCTAGGATTGGAGCAGATGTTAGAGAGGCCTTAAGCTTGTTAAAGGCGTTGTTACAATCAACCGTCTGGGTGATTTCTGTTTTGCCTCAGGGTAACATGGGTGGTCACAATATCGTTGAGAAATTTTTCACGAATTTCCGGTAGCCGATTGCATGGCCAGAAACTCCGAAGCTGGTGTTGAACATCCGTAGGGCAGTTCAGTCTTTCACAGCCGAGATCTTATCCGGGTCTGTTCGTACACCTTCTGCCGAAATGATGTGTCCGAGATAGGTGACCACGCCGGAATAGGTGGCACTTGGATGGACTTAATTTCAGGTTAGCTTCCTGCTTTCAGCTGTGTAGCACACGTCTGATATTTTCAGATGTTCTTCGAAGGAGCACCCCACGATGATATGTCATCCAAGATAAACCAGTCAGGCCTCATACGAAAGTCCTCCGAGGACTGCTTCCATAAAAGAACGTTCGAATGTTGCAGGTACATTGCACAAGCGAGGCATAACTTAAGTGCCACAGTCCTTGTCTGGTGAAAGCAGTTTTCTGCATCGTCAGGGGTGGAGTTCTACCTGCCAATACCCACTCTTGAGATCTGGGGTAGAAACCAGGTATTATTGCCGGCAAGTGTGTCCAGCGTGTCATCTGGTAACCCGACGGGGATAGCTGTGCTTTCTTGGTGACGTCATTCAACTGACGATAATCACACAGAATCTCGTAGAGCCATCTTTCTTTCTTAACTAAGACGATGGGAATTGCAAAGACGACGATGGCTCAATGACATCATGATCTTTCATGTCCTTAATGAGTTTTTGGACTTCTTCCTGTTTTAGCAAACGGTAAGTGCTCTCCGTATCCAATTCAGTGTTGTGTTGGTCAATTCTTCCAAAGGATCCTCAGATGTTGTTCTTGAAAATAGGTTTGGAGTTCTGTAATCAACAGTTTCCTGCAGCATCTCTGTTTTCTTGTCTAAGTCAGTTAGCTGTAGTAAATCATGACTAGATCGTCTGAAGAATGGTCTTGGGTATTGCCTTTTCGGTCTACACAAGTGACAGGAGCACAAGCTGCTACTACCTCTCCTTCCTGAATAGTCCTCGTCTTACATCACTAATGTTAGCCCTCACTGGGATGACTGACTTCGAGAGGGTCTACTACTGACGAAGCTATCAGTACTCCCTCCTTTTGAGTTGTCTGGGTCGGATAATCAATTAGGCCGAATCGGAATTTTCTATTTTCTGCTACTAAACCGGGTATACATTCAGTTCTTGGTGATAATGAGATGTTGGTTTTGCAATAATTTTTCTGGATTTGGATTCAAATTGAGTTTGTAAGCCAAAAAGAGTGATGTCTTCAAATTTTGAATGCATATTACTATTTTCAGTCCAATTTAAAGTTATTGTTCTTCAGAAAATCCAGTCCAAGAATACAGGGATCGGTGATATCTGCTATATATGCCGTATGATGATAGTCTATATTTCCAAACCTTAGAGTGACGTTAGCTTTTCTATGAACCTGATTTTGTACTGTGCTGTTTAAAGGAAATGCAGGCGGCGTCCAGATAATGCTAACTTTTGAATTTTGGGCCAAATCTTTCTGATTATAGACACATTGGTTCCAGTATCAGCAACCATACGTACCAGATGTTATTAATTTGTCCTATAACGTAAAGTCCCTTGTCTCCGCCGTTTACTGCTGTAATCTGGAGAATTTTGTGATGGGGCTTTTTTCATTATCTGGCAACACCCCACCCGAGATGGCCATATATTGGATTTTTCCTCTGTTTGCGGAAGAAGGGGCGGTGTTCTCTTCTTCGCTTGCTTTCGAGGACAGTTCTCAGGTGTCCCGTTCCACCGCATCCCCAGCACTTGAAGTTGCGTTTCTCTTGGTTTGAGAATTCAGCCTTTGTGGTTTTGCACTTCCTCTTTCAATTTCTCCATCTCCTTTGTAATCAAGATTCACATGGCTCATCTGCAGTCACTCTTGCTCCCCGGATAGAATGGCGATCTCTGCGACTGGCAGGTGGCGGCCTCAATTTCAGGGCAGATAAGGGGCAGATTTAAGATCTTGCACATCTGCCATTCGCACAGCTAGTTTCCCATCTTTCAAATCATCCACGAAATATTGCAAAGAGATTACTTCATTATAGTTGCTGGGTGTTCAGAAAGCAAAGTTGGCGAGCCTTTCTACTTCAGAGGCATACCCTGCAAGCTTTCTCGGTTTTCTCAGGTCTTGTTTTCATCTGCAGATGTGCGTAGTCCTTGGGTATTTTTGGCCGAACCAGTCAGAGCATTATACAAGAGTTCAAATTCAGTCGCTCTGCAATGATAAAGGGAAGAGTCTGCAGTATTTCGGCAGCGTCTCTACTCTAAGGGATGCTGTAGCTGACATGCTTTCGCCCCTTCAGTCCATCCATTAGCTTCAGAAATTATGGAAAGTGTGTCTTGTATACTTCCCGAGTTCGTTTTTTGTCATAGGTCGACGGTTTCACTGGCCCGGTAAAGGCAAGCGCAGGTTCTGGAAGGCAGACACAGGCACACTCTTGCTGTTGTTCTCATTTCCACCAGCTAGAATTTTCTTCTCAAGGTCTTCCATTCGCTGTGACATAAGGCTAAAATTTTCAGCCATTATTTTAATTCTTTCCTCGACTTGCTCTTTAATTTTTCCTTCAACTTGCTCTTTAATTCTTTCTATTTCTTCCCCTATTTTCTTCTCTATCTTCTCTTCAACTACCGCAATCTTTTCTTCAACTACGGCGATCTTTTCTTCAACTTTGAATGCTATTTTCTCTTCCACGCTATCGATTTTCTTTTCTAAATTATTTCTCAGCTCTTCTTGACCTTTCTTGGTCTCTTGGCTCTTCTGTACATTTTCCAGACCTTTCTGCATTTATTGTTGGCCTTTCAGCATTTCTTGCTTAGTCTCTTGGCCGTTTTTCAAGGCATTGATGCCTTCCAACAGAGCCTTCAGTTGCTCATCCATCGCTCTTGTTATTGGCATAAAATCCCACTTCTGACACCAAACTGTTACGTAGATCCGGGGTTCGGGGATTTTTATGCAAAACAATCACAAAGAAAATAAACAGTTCTTCAAGAGCGATGCGGATTTATTAACAAAAATCCAATCCTTTATTAAATACAGGATTCAGCAGCAATATTCACCATTAAATATCCGAAGGTCTTCACACACCTTCAACAGCAATCAAACACAATAATCAGCGTTTAAAAATACACATAGTAAAGATTATTCACAAGCACAGCCGAGCTAATCGCAAGTCAAAACAATCCTCACTACTCTCGCTGGTTTAATCCAGACTCCTCACCGGCGCAAGCGAGCTCTTTATAGGCACGACCAGAAACTTCCAAAATATAACAGCTCGTGTCATTGAACG
Source organism: Trichonephila inaurata madagascariensis (assembly GCA_019973955.1). Taxonomy (NCBI): domain Eukaryota; kingdom Metazoa; phylum Arthropoda; class Arachnida; order Araneae; family Nephilidae; genus Trichonephila; species Trichonephila inaurata. The sequence continues at coordinate 5,826 of BMAV01000109.1, read as the reverse complement.
TGACACTAGTGGAGAGATCTACTACTTTCTAGAAGATTCCCGAGGGTTCCGAACTCATAGCTTATGGTCGCCAAAAGTGATGCCAACTTGGCTCTACCAAAGATTTCATAAGTTCTCATTGGATCGCCATTATAACGTAAGGGGAGGCATTGCTTGTGAATGGTACAATTTTAACATGAAATAAACATAACACAGAGTAATATAAATGCATTAAACACTCAAATATACAAATTATTTACACTATTTACATAAAATTCGCAACAATATATTTGTATTATAAAAATTTTTTTGCATGACATCATATTTTTACCGATCATCTGCACTCAATAGCTCTGAATAGTCATCTGTAGAATAGTTCAGTATGTGGCGGTGTGATATCTATATGAACTAGTACCAACATCACTCGGCGACGATCGTTTTGGCGTGGTCGATAAAGTACTTGCGTTCGGAACGGAAGGTACCCAGATCAAATCTTCCTCCTTCATTGGTAACCCTGGCCGTGCAAAAGAACCGCACCCTTCACGCGCCGCAGTCGTGGCGCCATCTATCAACCGCAAAAGCAACCAAGCCGTCAAACATTGACGCAAATAAGCCGTTCCTTATCAAAGTCCTCTCACACAAAGACGCAATTCTCAAGCCGTGACGCACGAATGACGCAACCCACCAAGTGACGCAACTGCTTACAAGCTCGCCACGAATATGGTATCGTTCGTTCGCCTATTCACCGAAACACTGCAGGGAAGTATGTGGCGGTGTGATATCTATATGAACTAGTACCAACATCACGCGAAGACGATCGTTTTGGCGTGATCGGTAAAGTACTCGGTTCGGAACGGGAGGTACCCAGAACGAACCTTCCTTCCTTCAAGTATATAATTAAGTAGTTCACAAACTTAATAGTAGATATAATTAGTATATTCGCGAAGCCCAGTGGGCTCAGTGGTTAATGCATCGAGCTTCCACGCCACAGGTCCGAGGTTCAAACCCAGGTCTGGGCAAGGTTGACTCAGCCTTTCATCCTTTAAGTGGGTCGGTAAATGAGTACCAAGCTTGCTTGGGAACTTGACACTGGGTGTTTCGCATCAGACTGACCACATGACCGGAACATATGCTCTTGCACCTCAGGACCCATAGTCGCATATACTGAGTTGGGCATAGTAGGCCTTGGCCCTCATGGACTGTAGCGCCACTGAGTTAAGTTAATTAGTATATTCACAGATATAGTTAATAGTTCAGAGATGTAATTAAGTTTTAGTTTTCCCACATTTCATCAAGTCCATCGATTAGCCAATTCTCCTTCCCTTTTTTGGTTGCTTGATTAATGCAATTCGTCCAATTTTGAATTGAGACTTTCTCTGTACCTTTCATAAAAAGATCCTTCACTTCATTAAATTTAAAAGTCTTATTTTCTTTTACAACATGTCCCTTTACTTGGCTCAATATCATCTCATTAGATTGAGCTCGCAGTGATAAGGGGGCAGTCTTAAAACTTTGTGTGTGGTCAAATTATTCTGCGATTTCTTCTATTCTATAATTATCGTTTGCTTGGTTGCTTGATTCTCGAAATCGAGAAGAAACATTCAATATGTTTCCTCAAGTTTCACTTCTGATTATTTTCCGCGCTTTGATGGTGTATACAGCGAGGTTGGTGCAATTCTTTTTTCAGACATGTTTCAAGTGTCAATGAAACAAAAAGAAAACAAAGATATGCCATGATGAATTTCGTGGGTCGGGATCTGTTAGTCGAGATCAGGTGGCATAAGGAACAATATGTTACAAATTCTTAGATTTTTAACACGTGCTGTGTAGTAGCGCGAACTCCACACGAAACGTGTTTTTATTGTTTGTATTGGCAATCACAAGTTTTGTTTTACACATGCGAAAACACACACAACCCACAGAAACGAAAACAAAAGTAAAATAAAATTAAAATATAAAATAAAAATAAAATCTCATTTCATTGCTTAGAAAATATAAAACATGCAAAATTGCAAGCGTATAATTAACAACTTTTTATTTAAAATAACATTAAATTAAAAAGCTGTAAGCCTATAAATTTTCCCGTAGTTTGGAATTTATCGTATAGTAATATATGGTATGAGTTATTAACGCGTGTCATGCCATGAAGTACGTACATCCTAACGGCCCATTTATGCATTACTCTTGAACATTTGCGTACATTTTGTAGCTAAGATAAAGAAACAATCAGAGCAAACTTGATTCAGAAGTAACATAAACCTCGTAAGTTTATTGAGAGAAAAGTAGGTTATGATTTGAATTTTAAAAATAAAGGGGTAGTCAAGAATGTTTGTTATGAAAGAAGACGGCGGATTGGCTAGAGTCTGGTAAAAGCTGGTATGAAACAGGGCTTTTATGCCATGATTGATTCTGTGACCGTGTAATATGGATTCCAAAATTCATGTATTTAAAATGTATTTACGAAATTTTGATTTTTCTCTATGAAGTAAACAAGTTAAAAATAGGCCAAAAGAGCAAATACTAAAAACTGTCAAAATTTTTAATTCTGCAAGTAGGTGAGAGCAGTGACTTCCATTCCCCAATTACATGAAGAATTACAAATATGATCCAAATTTACTAACGCTATCAAATATTTATCGTCATTCGAATTTTGTTAACAATACCTGTAAGTACCGCTTCCTATGAGAGGAGCTTTTCAGAATCAAAACTAGCAAAAATTATGTAAGAAACACAATGGGTCAGGAAAGACGTTCAACTGTGGCAGTTTGTATTTAAGGCAGTATAGCATCTAAGATAAATTACAAACCAATCATTAAGAATTTCAGCAAAACTAAAAGCAGAAAATTTCTGTTTATTTAATTCTTTCTTTTTTTCATTATACACTCGACAACAAAAAGAACGACGCACCAAGAACGAGTTGCCCAATAGAGACAAAAATTGGTGGGTAGAAGGATTACGTATAGAATAATAAATGATTAAAATTTCTGAAAAATTGAATGATTTTTTTAGAGTTACATAGTCACTAAGTAACGAGCTCAGTAAGAAGTTGACCCACCTATAGCCTATATGCAAGCTGCCACACGACTTGACATACAGTGATAAAGCATCCTGATGGTCTCTTGCGGTATTTCTTGCCAAATATGCTCCAATAATCGGGCCAGGTCATCAATATTCCCTGGTAGATGCATTCGCCTTCCCATCATATCCCAGACATGCTTGAATGGAGAGGGATGTGGCGATCTGGCTGACCAAGGAAGTATTTGATAAGCTGTAAGACAGTTCACAGCAACACGTGTAGTATGTGGTTTGGCATTATCTTGCTGAAAAATAAGGACAGGGTACTGCAAAAGGAACGGTATCAAAACCGTTCTCAGAGATATCGTCGGCAGTACCCTGTGCTATAAGTGCTTAACTCTGGCAGCATTTAAAGCTGTCCGGCTGTCAAAAGTGGCACCCCAAGGCCATAACTCCTATTTAAGGGGCCTGTGGTGGGTGGCAAGCAGAATCGGCACACGCTGATCTGGGCGTCTCAGACACGTTTTCAATGATCGTCGAAGACTTACGAAGTTGGAACCGGGATTCGTCGGTGGAACTACACGTCCCCAATCAGCACGTTCAGCAAGATCCCGATTCAACCACCACTGTAATCTAGAAAAGCTCAACAGTGTGCAGGCGTGAATAACGAGGTGGCGTAGCGATGGGTACGGACGTAAACTAGCTATCAGCCGTCTGTGAATGGTCATGGTGTCCACTCATGTGCGGGTCGTATGTCTGATGGTTGATAACGATGAATCAAGCTCTGTAACATCTGATCTGACAGTCAATCTGTCCTCCTGATCTACTGCGGCCCTAGCTCGACTGCTACCGACATGATGCTGAAATCTACCATTGTCCACCCATTCTTGTCAGCATTTTCTAATGGCCGCATCGCTTTGACTCATATGACGAGCTATTCTCCGATTTGCCCACCTCCCTCTTTCAGTCCAATGATACGACTTCTTTCTAACTCTGACAGTTGCTCGTAATAAGCTCGAATCCTGCGACGAGGCATTTTTTCAGTGGTTCAAAGGTATCCTAAATCGGAATACAACAGATATTTTCACCATTAGATTGAGAATCGCTTTTTATAGACCCCTGCTGAGTGCGCAGTTCCGATGCGCTGTAGCTCCCGCTATCCATTCGTTGGACACCAAATTTTAATCATTCGCATGTTCAGGTGAAATGTCATAGCATACGAAATTTCATTACAATCGGACAACTCCCTCTTGGTGCGGCGGGTTTTTCCCCCTTTTTTTTTATAGAGTGTAGTTTAAATGTGCCAAAGAAATATCAGAAAAAAGTTTGGTTTTTTTCTTTATGAATAAAAATTGGTTTTTTATTTTATAAACCCTCTTCTTACGCCATCAGAGGGCCTCGCGAAATGTATCTTGCCACATTAAGTGCAGGTTTCGCGCCGCCACTGATCCCACACTTACCTCAAAAAGGTGAACACCTTCAGGGACAAATTTTAAGCCAAATAATGTGAAATATACACATTAAATAGCGTAAATGAGTAGAAATAATATGTACTGTTTATACAAAATCAAATTTCTAGCTATACTCTCCCTAGAGAATAAAAAAATTTTAAAAACCTGAGGCTATAACCACGAATATTAAATTACGAATCTCCAGAAGTTATTTTTGTATGCGTGGAGAGTAATTAAACTAAAGGTCAATTAGTTGCAGTCCCTACTATAGTAATACTGGCAATCAATAGCATATATGCTTTTGCTTATTAAGACTTTGATTTGGTGATTTTTTTTGCAACCCACTAAAATTTGGCTACCCTTCCTTCATGGAAGAAATGATGGGCTCTCCTATAAGATTACTCAATACAAGCAATAAAAGTCGAGTCAGTTGTAGAACTGGCCAGAATATTTCTAGAATAGTCTCTAGATCTTAAACAATTCTTTCCTTCAATTCTTCCTTTCCCTTCTCAAAGTTTCAATATTCGCGACCCAATATTTAATCATGATTTTCATCGCGCCCCCCTCATACAATAACAATGTATTGGATTCAATAATACTGTACTTCGACGCTAAAACTACGATACGACCTTAACCTCTTATGTGCCACCAGCGTATATAAACGTCTCACTCAGTCAAAGCATTAATTTCCCCGGACATATATATACGCCTTTCCGAAGTACGACCTTTTCTATGCACTGCTATCCATAAAATTGTTCCGGAAGCTCTGGAACGCAATAAAATGATCTTGACAACATTTGCGAAGAATTTACTTATTTCAGAATATTTTTGCTTCTTTATTCCCCAATACATCACATACCCGCATCTACGTGGTAAATGTTTGGCATTGGAAAGCGAATAGCGTAACTTTTAATCGACAATTAAGGGAATAATTATAAACCGTACTAATTATAAAGTTAAGTGTTAATTTTTGTATATAAATTTATATATTAATCCATATGGTCACTTGTTCTTAATTTCGTTTGTTAAATTAATTATAAAATACATCGTGTAACACTGATACATTTATAGAGCCTGTATATCAGTGTAAAAGTGTGGTATTTTTATTATATATGTCGGAATGTGTTTTGTTTGTTTTGTTGTTTGTTTCTCGCGCCCCCCTCATAGAGTCGTCACCCCAGGGGAGGAGCGCCCCACAGTTTGAAACGCTGCCTTATGCAGTGCCGATTTAGAAAGCTCATTCGGGCCCTACGGGTGCCCCCGCGGAACTTCGGAAGATCGAAATTTATAACCAGAAACTGGTTAATTCAGCTTATCGGGGGCCCTTCTGGAAATAGCTTCGTGCCCAAGCTCCCAATAGAATAAACCGGACTGCCTTCAA
>BMAV01000108.1:0-10078 GCA_019973955.1 Trichonephila inaurata madagascariensis | reverse complement strand
CAGTTCAATGTGTATCATCAAAATACATTTTTTTTACATTAAAACGTATAAATTCTTCAGGTACATATCTTTTTGACATCCCATACATTTATTTAAGCAATTTTTCTCTTTTTTTACAGAAATGATTTTTTACAAATGACCTCGGAAATCCCCCGTGGATGAGTGAGTGAGAGAATATTAACGTCACCGTATTCAGCTACTCGAAGGCATTAAGCGACTGTCCTCGTAATTTTGAACCATGTCCAAGTGACGAGGATAACACCTGAACTGGCACCCTTCTCTCCTAATTTCAACAGCACAACAACGGAAGAACGTTTGAGCTTCGACATATTTAACGTGCATCGGCGTCAAAGCATCGGCATTGTTTTCAGCCCTAACACATCAGGTCTTCAGCGGTACTAGGCTCGAATTCATGACATGCCGGCCACGAGTTCGTTACATTGATCGCTAGGCTACCACAGATATCTCCCCCGAGGGATAGTGATGAAAAGGTACGATTACGGTTAACAGTTTAAAGAAGGGAAATGTTTATTGATAGAAGCTATGGAGACTAAGAGACGTTATATATGCACCAACTGTTATAGTGCTGGGGCCGCGGTAGCCGAGTGGTATAGGTATCGGATCGTGGCTTGCCTTGTCACGAGTTCGAGCCCAATACCACTAAAGACCCGCCGTGTAGGGCAGCGATGCACATTAAATCTGTCGAGAGCTGAAACGTCCTCCCGTTGGTGTGGTGTGGTGTGGTAGTTAGGAGAGGTGGTTGCCAGCTCAGGTGTCGTCCACGTCACTTGACCATGGTTCAAAATTACGTGGTCCGTCACCAAAAGCCCTCGTGTAGCTGAACAGTGCGACGTTAATATTCAATCAATTAATCAGTTATAGTGCTGGATTTGCAAAATATTGCACAATAACTTTATTTATTTTAACTCTTATTCAAACGTTGCATGTTATTCATAGTAATCAACATCAAATGGATTCCAAACCCTGGTCCTTAAGTTAAATTTGGCTTATATGAGCTTCATATTCTTAGTTTGAAAGAATGTATGAAAAATTCGGGAGAATGACACTGCTCTACAAACTGCAGAATGGTATTTTTCATGCAGTTATCTCATATATGTATGTTCTTGTTAATACAGAAATTTATGAGAGAATTATATCAATTCAACCCTCTGCCACAGACAAATTCAGATTTATTTAAATTTTTGGATTTGAGAATCTAACAAAAATTAATAAATAAATAAAGTACACACTTTTTTATTTATGAAAAAAATAACAAAATTAGGATATGTTGCCTTGAGGTAACACTCCTTTAAGAGGTCAAAATCTATAGTAGGATCATGTTATGAAAAATTGAAGCTTATGATGTAATTCCTGGTTTTCACGTAGCATAAGACTAACCCACATTTTTCATATTCATATTAGGTAAATCCAGCACACTTCGGAAACTTGCTCCATCTCGTAGTTCCAAGGTAACCTTGGTACTTCATTGCTCTCGTTGCGCCATCTAATTGCTATCCTTCATACTCTAGTTTGTTAAATAAGAGTTTTTTTAGACTGCGTGCTACGGTGCATGATTACTTTATGAAATCAATTCCATGAATGTTGAACGGAGTATTGACTACAGTCTAGGCAATGCTAAGTAAAAAATTACATGGGGTAGTAAATTTTTTTAGAATTGTTTATATATAAGAATTTCTTAAGAAAAACGTATTAAGAAATACACTTCCATAGCTTTTTGGCAGAACAGTCAACATTCATAACAAAATGTGCAGACAGTACAGTCCTGAAAACTCGGTGTAATGTAGACAGAAGGTTGGCCGAGATTGTGAAAATACTGGTTTATAGAGAACGGGATTAAAAAAAATAAAAGCGAATATTTTTAATCAGAAAATGTTATACTGCACTTATATCTATTGCTTGCTTGAGAATACAACAGAAAATGAACTACCCAAATACCCTTAAACAAAGGAAACGGACGTACTCTATGAAGGCATAGAGCATTTAATACATGAAAATGTGAAAATTAATATGTACACAGTTTACAGTAATTTACCTGATCAGACCACCTCAGAAAAATACTGTTGGAATTTGCATATTGTTATTTATCTTATAATCTTGAATGTAAATTTGTAAGCCAACGGTAAAACCCGATTGCTCTTGCTATTTATACTGGTGCATCTGGCACCATAGTTTGTATTGAATGAATTGCGTCATTAAGGATATGAACTGCAGAAGACTGGTTGTTATTTTTCATATCTGGTACATTATCAAGTCCGTACAAGATGAACAAATACTCTAGGAAGGCATAAAGTTGTCTATAATAAAAATTAAGTTACCAACTTGGCAACTTTTTTCAAAATAAATGTGCAATGGTCTATGCCTTCCGTACTGCACTATGCGTTTCGCTGCTTCACCTCGAATTCGACGAAGGAACATAAGTCCATAACCTACGAACCTTGTTCAAAATACTGAAGAGCAGTTTTAACAGCCTTTAGTCTCTCACTAGGTAATATTTTAGGAGTTTGCACAGGGTCCTCAGCGTAAAGCCTTCATCATTTTCCGGTACTTTTTCATTAACTGTGTTAGCAGTAAAAATTTCTGCATGTGGGACCTGGAACGGTCTGGATGTGGGTTTTTTTTTTACCTGCAAGGGAGGGTGGGGTTGAGTTATCCGGAGGGTCGGGTTATCGAGTGCCGAGTTTTCGGGATACTACTGTATGAACAATGTAAATATGCATGTGTAAATATTCCGCATACTTAAAACACACACACATTTTTTCTTTTTGTTTTATCATATATTTAGTTCCCTTACATTCAACATTTTTTGTCACTTCGATGTTTTACTCTCCATACAAAATCTGGAATCAATCTTCACATTCTTTATTTATCTCTTTTTAAAAAAATTTTTAAATTGAAATAAGAGAAATGAATTATTTTCTTACATTATCGAATAAAAGGGCTTATTTGCTGAAACGATGATCATAACAGAAAGATAAATTTTCTCTCCAGTCCACATAACAGCGTATTCTCCTTTATTTCAAAGGGAAAAAACAATCCACATCTGTTAAAAAAATATTTAAAAAAAAAAAAAAACAAGCATGATTCCCTGTAATATGCACTAAATTCCCACTCATATATTTCTTTCAATTTTCCACCAAAACCCAAAATTAAAAATTTTCCCCATTTTTTTTCCCAGGTTGACATTCTATAATTGATTGGACCTAGTACTGTCCCTAACTCCGATAACAATGAATAATTCAAAGAGAGGGGTTTGTCAGAAACTAACTACGTTACCACGTCCACTGTGCATCTCTAAGTTTGCTCGGTTTTTTCCTTTTTTCCTTTTTCTTGCGGAGATTCATCTGTATAAAATTATGGCTATCTATTTTGAGCTGGTGAGCATAGTTTGATAAATAAACTTCACGATGATATTTCATTTTAAGAATATTTTTTTTTCTGTATTTCCCTTGGGGAATCTTAGGTTTTCGGCATGAGTTATGATCCTGGGAAGGGGTTTAGACATTTCACTTCTTATGTTGGGAAAATTTGATTTTCTTGCTTGTTTTCCCTTGCTTTGACTGTAATGGAGGGATAAAGGATTACCTTTAGGGAAATTTGGAAATGACTAGTTAGGAAAGAGTGTGAAAAGGATGTCGCCGTGCTGTAGGATTATTATCCCCAGATGAAAGATGTTTAAATTAGATATATGCGTGTGAATAATATTGAAAAGGAGAGAAGTTTATTTGTATTTCTTGAAAATAAATACATGATTAACTTTAATTCGTTCGAAAAGAATTTTTAAAAAGGAGTATCAGACCCTCTTACAATGATTACAGTTGTCTAGAATCCATCCTATTGGTCCAAATGACACAGCATTTGAGCTACAGATAGTTCAAATGATGCGCTTGACATTTATTAAATAAAAAAAAATTAGTACAAATTTCCGTCGGTTCGTGCTGCTGTCACACACATAGCGATATTTAATATGCCTTTAAAATATGTGTCAAAAATATGAAGTAACATGAATAAAACCGTCCAATATGATACCCTGTGCTGTAATCGCAAAATCATATTTTCAACAGTTGGTAGGAGTAAATCTGCCGGAATATTTAAAACATGGCGCCGAATGCTGTCCTTCAGATAAGGCAAAGTTGGTGGCCTTTGACGGTACACATAGTCCTTTAGATAACCCCCCCAACTAAAAATTCGAGGGTCATATCCGGTGAACGAGGTGGCCATGCTGTTGAGAAATGACGGCTGATCACCCGTGTATTTGCAAAACGCTGTTTTAGCAAATCCTTTACATGTCGATCAATGTGCGGAGGAACGCCATACTGCATGGAAGTTGTACCCTGAAGGCATCCACGCCGTTGAAGTTTTTTTTGTGGGATTAGAAAATCCCTCAGCATATCAAGATATCGTTTTCCTGTGACGGAACAGATTTGAATTCCACTTAATGAGTGAGTGAATATTAACGTCGCACTGTTCAGCTACACGAGGGCTTTTGGTGACAGACCACGCAATTTTGAGCCATGGTCAAGTGACGTGGACGACACCTGAGCTGGCACACCCCCTCTCCTAACTACCACACCTACGGGAGGACGTTTCAGCTCTCGACAGATTTAGCGTGCATCGCTGCCCTACACGGTGGGTCTTTAGTGATACTGGGCTCGAACTCGTGACAAAACCAGACACGATGAGATACGTATACCACTCGGCTACTGCGGCCACCAATTCTACTTAGTTTCATCTATTCAAAAAAATAAGGTCTAATGAGAAAGGTAGATGTGAAAGCACACCATACCCTCACTTTTTTAGGATGCGTAGGTTTTTCCTGGATATCGTGAGGAGGCACAATCTTGATTTTGTAGGGGTAGAAATGCAAAATCCGCCGTAAGATTTTCGCACAGTGGAATACGGCGTATCCAATTCATGGGATACAACTGGCAGACTGACAGTACCATCCGGAGACGGACTGCTGGCTTCAAAGCCCGCAGTAGCCACATTTTCGATGCGAGAAGACGGGATGTGCTTCCGTCCTCTAACTAGAAAAATGCCAAGTTGTCCAGTTGTTTCAAATTTCTGTATCATCTTGCGTAGGGCATATGGAGACATTGGACCTCTTCGTATCCGTTTTATACGGAGGAATCCTTTCACAGCTGCAACGGAATTCTGCCTGTTCTTGTAGAACAATTTTACCAATAGCATTTTTTCTTTCAACATAAGCATGATGATCACACAGAAAGCAATACTTCTGTAGCAAAAACAGCCATTTTTTTTATCCAAAAAATAATGCTAATAAGCATGCGTTGAAACACAAATGCTGTCTTCGATTTGAATATATGCAAATAAGTACCATGTGTGTTATAGCATCATCTATCAGCGAAAGTGCGTACTAATTTTTCTAATTTAATAAATGTCAAGCGCATCATTTGAATTATCCGCAGTTAAAATTCTATGTCATTTGGACCAATAGGACGGATTCTAGAGCCCTTTGAATTAGGAAACTTATTTCTTGCTAACCCTGTAAATACGCATGTATTTAATAAAAAGCAATGAAATAAAAACATTCACAAGAACATAATGCAAAATTTAGCAATGACAAAATCTTTACAGATTTTCGCTTTCGTTTTTTGATCAGAAGAAGCTCCATTTTTATTTATAGTATATATATATATATATATATATATATATATATATATATATATATATATATATATATATATATATATATATATATATAATATATATATATATATATATATATATATATATATATATATATATTATATATTATAATATTATATTATATATATATATAGTTAAATATATATATATTTTATAATATATAATTATTTTATATTTTACATATATTATATATAGTCTTATTCTCTACAAACAGAGATAACATCCAACAATCACTTTCGATAGATATATATATATCAGCCATTCTATGATTTAAATTGCCATTAAAATCCAGATACAGCAATAACTTTTTTTGCATCAGATTTGGCGCGGGTCTTGCATCTTTAAGTGCAAATTTTAGGTAAGTTACCCTATCTTGTAATGGATTTAGATATTTTATCCATTACTTTCAATAGGTTTTTGCTAGTATTATTTACATAAAGGAGGAAGGTTGTTGTCCATAAAACATGTTCAACCCCACTTATATAAAAATTATTTTATAATATATTAGCTGTTCCTAAGTCAAAAGTTTAAATACTACAGAATCCATTTTATAATTTTTAATTTTCGGTTGATCATTTTGTCCTTCATTGTGTAATTTTCTTACGATGTTTTTTCGAATGTGTTGGGATGTTATCTCTTGTTTGTAGAGAATAAGACTATATTTATATATATATATATATATATATATATATATATATATATATATATATATATATATATATAAATTTAAAATTTTTAAATTTTATATTTGTTCTTCGAATAATTTTCCAGTTTCACGCAAAATTACTTCAAAAGTCTTTTAAAACCATAGAGAAAAGCTGTACAAAATAATCTTGTATAAAATAAAGCTGACTTCAACTCTAAAGCGTTCCTCATGTCATCTACAGGTGATAATCATTTTAAAAAGGTAATGATCATTTCCGTGAGTAACAGAAATACCTCACCAGCAGCAGCACCAACTTGACATTGTTAATCGTGGTCAGATCCACTGCAAAGCACTGACAGCGCAATTTAGAAGAGGGCCACCGTTTCGACCAGTCCTTTGTCCTGTAAGTAGGGGTCGTAAAATTATCCTACCCTAAAAAAGGGAAAGGGAACATTTTCCTTCCATTGTTCGAGGAAGCTGAATGTGCGACCAAGCCTATCTTAAGGCTCAGATGACCAGTTGGGAAGTTGAAGAGTATGACATCCGAAAGTTGGTTGACGTCATGTTACTTTATGACGAGATGGTATGGTCTATTATTTTAATAAAGATATATAAAACACACATAATTTAAGGTATCCGACTACGTTCGGAACCATGATTTTAAAAAAGCGCATAAATGGATAATTTTCATGATATTTAGTGTCACTTAGATTAGAATATATGTTTGAAATTGTTTTAAGGACATTATTGACCAAAAAATTTATTTATACTATTTTGGAAAAATTAACTTAGAATAACCCTTTTTCCAAATGCTCTTTTTGTAAGAAAAAATGCTTCTATTGTATTAATATTTTGCCTGTATATAGCTCAGACCTTTGTACAGAGGCTCAACTATGATTTTTGAAAAATTCAAATTATTTTCAGAGTTACAACCATTTGAAATAATTATCACGGAGTATTTTCTTAAAATTCCTCCCTTCTGTTTTCGTAAAACATGGATAAACCGACTTCCGAGTTATGCGTTTCAAAAATGCTAGTTGAGCCTCTGTACAGAGTTCTGAGCTGAATACAGGCAAAATATTAATACAATAGAAACATTTTTTTACAAAAGGAGAACATTTGGAAAAAAGGTTATTCTAAGTTAATTTTTGCCAAAATATTTATTTAAATAATTTTTTTGTCATAATGTCTTTAAAAAAAACTTTATACATGTATTCTAATCTAAGTGACACTTATTTTAAATATTATCCATTTACACGCTTTTGCAAAAAACCCGGGTTTCCCAAGGTAGTCGGACTTAAAAGAAAATTTCGATTTTTTAATCTAAAAAGAATGTTTGATAAATTTTTAATCTATAGATATGTGTAGTAGTGGTCTTCAAACTGTGTTCCAATGGACACTGAGGTTCCACGAGGCGTACTCAGGGTTTCCACGAGTCATTGAAAAAATAATCGAAAAGAAACTTACAAATGTATATGCGAAATGGATTCCTTTTCTCTAAAAAGTTTGTATACCCATAAGAATTTAAAGCTCATCCGCGTCATCAAGAAAATGAAGATTTTATTCATACGTAATAACTTTATTTTGCAATACTCTTTAAACTTTCATTATATTATAATAAAAGAATATTAAAACGTTTTATCTTTATACATATATATTGCTTATTAGATTGTAAATTTTTTTTTATTTACTATCCTGAGCTTTACAAGACAATTTCATACCCGTTAGTGCAATGTCTTGCAAAACTAGTTTTCTAATGGAAAATTGACTTTTTTTTATATTAGTGGAAAACACTTGCAATGTCGTCCATCCGGTATAGTGGTTAGCGACGCTGACTGCTGTGCCGTAGGGCTGGGGTTCGAATCTCGGAGAAAGTATGGATGTTTGTAAATGAATACTGCCTTCGCAGCATGGGAGTACTAAAAATAGCGGTTGAGCCTCAAGTCCTCTCGTAAAGTTGGTGAAAAGGCAAGAAACGTAGGAGGCTCCTGACCACGGCATATTTTTCTTATCTTATGAGCTAATCAGTGAAGCGGGCGGTTAATGGCTAGTATGAATATATAGGTATGCACACACACACAAGGCATTATTTTTTCAAAAGATATGTGTACCTATAATTGGACGTACCTAAATTTGGGCGTTAATGCTGAGTAAAAAAATCTCAGATGACAATTATTTTGGACAATGTATCGTGGTGGAAGTTACCATGTTGACACACTGATCACTCAAGGCGATTTCATGTGTTTTTACTTGGCTAAATATTTGCTCACTTGCCATAACAATATAATTAACATAAAATAAAAGCACTGAATGAACTGCGCTACCAAAAAAACCCCTGTTTTTGTTTTGTGGACTCTATATATCCCCACAATAAAATAAAAAACATGGCTGTTTTTACCTTTTTTTTTTTTTTGTTGTTGTTGTTGTTGTATGCGCATTCACTTGCATTTATAGTTTCTATAATTTTCATTGTTAATACAATGCACGAGGTAAAAAGTCTAGTACCATTCAAAACTCATGCAATATTACGTAAGGGACTTAGGATGGAGAACAAATATCATTGTATCATAAAATCTTGAATTTTGAAGGCTATAACTTACAACTATAGGGGTTGCACAATGAATATCTCAATTCTGGTATTCTAACAATACCACAATTGATAATTCAAAGAGTTATTTTGATACCATGTACAATCATGTGATTTTTTGGGAAAAACACTTACATGTTTATTTATATATATATATATATATATATAGCTTGTATATCACACAAAGTACGTACAACAGGCATTGCTAAAATCTTGTCAATGCAGGTATGTCCACCGTGGGGTTCTATACAACCATCACCACATACCGATCACAGCATAGGAAGGTATCCTTGCTTATTGGACTCTGTTGCCAAGCAATAAGACATCACCATAGGGCATTCCAAATATTTTCACTTTAATTTAAATCCAGGAAATGTGATGGTTATGCTAGATGTTCGCTATCTAGGTAATCGTATGGGGGGTCTATGCTATAACACGTAACGTTGTCTTCCATGTAATGTAAAATATCTATAAAAATAGTGCTTAAAAGATGAAACTACGACACAGGGGACTAGCTACCACCGTATCAGCCGTATCAATTATAAGGGGCCCCCACATATGTAACTACAGTCCTACTAACAGGAATCCATATCTAAAAATAGGCCCCGAAGGAATTTTGATACAGGGCCCCCACAAATCTAGCTACGCTAGTGCTGCAGTAAAATTTAATTAATATTTTGAACCCCGTTCATAGTCCCAGTTGATATTATATGTAATGTTGTGTGCAGCCATTCACTTCGGTATCTCTTCCCGTACTATAACACTATAAGAACTGTATTCGTCCCTGGTATATATTTTTTACAGGTTCGAGGCGTGTTAGGATTCCCATGTTAGATCAGTTGGCATCTACAATAAGATGAAAGATTGAATTTACTTTCAGATGATAAGGTCACGCATAACCTGTTATTCTCAGTTAAATTTTTATTTCACGTCAGTGTTGATACTATTGCTTGTTGGGCTACGCTGCTTTCTTGTCAGTGAAAATTCAAGTAACAGGTACATACATTTGCTTTCATTTGAAAAGTTTTACGTGAATACTTGTGGCAGCTCAAAGTTCATTTGCCCTTGAACAACTATTTGGGATAAAGGTTTTTCTCTTCGTTGAAAATAAACTGCAGTCCACAGTCCCAGACTTTGGGAATCCCAGATTGCGCTTT
>BMAV01000106.1:0-17996 GCA_019973955.1 Trichonephila inaurata madagascariensis | reverse complement strand
TTTATTTTAAAGTATTAAAAGCTTTTAAATTCATACATGAACCTATAATTGCTGTAATCATTAGTATCATGTTCAATTTCCCCCTCAAACAATTTTTCTGTTTCTTGATTAAAGCACCGTTTTCAGTCTTTAAATAAAAAAAGTTACATAGATTTAAAAATATATAGTTTAAAAATTTAAAAAAGTTTGAAACACCAACATTTCCTAAAATAAAATTTTGAATTTGCAAAACATAGGGATGACTAAAAACCTCCATACAGTGTATTCATTCAAAATAACTGTATATTTTGGACCTAAGTAAACACTAAAAAAAGGACAAAAAAAAATTGAATAGAATATCAGATAAATTTGTAGCTAATATTAATATATATGAAACCTTTAAACAATTGTTACTTCATTGTGGGACATACTTTCCCCAAAATTTTCTCTCTTTGTAGTATAAAATTTTTATTTCAAAATCATGAAATCTGTTTTCCAATTATAGGAAAAATTTTTTCTGTTTTAGGTATTTTTTGTTAATATTTAATAAAAATAGCTATCGGATATTCAGAAAGTGGCTGTTAGAGATGAAATAGAGTTGTTTTTTAAAGGTTTAAAAATGCCTTATATTTTATGAAATTTAATAGGTTTTAGAGAATTAGCAACTGGATTTACACTCTGAAATCTATTTATATTCAAAAAGAAAAAATTGGACTCCCCCCATAATTTTTCCCCAAAAAAAAGTTATCTCAAACTAAATGTCGGTAAAAAAGAAAAAAGGGGTTTTAAAATGGTTTCATTCTAATCATTTGAATATACATATTTGATATAATCAACAAATAATTTTTATTTAGAATACTAATTAATAATACATAAAAAATAGTTCCATTTTTAGAAAGGTTTATTTGTAATTTCCCTGAATAAACAAATTAGAGAGAATATTTAAGAACTCATGATATAAACTTTTTTATACATTTGATATAGTAGACATCATTGAAAACACTTCTGCTCCATTAGGGCTGCATATGTGCGAGAAACACAGATAATTTTTAAACACAAGTACATAGCAATTGATGATAAAAATAAAATTTTCAAATTACAGATGTAATTTTTCATAAAATCATTTGATAAGAAAAACCATAAAATGCAAGATCCATAAATATATACAGTTTTAAAACTGTAGAACATTTTCAAGATTTATTATTCGTATTTATACATTGATCATTTTATGAACATTTACCTTGTAATTATGTATTGAATTTCCAATTTTAAATACATATTTATATTGGTTTGCATTCAAAAAGAGATGTCGCAAAATTATTTCACAAATTAAAATGAGCTATCTCATACAACTAAAAATGTTGGCTCAAGTGTAGTATAGGGGGGGCCACATGGGATTTAGCAATTTTTATCTAAATGTCATGGTGAGATATCGAATTCCTTCTAAAATAATTAATACCAAAAAAAGTACCTTGGTGACCTCTTTTAGTCGACAAAAAAAAAGGACTGTGCCAAGTGCCCCCCCCCTTATTCTACACTTTAACCAAAATATCTCACAAGAAAAAAATTCGGTTAAAGTGTAGAATAGGGGGCCACTTGGCACAGACCTTTTTTTTTTTTGGTGACTAAAAGCAATCGCCAAAGTGCTTTTTCGGAATTATTTATTTAAGAATGAATTCGATATCTCAACATGACATTTAGATAAAAACCACCCAAATCTGAAGAAAAATCACCAAATCCAAAGTGCCCTCCCCCCATACTACACTTGAGACATAGATCTCTAACATATTTGGATATAAATTATAGTTCAGAAGAAAAAAAAAAGAAAATTTGTACAATTAATATTTTTACTCTCTCAAACTTAAACTATACTTCAGCTAATCCATTTGCCAATGGAAAACTAAATCTTAGCAGAATTTTATATGAACTTTGGCACCCAAAATGTTTAAATATGAAGCAGACAATTCATTTAATTCAAGTTTGCAAAGTATTAAATTATTTTTTGTATATAAGAAGTAAAATTATCGAAGAGAAGAAGATTTATATAATTTCACCTTGGCCCAATCAGAACGCTTTACGCTCCAGGTGTTAAAATGTGAAAAACATCATTATTTAAGTTAAATTAAAACTCAAACACTGATTATGTCTGAATGTTTCAGACATCACTAAAAAAAATTTTCTTTGCTTTCATTGGTTTTGAAAAATGGATAATGTGAAAGGAGAAAAAAAGATGGTAACTTCTCAGATTTGTAATTTCAATACACAAGAACACATACACACAATTCTTACAACAAAATATTCAATTCTTACAAAATGCCAAATATTTAATCTAGTATAAATAATAAAAACATATTTTAAACAAGACCATTGAGATGACTGTAATTAAGATTACAAATGAGCATGGACAGAATTAGCCTAAATTACACTAAAAATATTTTTAATTTTCAATTTATAAAACTTTTTTTCTTTTCAAAAAATAAGTTATCTTACCCAATAATATCGCCATATTTTTCTTTCATTTTCTTAAATGTCTTGTGGGGCTCTTTACCCAAGAAAGGCAAATATCCAACAACAGGAAGTCCCACAGGTCCAGGAGGTCCTTTTACTCTGAATATTGTACCATTTGATTAACTTCTGCATAAACTTTATTAAAAATAAGCAACCAATTGTAAATAGTAATCCATTTGTCACCGAGATTAGGCTAGTAACACTGAAATATTTTTGAATTGTTTCTAACTCCATGACATATATAACTATTTTTTCTGAAAAGTTGAAAAAATAGATTACATAAGTTATTATTTATAATCTTATTCTCCCATCTGACACTATCCTAAGATAATTTACCAATTTGAAAAAAAGAACTGTTATCAGGTAAGATAAATAACACTGGCCATTACACAACACGTTAATTTTGCCCATGTTGCATTCATCTTATCTTAAAAAGAATATTCCTTCTAATAATCCACTTATTCTTGCCACTTTGTATCAGTTTTTGATATCAAAAGCTGATACAAAGTTGATTTGTTTGGTTGAAATTTTGGCGTCACATCTTTCAGTTTTAAAGAAAAGTCGTTAAATAGACAATCAACGACGGATAAGTGATTGTGAACATTAATATAAAAAACATCGTTTTTTTTTATTTCGTTTAAGAAAAAATTTATCAAAATTAAAGGGTTGATTTGTCGAATCGGCCGCTTCTCGCGCCAAGTGTTTTCTTGCCAAATCGATAAAAGCTTAAATCTGGTAACCCTTCTGAATTTGTTCTCAGTGAACGAGAAGTCGTTTTGACAAAAACCCTAAATACCGAATTTTCTTAAATTTGGCGAAAAGCGGCCGATTCGACAATTTTTCCCTTAAAGTTCCAAGAGGCAATAATCCATCCCCAAATGAATTATAAAAAAAATGTTTCGAAAAAATGGGGAATTTTTTTTATTTTAAAAACGAAAGTATATTTTAATTAAATACGAATCGAACACAAAAGCTACAATTTTATTGGCGTGCTTTCGTGTTTTAAACAAAATCTGAACTTTCCCCACATTTAAAATTGAAACTTCGTATCGGGAAAAATGATGGTGTTGCCACCTACTCTATAAATATACAAATACAACAATTCTTCCACGTTTGAACTAGGGCTTACAGCTTCTGCTGTTCCACATCCCTCGCCCTAAAAAAAGAGGGGGGATTGCTACATAAATTTGAATGTTTATTCTCAGTTAAACTAGATGCTTGCGCAGTTCATAACATTTGTGACAAACCTATTATGCTCTCAAGATGAGTTAGTGTTTATTAATGTCGCAATATAAAGCAACACAAGAACTACTAGAGGTGGACCACGTAATTTTGAATCACGATAAAGTGCAAATATAACATTTGAGATAGTACCATATATTTGATTGCATTTTTCTAACTTCCACATACCCCACGGGAGTTTATACCACCGTATTAGCCGAATCAATGATAGAAGGGCCCCCAAGCTACAGGGGAACAAATGTGTAAGCGAAAACCCCAAAATGTTAAGGGGCCTCACTAGAGGGTCCTCAAAGAATTTTGATACAGAGCCCACTCAGGACTACCTAAGCCAGTGACATAACACCGATGTGAGGACTTTGATCCCCGATAGATTTAACGTGTATCAGCTGCTCTAAACGGCGGCTTTCATTAGCACTAGGGTTCGAACTTGTAACACGTCGGCAATGAGATCGTTACCATTATCACTAGGCTATTGCGTTGTGTTGTTCCTAGGATAGCATTTACTAAATGTTTTAATAAGTATAACAGATTGGTAAATGTAATATACTTTATATTAAGAGTCCCTATATCTCTTCATAATGGAGCACAAATATGATGTTTTTTTACTGCAAACACGAAAAGCTGAACTCGAAACTCAGATTTTTTTCCTGACGACATATTCGATTCCTTATTTTCCGAAGTTAAGCGAGAAATTTGAAATTCAAATACATGTAATGTAAAACACAGCTATCAATATTTCGTACAATAGATTTTTTTTAAGCAATCATAATGCTCTCAATTTGAACATAAACCACTATTTTCCATTTTATATTAGCATTCTTAATCTCTGGATCATCGCAAACCAATAGAGGTAATCAAAAAGGTAAATTAAACGTACAATTTCAAAATGCATCTCCAAAGCTTACTTTTTTACATCAAATTATTTTTGCACTTTTTGATTACACATACCTCAGAATTGTCTAAAAATTAAATTATTATTAGCTATACTAACACCAAGTTGAACTTCATAAGATTTAATAGAAATTCAAAGTACTTGTGATTTAAAACTATTTAAGAGAACTCAAGATCATTGTGTCTTAGCTAGTCCTGAATCAAAATTTCTTGGGAAACTTTTTTTGGGGTGCCCCTTTACAAGTTAAGATATTTTGCTTATATATTGGAGCCCCTGTCGCTTGGGGCCCCGTATCATTGATGCAGTGGTAGCTACGCCCTTGCTCAAGATGCAAAAGTGCACAATCTTTAATTTTTGTTGAAGTTTTTGGAAATCCGGGACGGAAAATTACTAATTTATATTTATATCATATGCCAATTTAATTTTAATAAATTTACAACATTTTGTGATTTTAAGTTTTTTGTCCTGCATTGCTTCTCTTGTGATTTATAAAATTTAAAATAATTTTTTTCATAAACTTTTTGCTTATGCCGAAGAATTAAAAAAAGAATTTAACGCGAATATTGTTCAGTTTAAGATCCAAAACACTGGGGAAAAGGGGGATTGAACATCGCATTACATTTATTCTAAAAAATCTCTAAATTCATTTTCAGCCCCGAAATTTTTAAATATATAATCAAAATAGGTAGAGCTCTAACTTTAATCTACCTGTAAATAATTATAATTACAGCAACCGTTGGTGTCAAAATTTGTCACACATATAGTTACTGCAAAAGATACATTAAAAATTCACTACACTGTATAGACAGAAATAGAATGCCAAGAATGATAATTATAGAAATAAACACAATGTACAAAAAATATTTTCCTTCATATGATTTTCATTCAAAAAAATCAGTCAAAAATTGTTCCAGGAGAGTTCATTCACATAGAGAGATGAGAACTATTTTATAGGATATACATGAACTGGAGATTACTCTCTCTTAACTATCAAATATATTTTTTATACCAAAGTATTTTTTCTTGGTTCTAAAACTCTTAATTTGCAACTGATATAAATTCTCATTTAAGTAAATTACGTTTTTTTTTTTTTTATAAGAATGAAAAATTAAAAAATTTGTTACAAATAAACTAAAACTAAAAATGCAGTCTAGCATGTGTGTTTTTTTAATTTTTTAACCTTTACAACTAAAAAGGGGGAGGGCGACTAAGGAAATTCATTTGGGGTGGGAGACTTGGCAATAGTAGTTTTCCCTTTGGGCAGGATCCGGGGCCCGGGGCCCCTAAAGAACATTAAACATTGCCATTTTTTTAAATGGTGCATTTCTCTCGGGGCGAACTTTCCCGGGAAAACACTTTTTTTTTTTGTGTAACAATATTTTTTTCTGAATGCATTTTTTTTAAATGAAACTAAATTAAAATTTTAAATCAAAACAATCTAAAAAATAAACGATCAACGTGTCCCACCCCCAAAACGGGCCGCAAAAAAAATTTTCAAACGTTGACCGGTCCCAGCGATAAAAAAAGGGTTTGGGGGCACTGCTTTAGGGTGTTCAACCTCAATGTAATTCCACCGAAAGGCCAGTCAGTTCTAGAAAATGCAAAAGAAATTTAAGCTTAGCTTTTATTATTTAAGTTTCAATTTTCCAAAGATTTGAGCCTGGTTGATATATTGTCTGCAAACATGGGAGGGCAGGGTTCCATTCATTTGGGCAACTTTTCATTTTTAATTATTTTTTTAAATAAATTTTTTTATGAAAAGGGTTTTTAAATATTAAAATTTTTTATCAATTTTTTTATTTTTTGGGAAAAATTAAATAAATTTATTATTTAAATTATTTTTTTATTAGATTTTATAAAATTGTTTTTAAAAAAATATTTAAAATTATTATTAATAAAAATATTTAAATAATTATTAATTAAAATTATTTTAGTTATTAATATTAAAATTAATTAATTTATTTATTTATTATTAATAAAAATTTTTTAAATAATTATTAATTAAAATTATTTAAATTATTACTAGTTAAAATTAATTAATTTATTTATTATTATTTAAAATTATTATTAATAAGAATTATTATTAATAAGAATTATTATTAATAAGAATTATTATTATTAAGAATTATTATTATTAAGAATTATTATTAATAAGAATTATTATTGATAAGAATTATTATTGATAAAAATTATTATTAATACGAAGTATTATTAAAATTATTTAAATAAATTTTTTAAAATTATTTAAATTTATTTAAAAAGGACTTATTAAATGTTTTATAAAATTATAAAATAACCAAATTAATAATATATAAAAAACACATTTTGTATTATATTAATTATAAAATAATTAATTTAATAATAATATACTCTTTATAAATTTTTTATATTATGTATAATATTTTATTTATAGTATATTGTATTTCATATTATAAAACTATTTGTAATCATTTAATATTTATTATGTATTTTATTATAAATATTATTCATTAATATAAAAATATATTTATAAATTTTAATATAAATATTTATATAATTACAGTATTTTTTTTTTACTTTATAAAACACAAAATAATTACATAAAATATCATTTAATATCAAATAAACCTTTCATAAATAAATTTATTTAATTTTAAAAATAATTAAATGAAATGGAAAAAAAAAGTTGATTGATGAAACGAACCCTGACCCAGAGCATAGTATTCAGACGATATATCAACCAGGTTACGAAATCGTTGGAAGGAATTGAAACTTAATTGTATAAAAAGCAAGATGAATTTCAAATGCTATTTCCCCGGAATTATTGGACCCTAAGAATTACATTGAACCCAACACCCAAGAATCTCTTTCCTTCAAGCGCCCCGGGGGAAATTCCCATTCTTGTCCTCTTTAACATTTTCTTCAAAACCCATAAAAATTCATTTTGAATTTTAAATTTTCTAATTTATTTAAAAAAAAAATATTTCAAAATTAATTAAATTTTTAAAATTTCTTGGTTTCCCCCCGGAAATCAAAATTTGGGGGGCCACCCCCGGAAAACTTGCCCATTTAGAATTTTCAAGTTTTTAACTTTTGCTCCCAAAAGGGAATAACATTTATGGGAAAAATAAAAAAATAAAATTTGAAAAAATTTTTAAATTTTTATAATAAAATAAAAAAATTAATAAAATAACTTCATGATTTAAAATATTAAAATTTTGCCCAATTTTATAATTTACTTTAAATTAAAATTTAAACCTTTGCAAAAAATCTTTTTGCTTCTACATTTTATTGTAGGTAATAAATTTGAAACCTGGTAAATCTTGGGCCTTTTCAAAATTTTATTAAAAGAGGGGCAATAAATTTTGAATATTTCAAATTTTAAATATTTAAAAAAATTTGATTTAAAAGAGAAAACTTCCATTTAAAAATTGAAGCCTTAAAAATTTTTTTAAAAATTTTTGTTTTAAAAATTAATAAATAAAATTTAATTCCCCAAAATTAATTTTTCTTAACTTTAAGTTAGGAAAAACCCTTTTTCTAAACTAGATTCCCATAAAAATTATTAATTGGGGGGAAAATTGTTTCAAATAGATAAAAAAAATTTCAAATTGTAAGAAAATGTGTTTCAAGTGATGAAAAAGGTATTTTCAACATATGTATGATATAACTGTGACGATGGTCAGATTAGTGCTTTCGTTCTTTGAAGCATAAAGGTTGAGGTGATAGTCTCGTGACAAGACCATTTTGTGTTATAAATTCAGTCTCTTTTTGTGGGGGTGGAGAAATCTCGAATTTTTTCAAAGTTTCAGAAAAGTAAAACAATAATTCCATCCATGCTATTTTTTCACGGACATTTCCCCTTCTACCAAAAAAGGAAAAAAAGGGAAAAGAAAAATTTGGGTATTTTTATTTGAAAGGGGAAATAATTTTAGAATCATAAGATATTATCAAAACCCAAGGGTTGGAATTTTTTTAGCGGTTTCTAAAAATTTTCCTATGATTCAGGGTCAGCATAAAAAAAATTTGAAAAATTGATTGTGCATAATGAGCAAAGTTCACGAATAAAGGTCAAAAATACAGATTCAAAGTTTCATTATATATTAATTAAGCATTATTTAAAGATTTTTGTTAACATAAAAAATAAGCTTTTAAAAAAATAACTATTCCCCTTTAGCATAAAAAAATTAAAATGTCTTGACGTCTTGTTTGGGGGGAAACCCCACCTTCCATTCATTTAAGTTTTATGGCCCGAACAGGTGGGTGACAAAATGCCCTGGTGGGCAAAAAAACGTGGCCGTGAGTCATTGTTTTTTGTCTGACCTCGGGGAAACGCCGAAACCCCATCTAGGTTATAATGGTCAAAGAAAACCGGAAACCCCATTGACAATAGGCGAACCTGTATGAAGGGGAACCCCGTGCCTCGGCCGTGGGGAGAATGGGATTATAAAACCCCAAGTGGTGTGATGAAAAAGGGGGCAGAAGAATAAAATTTTGCGCCCCCAGTTTCGACGGACCAGGAATGTATTTGTTTTCCCCCGGAAAAAGTCCCGGGAACGGGGGCAGACTTTTGTGGCTGCCAAGGGGGAGACGGGGGGCGGGGGACCCGCCCCTGGTTTTTAAAAAGGTTTTTTTGGGGAATTTGGGAGAGACCCCGGGGATGGGGGGAAAACTAAGGAGCCCTGAAAAAAAAAGGGATTGGAGAGGAACGGAAAAAAGGAAAAAGAGGAACCCGGTGGCGTTGGGAGATGAGCAGTTTTTTGGGGATTAACCCCGTGAGATAGACGCTCACCGGGCATATTTATTATTTTTTTCATATTTGTCCCCGGAAAGCAAAAAAATGTTTTAAATTTTAAAAGGGGTGTGACGTTTTTTCTTTTTTTTGTTATCTACCACGACGTTATAAAAAGGTGGCCATTTAAACTGCATTTTAGGCCTGGAAAAAAACCACTGGGTTTTCTTTTTGGGGGTTTTCTACAGCAAAACAGGCAAAAAAATTTGCAAAAAAAAAAGAAAAAATTTTTTTTTCCCCCGAGTGGCCTGTACCGTATTTCAACACTCACCGGTGCATATATCCCCCAAAACCCAAATTACAGAGAAATAATTCTAAGAGGATAAAAAATAAAAAAATCCTTTCGTTTATCAAAAAAACATACCATTCGCTTCGAATTAAAAGTTTATAGTATCATGTAATCAAAAAATTTAAAGAAATTAAGATCCAAAAAAAACAACCCCTACGGATGTTGGAAACAATTAAACCATTTTTTTAATGAAATTTCCCTGATGTGCTCAATTGGAACCCCCAATGCAACCACGTGAAAAAACAGCATGGTCCCCCCCGTTGCATTTAAAATTTTTGAAAAACCTCCGTGTTTCGTTAGTGGATTTAATTAGCAACAAAACATGTTTTTTTCTATAAACCAACTTCCCGATGTCCCACAGATAAAAAAATCTAAAAATTAAGGTCCGGTAAGTGGGGGGCGCTTTTAAACCCGTTATACCCGGTCCGCAGCAAAATGAGAATTTTTTTAAAAGGTTTGGAATTTAGGGGGTGCCCGTTTGTATAAATACCGTGGTTTCTAAGCAATGTTTTCTTACAATGCTGGAATAAAACAATTGTTCCTTAACATTACTACTTATGATCTTGTTTTTTTACTTTTCGATGGGCTTAAAAATTGGGATACCCTTGATAAGATTGAAAAATTAAAAAGTGGGTTTTTATCGGGTAAAAAATTGATTTTTTCTTCTTCTGGCATATTTGATTTGTGCATGTTCTGAATCGGAATATCAAATTTCCCGGGAACATCCCCTGCCCCGACCTCTTGAACATTTTTAGTTAACATGGCCACCCTGTACGTTTATCTTTTAAGAATATTTATTAAAATAAGAAATTAGAAAAATAAAATTCCTTCAGCATAGTTAAATAAAAAATTAAAATTCTAATGTGAAACTTGTCCCTGCGAAGCTTTAATTAATATCACAAAATCAGGGATATAATTTGAGACTTTCGATTTGACACCATTTTGAGTCCAAAACTTCTTTTAGGACTCAAAATATATATTGTATGCTAAGAAATTTGTTCTCATATACATGTAGAACCAAAAGTGGTAAAGCAGAACACATGCAATTTTCTTCAAACAATTAAATCACTCCAGGCAATGACATACAACAATTTAAAATAGCGGTCACTAAATCGAGATTTATCGATAGAGCCATCTTCCTGGTCTTTTCATAATGCCGTAAATATTGCTTTCAATAATTCTAAATTTTTTTCTCACGACGCACCAACGAGTGGTGTCTCATTTTACAAGTAATGCACAATCGTTTTAATTTAAATTTAATAACTTAACACTAAGAATAAGTCACATTTATAAACAGAGGATTTTTTACATAAATCATTTAAACTACACGCAAACAGATTTAGTAGAATCATTTAATGACAAATTGAAGTAAGAAATAGCTTTTAAATAAAAATGCTTGAGGTGTAGAGAGGAGGGACAGAGCGATTTAACTTGATATCATAACTTTGTAGAGGGATGTAGAGTGCCAATGAACATTGTTCTATGGGCCACATGTAGCACGAGTGCCATGGGTTTCTGTATATGTCTCTATTAAAATCTATAATCTAAACCAGCGGTACTCAACCTTTTTTTTCTGCTAGGCCGCATACATATATGTCAACTATCTCAAGCGGGCCGCATACATATGTTAGCTATTTCAAGCGGGTCGCATACATCTGTCAGCTATTTCAAGCGGGCCGCATAAATCTGTCAGCTATCTCAAGAGGGAGGAGGGAAAAATGCTTTAAGACCAAGATAACATTGGAAATTTAAAATGTGGAAAATTGATCAAAATATTAAAACTCCTCTGTTTTGCTCTTTTTAATTATTATTTTTTATATTATTTATTTTTGTTACTAACACTAAATTAGAAGCATTTAAGAAACACTCCTTCACAATTTCTACATCAGTAAACGGTTTCATGTGATTACCAATAATATAACAAACTTCATAGGATGTCTTTGTTACGCTTGGAATATTACCAGTGACAAAACACTTTGTTGCTGTTGCAAAGATTATTCAAGAAAGCCTATTTATCACTTCTTGAAAGAGATCTCCGAGTAAAAGTGTCATTGAATGATCCCTGTTTATTGGTATTTTTTAAATACAGCACTTTCATAATAAATTAAACAACCATGAATACTGATCTATGTTTGTTTTTCGCTACAAAATAGTCAACCTCCCAATCGTCTTGAAACGATATATTTTCTTCGAATATTTTTCGCTTGAAAGATATGGAAGATAGTTAAAAATTAATCCCACCCATAAAATAGTCGCAACTCTACTGTTGTCTGTTATCACTAACCGTAACCGTTCCAAACCGAAAAAGAATATCAATTCGTACCCGTACGACATCGACAGCAGAAAGGAAAAATTAATATATTTGATTTCTTGACAAAGAATTTCCCACCAAATTTTTAATACAATGTTCTTAAATAAGTGAATTTCTCAGAGCAATAGGCCATGACCGGACCATTTAAAAAAGTTTGGTTGGCCACAGGTTGAGTATCGCTGATCTAAACAAAAAGCAATTTTAAAATTTTGTTCTTATGAAATAATCATTTATTTTTTCAGATTCACATTCTACTACTTTCATTAAATATGAAATTAAAACATGTTGATCCCAAAACAACCTTTCAAAAAATATACGCTAGATAGAATACATACCAATGGAAAACGGAACGAAACTGGGAAGGTTCTTGACAATCTTTGTATCACCTTCAGTTAAAAATCTTTCTGGTCGAAATTCTTCCGGGTGATCCCAATAAGCTGGGTCGTTATGCAAAGCCCAAAGATTAGCAGTTATCTCTGAACCTTTTGGAATAACGTATCCATTGATATGGATATCTTGATTGGCTCTAGACAAAACAAAATTCTCTTAAACTTTTACTGTCATTATATTATTACACACAGATATTAATCATTTATAAAATTTATGACAATATCAACAATGATATTTTTTTATTTTGGTAAAAGCCTTCTTCAACAAAAAAAAGTACGACGAGAAAAAAAAATTCTCTTGAAATGTAACATAAACCTTTGTTGTTATTTCGTATTCAATTTGATCGACAGAAACAACTAGATCAGAGATACTCAACATGCGGCCCACCGAGCCTTTTTAAATGGCCCAGGCTGCTCTGAGAAATTCACTTATTTAAGAACAAAGAAAGTGTTAAAAATTTGGTGGGAAATTCTTTGAAAAGAAATCAAATCTATCAAATTTGCTTTTTTAGTGTCGATGTCGTACGGTATATTCTTTTTCTACTCGTAACGATTCAGATTAGGGTAACAGACAACAATGGCGACAATTTTATAGTTGGAACTAATTTTTAAACAATATTTTATATAACAAGCGAAAAATTTTCGAACGATTTGGAGGTTCACCTGTTTTGCAATGAAAAACAAATATGGATCAGTACTTGTTTGATTTGTCACGAAAGTGCTGTATTTAAAAAATATTAATTAACAGGAATCATTCAATGATACTTTTCCTCCGAGATCTCTTTCAAGAGGTGATAAAGGGGTTTTATTGAATATTCTTTGAAACACAGCAACAAAATGTTTTGTCAGTGGTAATATCATAGCGGTAACAAAGGCGTCCTATGAAGCTAGTTATAGTATGGATAATTATATGAAACCGTTTACTGATGAAAAAATTGTGAAGGAGTGTTTCTTAAATTCTTTTAATTTAGTGTTAGTGACAAAAAATGGAAAATTTAAAGAATAATAATTGAGAAATTCAAAACAGGAGTTATAATATTTTGATTAATTTTCCGCATTTTAAATTTCCAATGTTATTTTAATTCTAAAGCATTTCTCCCACCCACCTTTAATCTCATGTTGCGGTCCGCGTGAAAGGCTGACATATGTATGCAGCCTCCTGATCTAGATCAAATACATGAACCCGTGCGTTTTTAAACAAGGAAGAACTGTAATAGGACATGAGAGCAGCTGGCTGTTATGGCAACCAATACAAGACAAGATGTGGGCAGGAGAGGCTTGGATCACATTGCAATTCGGGCAAGGAGAGGTAAACTTTAAGACCCGTTGCATGTCGTTGAGCTTCGAGTATGTCCACTGTGAAGCTTAGCGAGAATCATTTCATCTCGCCTACTGCTTGTACCAAGCAAAGCAGCACCAGGACGTTTCCTTTATACCAGAAGTACTCAACCTTTTATTCTGCTGGGCCGCATACATATGTAAGCCATTTCACGCGGGTCGCAAATACATGTTAGCTATTTCACGCGGGCCGCAACATGAGGCTATAGGAGGGGGAGGGGGAAGAAATGCTTTAGGAACAAGATAACATTGGAAACTTAAAATGTGGAAAATTGATCAAAATAGTATAGCTCCTGTTTCTGCTTTTTTAATTTATTATTTTTTATATATATTTTTTTATTTTTGTCACTAACTCTAAATTAAAAAAATTTAGGAAACACTCCTTCACAATTTCTGCTGTAAACGGTTTCATATGATTATCAATAATATAACAAACTTCATAGGATGTCTTTGTTACAGTTGTGACACTACCACTGACAAAACACTTTGTTTTTGTTTCAAAGAATATTCAATATAAAACCTATTTTATCACCTCTTGAAAAAGAGTTCTTGGAAGAAAAGTGTCATTTAATGATTCTTCTTTATTGGTATTTTTTAAATGCAATACTTTGCGTGACAAATCGAACAAGTGGTTTTCACTACAAAACAGTCAACCTCCAAATCGTTCGAATATTTTTCGCTTGCAAAGTATGAAAGATTGTTAAAAAATTAGTTCTACCCATAAAATATTCGCTACACCACTGTTGTCTGTCATCACTAACTGTAATCGTTACAAATAGAAAAAAAATATCAATTCGCAGCCGTACGACATCGACAGCAAAAAAGCCAAATTGATATATTTGATATCTTGTCAAAGAATTTCCTACCAAATTTTAATACATTGTTCTTAAAGGCCGTATCACACGTACACGTTTTAAGCAATTTTTCGTCCACTCGTAATTTTACTGATTCCCATAGAAAACCGCTTTAGAAAAATTTTTTCTGCTGCGCCCCTAAAAAAAGTTGGTCCAAATAAAAGTTGCTTGAAATTCCAGCTAATGGGGTTCTTCGGCGCTCTACGTCATAAACAAGATGGCGGCTTTGGTTTCGTCTAACACTTCAAATATGCCGTATAATATTTTAATGGTGTATAATATTTTAACGGCGTATAATATTTTAAATAGAATGGTACTCTATTTCTGCTTACACCCATCAACAAAAGCGCAAGCAAAATGAAAGAAATAATTTTGGATGTTCGTTTTCCGAAGCAGAAAAATCGGCGAGTAATTTTTCAATGTGGAGATAGAGCACGACTGACTTCAGAGCATGTCGTTTTGCTTACGGCAACCCTTCCCCTCAGATTCGGCCAAAAATTGGACGAAAAAATTGCATGAAAAATATACGTGTGATACGGCCTTAAATAAGTGAATTTCTCAGGCGAATGGGTCATGACCGGGCCACTTAAAATGGCTCGATGGGCCGCAGGTTGAGTATCGCTGCACGCATTATTTTGCACGCATTATTCCACGCATTATTTTGTGTTTGCGTATTAGGCGAGAAGAAATTTTATGAAAATATTATTCTACATTTGAAAACAGGACGCAGTTTAAATATTTGTAAGAAAAAATGACGAATTTTTTAAAATTACGCATGATATAAATATTTACATATTACAATGCATTTATGTACAAATTTAATAAATAATGAAGCAAATTTTGAAATTATAGCTCTTTAAGTACAGTTCTTCTCTAAAATATCAGGTAGTCAGTCATGTGTTCAAATATATCTTAAATCTATTCACAAGCATATCAACATGTTTATTCACAAAAATAATCAGTTGGGGAGGGGGGTAAAAATAGCATAAAATAATAAAATTCAGAGACAAATGTGTTTTGTACTATGTGGTTCCTCTTGTATTAAAATACACAGAAGAGAATTATAATTGTTTAGTATAATTTGTATGAATCCTCCTATAATTTTATTATTTCACTTATTTACTCTCTTATTATTGAATTCTTCAACATATACACTCTATAACAAAACAAAACAAAACGAAACGAAGCGCCAAGAAGGAGTTACCCGATTGTACTGAAATTTCATACGCAAAGACATTTTTACCGAACATGCAAATGATTAAAATTTGGTGCTCAATGAATGAATAACGGGGTCTACAGCACATCGGAACTAAGCATCCAGCAAGGTGTCTATAAGAAGCAATTCTCAATCTGATGGTCAAAACTTCTGTTGCACTGCGATTTAGGATACCTTTCATCTACTGAAAAAATGCCTCACCATAGGATTCGAGCTCATTACAAGCAACTGTCAGAGATTGAAAGAAGTCGTATCATTGGATTGAAAGAAGCAGGTTGGGCAAATCGGAAAATCGCTCGTCATATGGGTCAAAGTGATGCGGCCATTAGAAGATGCTGGCAAGAATGGTTGGACAGTGGCAGATTTCAGAGTCATGCTGGTAGCAGTCGACCTAGGGCTACAGCAGATCAGGAGGACAGATTGATTGTCTGATCAGCTGTCACAGTGCCTGATTCATCGTTAACAACCATCATATCATCACTACCAACCATCAGGAGTGTCCACCATGACCGTTCACAGACGGCTGATAGAGCGAAATTTACGTTCGTACCGACCACTACGCCACCTCCCACTCACGCCTGCACACTGTCGAACCACACTGCAGTAGTGCTTGGCTCCATCAGGTTGGAATCATGATGATTAGGGACGAATAATGTTTAGGGACGAATACCTCTTCCAACTGTGTCTTGACCCAGGGCAGCGTGCCGATTCTGCTTTCCCTATTGCCCACCCACAGGCCCTCAACCAGGAGTTATGGTCTGGGGTGACATTTCTTTTGATAGCCGGACCCCTTTGGTCGTCATTAGAGGCACGCTTACAGTACAGTGGTACACCGACCACATTCTGAGAACAGTTTTGCTACCGTTCCTTCTGCAGCACCCTGGTCTTATTTTTCAGCAAATAATGCTAGACTACACGCAGCACGTGCTGTTACTTGTTGTTGTGTCTTACAGCTTTGCACACACTTCTTTGGCCAGCCAGATCACCAGATATCTCTCCAGTCGTGCAAATCTGGGATATGATGGGAAGTCGACTGCATCTACCAGGGAATGTTGATGACCTGGTCTGACAATCGGAGCAAATTTGGCAAGAAATACCGCAGGAGACCGTCAGCGGGCTTTATAACTCTGTGCCACGTTGTATGGCAACTTGCTTTCAGGCTAGAGGTGGGTCAACACCTTATGAGCTCGTTACTTTGTAATTATGTAACTCTGAAATAAATCATTCAATTTTTGTCAAATTTTAATCATTTTGTATTCTATACATAATCTTTCTATCCACCAATTTTTGTCTTTATCGGACAACTTGTTCTTGGTGCATCGTTTTTTTTTTTTAATTTTGAATTTCAAGAGCACAAATTTTAGAATCTTTTCTTCCTCAAAACCAAGATATTTTAGCTTTTTATTGTATCAAGAAGCATTTAAGTAATATTCAATGAAAAACATTTATTTTTTAGTTTCCTTGAGAAAAACCCTGACAATAACACTTAATTATTACATTGCTTTGTACTCATTTATTACTTTTAGTATTGTTACCATTAGAAATTCAGATATCTTATAATTCCAAACAAATAATCCTTTCCAAAAAAATATTTTTGTATAGTTCTTTAAATAATCTTTAGTTGACTTTACTTACTTTCGGGTCCCACTGAGTGTTACAATGTTTCCAAATCTCTGTGCTTCCATGAGCACAGCGAAGGTGTAAGGAATCTTATGTCTTTCCTCGTATCTTGCTCTTCCATCCTGGCCTTTAAAATTTCCGAGTCAGAAAACCTCTTGAAATCCTTTTGGTTACCATTAGACGATATAAACCCAAAAAAAACTGAAATAGGCACTTGCCCCAAAAAGAATAGCCAAGTTGCCTTCCAACATCACTTCTATAAGAAAATAAATTTTAAAATTGAAAAAAATAATTCCTTTAAAAAAATGTTTAAATAAAAAAACCCCTTTTTTTTTTTCTTTTTTTTTTAAAAAATAAAAAATTTGATTATCATTTTTAAGGTTTATTTAAAAACATTTTATATATTAGTACTTAAATTTAATATTTTAAAGTTTTAAAAGCTTGTTTGGGGAAAAACTTTAAGGGGGAAAAACTAAAAAGGAATTTTGTTTTTAAAATTAAAAAAATTTTAAATTATTTAAATTTTTAAATAAAATTTTTTTGGAATTCACAAAAAATTTATTTGCAAAACAAAAAGATTCATATTA
>BMAV01000104.1:24441-46636 GCA_019973955.1 Trichonephila inaurata madagascariensis | reverse complement strand
TGGTATTGCGATTTGAACAAGAAAAAGTATCCTGTATTCATTTTTGAATATGAGAGTAAGAAAACGTGCTCACTTTCCTATTTTTTTAAAAAAAGTATTGAGGTAAAAAGAGTATATAAGGGCCCTATCTCTTTTTTTAAACAATAAGACAATAAATGGTGCATAAGAAAATATAAAAACGATGATTATATTTATAAAGTAAAACCGCGATCACTCTATTCAATTATATTTTTAATTTAAAATAACATAAAAAAAAGAGTTTCAATACTTTTAATTTATTTAAATTTAAATCATATAAATGATATTTTTATGTTAAATGAATATTTTTCGGAAAAAATTTAAATTTTCATTTCTAGTGCTTTCCTTTTCGAACTTCTTGTATTAAATAAAAATATCTTTTCTACATCAGCATTTGTGATGGACATAACACACATTAAGTCAATAATTTTTAATTTTAATTGGGGATATACTTTTTCTTCAAATGCACGTGATAGTACTTCTAACCATTTTCTACTCAAGTTTAATTTTTTATTTTTCTGTTTCTTTTATTACAAGGAAAATTGTCACACATCGATAACTACATTTTCACACAATTCAGTCATTACAAATTCTATATTGTGAGAAAAAGTTCTCCCCAATTAATTTTGTCTTTTAAAACAGTACACTTAAAACAATTTTGTTCAGTGAAGTTAACTGACAATTCCACAATGTATCCATACCAAATTTTAAAAACATTTTTAAATTTTGGAAATGTATCCTGTATTAAATTTTTTGAGTATACACAAATATTGCCTGCTGTGGGGAAGACATAGTATGAGAGGTGGTATATGGTTTTGAAAGTATGTTTTCGTACGCGTAGACCCTTTTTGAAAATTTAAATATCACTGAAGTTGATCATATAACTGCAAATGAGCCTTATTTTAGTGTGTACCAGTGTCAAAATAAAACACTTCACTGTTAAACAGCCCATGAGTTTATATTCAATATCAAACTATTCGCAAAATTGCTTACAACTTCTATTCAAATTGTAAAGAAACTGAAATATAAATATATCTCTTACTACAGTCAAAAATATTCATAATATGTAGAAATTCTATTCCTCCACTTATTTCAGAACATTTTAAAAACTGTAGCTTTTTATATTTATAAACGAGGCATAAAAACTCATAGTTATAAAAATGTCTATCATTTTTAAATATACTACTATAAAATGTACATGGATTGTAAGATCAGTTCTAAAATCCTAAAAGCTTTTAGAGGAGCAAAAAACATAATTTTGAATAGATCAAAATTTTAATATAATACACAAATATACATGCTATCAAGCAAATACATTTGAAAAATCAAAGTTCCTTCTGAAATAAACGTAATTGAAAGAAAAATGTTTAATTTGTAAATGATTGGAAATAAATGTTTATCTAGGGTATCCCCAAAGTTAGGCAATCCTCAAACTTAAAACTCAAACTCAGTGGCACAACAGCCCATGAAGGCCAGGAATACTATGCCCATCCCAGTATACATGACCATTGGGTGCTGAGGTGCATGAGCAGATGTCCCGATTTGGTGGTCTCGCTTCAGCTTGGTACTCATTTATCGACACACTGCAGCGGAGATGAAAGGCAGAGTCAACCTTACCCAGCCCGTCAATAGAACCCGAACCTGTGGTGTGGAAGCACGATACACTACCACTCGACCCAATTCAATGAAAAATAAAACATAATGTTGGAATCTTATACAATTCCCTAATGAATGAGGGAGTCCAAACTTTTTTTCTTCATGTAAACTGTTCGGACAGAATTGGTTAAATATGAACATTTCACAAGTTGTGTGCATAAATTAAAATTAACCGTTATAGTCTATATAAATTTTTAAGAGTACAAAAGGTGCATTTTGGCTGCACGCATTAATTTTTAAAGGAGTACAGTTACGAAAAAGTAGTACAAATAAATCTAAAGTAGGGTTGGTTACCTTAGATATTTTCAAACAACAAAAGGTATTGGAAGCCAATTCTACAATTCGTTGTTATAAAAATGTGTGGAAAATTACAAGACTCATTTTTGCATTTGTAATTTTTATATTTTTTTCCTGAAAACTTTAAAAGCTAGAGCGGCATCAATCAAAACCGCAGGTTCCTCTCTTTCCCAGCTCGCCCCTGCCTAAGTCGGCTCTGCCCTAGTAAGTGAAAATGCCGTGTTTTGTTTGTCAAGATCCTTTTATTGCAGACTACATTTTTCATGTATTTTAGATGGTCGTTTTACGTTTTCTATATCAATATCTTAATGTCTGAATTTAAAATTACATAAAATTCTTGACTTTCGCAACAATGAACATTATAATTTTTATTAGTATATGAATGCGTCATCAAACGATTACATGACTAGCATTAATATATTATTTTGTGTGTGACCCCATTTAATTAATATTAAGTATAACATAACACACAAATTTTCTGAACTTCAAAATAAATATTTCGAAACTACTTTAGATACATACTCATAATTTTTCCATTCCTATGGTTTAGCTTCTCAGCTTTGCTTCTATGCAAAAATTTATTGCATGTTCATCAATATTTTTAGCATATTTTTGCTCTTAACATGCAGTTTTCAACCGAATTGTATGACATTTTCGAAATATATTAAAAAATACTAAAGATGCTATGTATTAAAATTTGAATTATTATACTCAAAGAATTGTTAGTACTTATGGTAAATAATTTTTAACTGCCCAATACATTTTTTTTCAAAATTTCAGATGAAATTTCTAATATAAACTTCCTAGCTTTATACGGTCGAGATTTCAAAAAATATCTAAATTTTAATTACTTATTCAGTTAGCCTTTAAAAAAAGATAAATGTTGAGGTATTTTGGATAAATAGATATTTTTGAATAATTTGAATGTTTTTGAATAGCTCGAATTTAAAATTGATCTTTATGTTTATTTATATGCATAAATGTCTACTGTAAATGTTTCAGTATATTTTTGATTACCATTTATTCAAACATTCAAGTTTTAAGAAAAAAATGTGGGAAAACCTTAATTCATGTTCTCTTTGATGTAAACTAAAGTTCAAGCACTTAAAATTCAAATATAATTCGCGGTGTATTTTAAAAATATATAACTAGGTACTGTACGTAAAAACTTCCCTGAACACCTGGCTTTGAAATCTTTAAAAAAAACTAATAAATCTGAATTAGGATTTTTTTTTCTCTCGTTATTATTTTTATCAAAGTGTAAGAAAATGTTTCAAATTATTTGATGAAGTTTAAATATATTCATTTTTAGTAGTTGGAAAGTTTAAAAGGTTTCAAATTTTAAAGTGTTTGGTGTTTTATTATTTATTTTGACATCTTATAATGAAATAATCATGTTTCAAAAACTGAAAGCATTGATAAAGATAAGAAAAATGAAGTGAAAGAATATACTTAAAAAGGTAATTTGTCTAACTATATAAAATAGCAGATTGCCCTGACACGCCCCAACTAGTTACAGTTTTAAATTAATATGAAACCAAAAGGGAATTATAACATATTTTACATCTGTGTTGGGAATTTTCAAAACTTCTCTCAAATCAAGCTAACAAACACTTCCTGGGGTCTAAAGAAATTCTTCCCCAATTTTGTCCACGGTCAGAACATAGGGTTCCCTGCGAGCCATAAAACTTCATATAAGTGTCCTGCTGTGTGGCTTCCACACACAACAACCCTAATTATCTTTCAAAATGTTAAACCTTTAAAGGGGGGAAAGAATTTCAGAAAAATACGTTTCAACCGCTTTTGAGAACCATACTTGAAGGCTAAAAAATACGTGCGGTGCATTTTCGAAGCCTCTTTACAATGACAGGATTTTACGTGTGAAACGCTTGGAGAGTTAAGAAAGAAATACAATATTTTAAACTACCGTAAAATCCGGCGTATAACGCGTACTTTGAACACAAAAAATGAGACCGAAACTTAAGGGTGCGCGTTATACGCCGGGTATAAAAATGATAGCGTGAAAAATAGCAAAAGATATGAACATAAAAAACTTTTCTACATGTATCGAAACACTGTTTATTTAAAAGAAACGACTTGCCTTACGAACTAAAAGAGTTGTAGTTCTAGAAGCATGCTATTTTTTCAAAAAATTTGGGATAATAGCTCGAATAAATGATCTCAAAGCATAAAAGCAATGTATACTAATATTTCAGATTTCTTCGTTAAAAAGGGGGTGCGCGTTAAAAGGCGAATATACCTCAAAATTAAAAAAATCAACTTGGAAGTATAGGTGCACGTTATACGCCGGATTTTACGGTAAGTTGAGATTTTTGTCAAGTGTACAAAGACTTGTGGCGTAATTTTTTAGTAGCTCTTTGATTATTAATTTTTAAAAAAATAGTTATACTATTTTTAAAAAAATTGTCATTTCATTAAAAACAAGTTGCTGATATCATAAAAAAATTAAAATATCTTAGTTTTTATTAGTCGAAAACATTAAATTTTGTAAGAAATTGAAAGTGTACAAACACTTTTGTGGCCCACTGTATCTTTATATTAAATTTGGATCCATTACAAACATTTGTTGGAGTAAAAATTTAAAAAGGAATGATATATTATTGTTGTATTCATTGTTTTTATGTATAAAAACATAGATAGTATAATAATGCAATGATCAAAAAATGTTAAATTTATTTAATGAGTGAGATATCTGTTTCTCAACTCTTTCACATAAGTTTTTGCAAGGCGATCTCAGATATCAATGTATGTGTATTTGCGTATCGTAATTGATGTTGCGCTGATTTTCGTGCGTTAAGTTTGAGCACGATTTAATGTTTGATAAATTTCAATTTAGAAAAAAAAGATTCGCAGTAACAGAAGCAACGTGATAAAATAAAAAAATAATAAATAAAGCTCTTTAAACAAAAAATATTGTACAAAATAGTCCAATTTTTTTAAAATTAAGAATCTCGCGGGCCAAAGGCGGCCCCCGGGTTGACCTTGATCTAGATTATTCTCAATCTCTTCCTCTATATCCTTCATTTGAAATACATTTCAAAACACTTTAAAATTATTGCGTATCATTAAATTACCGCTAGGCCGCCATATTGGATTCCATTCCAGCAACAAGAACCCTTATCACGCCAAGCAGCGCTTGGCTCTATTACCCCCGTTACCAAACTAGTTCCATAAATATATTATAATAATAAAAACATATAAATAATATATATATAATTTATTGAACATTTAAAGTGACATTCTAAATATTCTTTTTATTTTTACACTTTTCAAAAAAAAAGAACTCAACTAAACATCTATGTCTAGTTTTTAACTAAAAACCGAACACCAAGTCTTAAAATTTTATCAGGTTTTGTCAAGACTTTACTTTTTTTATATTTATCACTTCATACATCCATTTAATAACATACTTCACGGTCATCACACATTGTAGTAAAGAATAGGTTAAAAAATAAATGATGAATAGATTCATTTACTCCAATAAATAAAAATTTATTTGCACATAAAAATGTGAAAGATGAGTATTTGTGTATCAACGTGTGGAAACTTATTTTTCTTACCTACAATATTTATTGATTTTATACTAAAAAAATTTAAATACTAAAATTTGTTTCATAGTCGAAGCCGTACTTACGTATCTGCGTCACAGCAGCAAAATGCGCACCATACAAATCGACGCCATTATGGGCGATCTTCTTTGTAACAATCTGCTTCCGGTCAACAGCACAGATGTCCAACCTTTTAGGCAAGAGTGCCACAATGTGATATTAAATCACTAAGTTTTTGAAAGTAATATATGAAGGAAAGTTTTTCAATAAATTACATGCATTCAAAAATCAATATCATTAACAGCACACACACGCATAACGTTAAATAAAGAGCACTTTTTGAGTTCCTCACACCTCGGGTATTCCTCTTCGGCACGGTCAAAGGAAAGGAGGTTGCCTGTCATTGGTAGATGTGCAATGACGTCATTATTCTGGGTTGCCTGATTTGGCGTTATAGCATTTTTCTTTGCCCTAGTGATTCATTGAAACATAAAAGTTTTGTTCCCATTTGGGAGATTGTTTTTCAGGCAGTTTTTTCTTCTGTGTCTTGAGTATAATAGTTAAATTCCCTTGCGTATGAAATTTTCACTGTAAAAATAACAATTTGTTCTTTTTTTTCATTCACGTAAATCAAAATATTTTTAATTCATTTAATTTTGTAGAAATATATATTTGAGCTTAGTAGATGAGGAACTTAATCTATATAAATAAAAATGTAATGTGTGTTTGTTCAAAGCCGCTAATCTCCGAAAGTACTTAATCATTTCCTCTGAAATTTTGACATAATTGTATTTGAATCCGGACGGGTTCTTATGCACTTATTATTTTTAATTTTTAAATGATTTTTCGGTGTTATGACGTCACGATTCTCTCTGAATGCGAAAATTTATACTTTACACGCATTGTTTTCGTGATTAATACATATTTTTACTATAGTTATGTCCGTTGATTGTTATATTTATACATTTTTCGTTCTTTGATACGTAATTAGGATTATTTTTCTAATAAATCAGTTTTTCTAAAATTTTTCTTCTAACAATTCAAATTTTGTTTTGTTGGTTTGGCAACAATCGGATAGCATTATCGCGCGATGTTTACGATTTTGCTTATATTTTACATCGTGTTTCTTTATATCATTTTAAGCTAAATTTATTTCTCTTTATTAAACGAAGATGATTATTCTATTTGATCTACTTATACAATACTCTCTACTTATTTTTCTGCCAAACAGTTACAGTTTTGATAACTCGAGACTGGCCGCGTGATCTCCACAAATGCGAGTAGCGTACCGATTGAAATTTTCCGCTTATTTTAACCAGAGGAAGGCCACAAAGGAATTTGGATGCAAGGCCCACTCAGAGCTGTTTTGCAATTTCATATATGTTTTTTTAAAAACCTTTTTAGGTGCAGTTAATCGATTTCAGTACATAAAATTGCTTTGCAAAAAATCGAACTTAGGTCATGATACTAGCCACGCAAAAGCAGTGAGAGGGATAATTCCACATCAAATTGGAATAAACATCAACGAACAAGCAAAACAGATGGCTCAAATACGTGTTGAGGAACCAGGTGGTCGTAGGATTGTAATTATTTTTTCAAATTATGCTTTTTGATTGATCAAGTTAGTTCAGTTCTTTTTATGTCAATTAGCTTTAGTATTGTATTTTGTTTATCAATTTATTTTTAAGCTCGGGATATTTATTTTTTGGATAAATTTTATTTTTAAAATACTAATTTTAGTTCTGTATGCTATAGATCTGTTTGGCGTGATTTCAAAATCTCTCCACAAAGGAGTACTGTACCGATTGAAATCTTCCATCTATTTTCTTTCTTCAGTGATCCTAAACTAAATTAATATATAATTTTTATTTTTTCGTTCTTATGTTGTTTTTAGTCGACCTTTTACCTAAAATCAAAAAGACATCACCAAAGGCTACAACATGCATTCACTAAGGGAAAAACATTCTATGACTGTACACAATAATATTTTTTTGCTCTTGGCTATGAATTTTTCCTCTGAGTAGTTGTTGAAATTTCTAAAAGTTGGAGCAATAACATTAGACTCACAAAGGATCTATTCTGTTTGATTTCAACATTTTATTTGATATTACTCTGAAATACAAATGGGATAATTAAGATTTTTTTATGTATATTTTGTGTTTGCTGTGATATTTATATATTATCGAAACCGTATTGGCAACATTATATAGAAAGAAGCACATTTAAGTTTGTTACTTAAGCTTTAACATAGCTTTTTAACATTTAAGCTGAACTCAGCCACACATTCCTGTGGATCTATCTAATTAAAAAGAAAGAAAAGAAAAAACATTCATTTATAATATAAATATATTTTGTTAACAGAATACTCCCAAGTTATTATGGTCCCACTAACATGGTGCTCATATCTGAAAAAGGGCCCCCAAAGGAATTTGGATACAAGGGCCACTCAAAGCTGTTTTGAAATTTCATATGATTTTGTTTTAACCTTTTTAAGTGCAGACAATTGGCTTTAGTACATAAAATTGCTTCGCAGAAAATCGAACTTAGGTCATCATACTGACCATGCAAAACCAGTGCGAGGGATAGTTCCACGTCAATTTGGAATAGGCATCAGGGAACAAGCAAAACAGACAGATGGCTGAAATATGTGTCGAGGAAGCAGGTGGTCTTAAGATTGTAATCATTTTTTCAAATTATGCTTCCTCAATGATAAAGATAGTTCAGTTCTTTTTATGTCAATGAACGTTAGTATTGTATTTCGTTTTTGAATTTATTTTTAAGCTTGGGATATATTTTTTTGGATAAATTTCATATATAAAATACTAATTTAAATTTTGTATGCTACAGATCTGTTTTGTGTGATTTCAAAATCTCTCCACACACAAGTAGTGTACCGATTGAAATCCTCCACCTATTTTAACTTTCTCCAGTGATCCTAAATTAAATTAGTATATAATTTTAATTTTTTTGTACTTATGTTGTTTTTTAGTCGACTTTTTACCTAAAATCAAATGACATCACCAAATGCTGCAATTATGCATTCAATAAGGTAAAACCATTCTATGCCTGATTATACACAATTATTTTTTTTTACTCTTGACTGTAAATTTTTCCACTAAGTAGTTGAAATTTCTAAAAGTTGGGGCAATAAATAACATTAGACTCGCAAAGGATCTATTATGTGTAATTTCAAAATATTATTTGGTGTTACTGCAAAATACAACTGGGAAAGTTAAGATTTTCTGATATATATTTTGCGTTTGTTTTGGTATTTATGTATTATCAAAACCGCGTATTGGCAACATTATACGAAAGGAAGCACATGGTTGCCAATTCACCGTGTATGACACATACAAAATTGGGGTTGACATAATTGTAACAGTACCTTTGTTTGAAACTGTTTTTGTTGATTTTATCAAAATGTTGAACTTTAATTTTTTTATAGCTTTTTAACACTTTAATTTGTTATACCTAGCTGTACTCAGCCATGCATTCCTGTGGTTCAAGTTTGGTTAAAAAGAAAGAAAAGAAAAATCACATTTCTAATATCTTTACTCGCTTGCCCTTGAGGTATGATTTTTTTTATATAAAAAAATATGTGTAAATATACATAAACAAAACTTTTCTAAACAGATTTCATTTGTAATTTAATAGGATACTCCATGTTATGAATCTAAAATTATTGACATGTCTCCATAGGTGAGGTGCCAAGTTTAAAGATAAATTTAAAATGGCTCTTTTTGAGGTTAAAGGGTTAATTTTACAGTGCTTATATGGGTAGACATTTTGTGTTGCTTCGTTCTTTGTGCAGATACAAAATTTTCTCTTGTGCCTACTCTAGAACAGCAGTTGCCAACCTTCAGCACTTCGTGAACCACATAACGTATAACTTCATAATTTTTTCTGAACCTCTAATAGGATTGACCACTATATGGCAGATCACTACAGCTATATTTACGTCTTTATTAATGTTTCCATACCCTAGAAAATAAACTTCATGAAAAGCATTAACAAACCGACGATCTACAGACTGAAGTTTTTTGCCACGAATTTACTATGCTTACCATAGGTGACTTTCAAATTTCGATGGTAAATCTGAAATTTGTTAAAAGTGGCAACTAAAAGTTTTTAGTAAAGTAAAATCCATGTTCCATAATATGTTGTTTTTTTGCTCATTTTTTTAAAACTAAACTTCATAAAAGTATCAATAATGTCACAATTTTATGCGGACAATCCAAAATTTCTCAAAGATCACCAATTGATGACTGCTGCTCTGAAACACGCAACAGTACTTATGTATTAGCATCACCTTAACAAAATTGGTGCCACGCATATTGCTCCTTAATATCTAAACAAAGATTCTAGCTTTTGTTTTTATGAAAAAAAAATCACATTTGGATGGAAAATGTGATTCACATGGCGGCTATTTGGCTGGAGTGATGCTGATATTTAAGTACCCAGAAAACAAATACCATAAAATCCGGCGTATAACGTGCACTTTTAACACAAAAATAAGATTGAAATTCATGGGGGGTGTTATACGCTGTGTATAAAGAAGCAGTTGGTGTCTAGATATAAGCCACTCTATTTTAAAGATAGGCCCTTAAATGTGTTGATAACAATTGCTAATGCTAATTGAATTGTGAATTGAAGATATCTTCAGCCTCTCATTGCGTCGGAATTAAGCTGTCAATTGATGTACATTTAAAGTTAAATAATTAGCATTTTTTATTTTTTCTCTTTCTTTGTGTTCCTGATTTTTCCTTTTTTTTAATGTTTTGAAATTTAATA
The DNA here is from genome assembly GCA_019973955.1 of Trichonephila inaurata madagascariensis. Classification (NCBI taxonomy): domain Eukaryota; kingdom Metazoa; phylum Arthropoda; class Arachnida; order Araneae; family Nephilidae; genus Trichonephila; species Trichonephila inaurata. The sequence continues at coordinate 36,305 of BMAV01000104.1, read as the reverse complement.
TCTTTTTGTTTTAACTTTTTTTAATCGTGTACAGTCAATTGGCTTCACTACATAAAGATTATGGCTTGCAGGAAATCAAACTTAAGTCATACTCGCAAGGCAAAAGTAGTGCAACGAGTGTAACTGCACTTCAAACTGAGCAAGAACGGGCATCAACAAAGGAGAAAAACAGACAAAGAATGACATAAACGCGTGCTGAGGGCGCAGCAGATTAACATGCAGCCTGATTTGAGGATGCACATTTGCGAGACAAGTATTCGTGTTTTGCAACATCAGATCTGCTTTGCTCTCAGCAAAAGGAACACAGTAGGTTGCGAATGGTTGAATGATGTCTAACCAGAAACAGCACATCAGTCTCAAACATGACTTTGTGCTGAACAATTACACAATAACAATCACCTTTCATTCCATTACAACCAAGTGGAAGATTATAGGTTGAGCCAGCATGTTCTCATCAGCATGTGATCTTTTAAATTATTAGCTTAATTTCATTTTTGTAATTAGTGATTTGTTTTTTATGTATGTGTAAAAGACTCATTTATTCACATTTTTAAAAAAATTCCTCTAATACTCTATTTCCTTTTAAATTTTTGAATTAAATTTACTGCAAAAGTTTATTTATATAGTTTAGTTTATAATAGCTAAACTCATGCTTAAAGTTTTATTTTCTACCTTTAGTAAAATACTATAAATAAAGTGATTTGCGGCTATTCTATAAGAAACACCTCACTGTTCTAACTTCCACATCACATCCATATTATTCGTTCAAGTTTTCATCGACACATTTATTCACATAATTCTCAATGTTTACAATTATATTAGAGGTTTTCTCTTCTAACATGCTCACACATATAAATCTTCATTCAGGGTTTAAATCAAAAGTCCTGAAATAGAGTAACACTTGAATCCCTTCATCAGTGGTTTGTTATGGAGAATAGTTTGTTTTTATAACAGGCAATTTTCATGAAGATAGTCATTAATGGAATTTGGATTCATCTTAAGAAATATTTACTGATCGCTGTTGTGTCACTCGAAGCACATAAGTTTTCTCCTTTCTTAAAGTATGTTTTCTCCTGTAAAAAGCTACTGTTCGAAAATTAAAACGTAAATATGACATAAAATTATACGTTTTCGAGCAAAAACAAAAATTAGCCATTGAACTATAATTTCCAAAAACTTATTTAGATTTTGCATACTATCTTACAAGAATTTTCACACACTAATTATTCACTTTATTACAGCTACAATTAGAGATAATCAAGAAAACATAATACATAGCAGAAAATATTTAACAGAATCATTTAGAAAAATTTCTTTTTCCAACATTTCCAATCTTAGAATAAATAAATATATATATATATATATAGTAGTCCCTAGTTTATTTTAAAATATCCAGAAATGGGCTTAATTTTCAAGAAATATATATCTTTATATTCACGTGTGTTCTGGTAATTTTTAAAAAAATATATTTATACTTTCTTTCCATTTTATTTCATTATTTATGAACACAATGGCGTTGTAAGTATAAAGTACTGTAAATTTTCGAAATACCACTAATATTATACGAAAATGTACGAATTTTTTTTAAAAAATTATTATTTGTCAGTTAACCCAACAAACTAAACATATACGTCTGAAATAAAATAACCGTAACAATTATAGAAGCAATTAATTACCGTAAAAGCAGGCGTATAACGCACAATTTGAACACACAAAATAAGATCGAAATGCATGAGTGCGCAATATGCTCTAGGGGAAAAAATGTTACCTTAAAAATAAGAAAAAGCTCCTGGAAAAAAAATTAGACTTCCACATATATCGAAATACTGTTCAGTTAAAAGAAATCTAATTCCTTATCAACTGTAGATCTGGAAGAGTACAATATTTTTTTTCCCCCCTAAATCTTTGAATAATACCTTGAATAAGTGATTTCAAAACATATAGAGCCAGGGCTTCGAAAATTTTATTTGTTCTGGTTCAACTATAAAAAAATATATATATATATCGTTTCTGTTCCGGTTTCCTTTCTGCCAAAAATAACGGTTTTCGGTTCAGATCTGAATGAATAATTTTATTTTACATATATCCTTATTTGTACTACAAATATAATTCCATCATAAACAAAAATTTAATTCTATCAAAATTTGGAAGACTTTATTTTTTCTTAAAAAGTCATCAACAAGTTCATTCAACTGAACTAAATTTGATTTCTACAAGTAGTTACATTAAGAACTGAAACAGAAAGTACTAGTGAACACAGTGGCGTAGCTACCAATGGGCTAAGCGGTGCCGTGCACCAGGGCCCTCAACCTTAAGCGGGGCCCTCACACCCTGACCACCAAGCAAGTCGAACTTGCGATAATTTCTCCCACATTTCATATATAAATATAAAAGGTTACAACATAACTGTAATCAGGCCAACTTAGTTATAAGTAATTTTGAACTTGTTGAGAATTCCCTAAAATTCTTGCCTTTGTATGGTGTTGCAAAATTTACTTATTGAACAGTTTATATTATTTTTCAATTGTGTTTCATTTTTCTAACTGTTACTTGAAAATAAACTTCCATGTGTGAAAAATCTTACCATACATTTTAAAAACCTACACAGGAAGCTATTCCTTCTAGGTGATTTTACTTTTAATAACAATATGATTCATAATAAGCTATCTTCCTGTTTCAGTATTTCGCAATCTATTCGTGCCCCCCCCCCCTCCTCTGTTTTTTCTCAGAAGTGTTTTTTTTAAACCCTTATAATAAATAGTATTGTATTATTTTCTTGTTGATGCATATTTTTTATATCATGTCCTTCCTGTCACTTTTCGAATGAAACTTTGGTATTCACTGGTTACACTGATTAAATCAATAAATTAGAAGCGAGCGCCTGGCTTAGACAAAACAAAAAAGAAAAGTTTTGCTTCACACACAAAGGAGAGATATATGCTGTCGTGGGCCTTTTTTTGCAGCGCACGCCACAATAGCAGATGGCAGAATTTTTTCCTACTTACTTGACAATTATTGCTCTATTTTGGACCCTTCACACAATATCTTTATAAATTATAGCCTATGTGTTACTCTGATGTATCAACTATATTATTGTACAGTTTCATTAAAATCCATTCAGTAGCTTTTGCGTGAAAGAGTAACAAACATACATACACACAAACAAACTTTCGCATTTGTAATATAGTAAGAATATTTATTCTAAATAAATTACCAGTTAGTCGTTATTTTAATAAGAAATCATTAAAATAAATAAAATAATTATTAATTACCATGTTTTTACTAACTCGCTTTCTCGTCTATCCGGGTGGTAATTGATTTGAAACTAACTTCCCGATGAGCTGCAGACTTAAATTTGGACCACATCTCAGAAGTGGATGACAATGCAGCGAAAAAAAGTTCTAGTCGTGAACCCGAGCCCCCAAAGAGGCTTGCATATCTATCCAAGTGGAATTTTGTAATTGATTTTAAACTAATTTCCCGATGAGCTAGAAATCTGGACCACATAGCTCAAAAGTGGATGACAAAGCATGAAAATGTGAAAAAAGAGGAAAAAAAAAAACTAAAAGGGGGAAGAGAGATGAAGAAAACGAAAAAGAGACGAAAACAAAAATTATGCTTTTTGGTCTTTTAGTCCATTATAAAAACATGGTACATTAAAAAAAATTTAGATAATATACTTGTTTGTTGTTAACTTACGTTGCAGCACTGACCATGTAAAAAAATTGCATACAGTGACAAATGTAAGCACTTGTCAGCTAGACAGATTATGTGATAAAAATCTTCTGATTAAATCCCTTTTGATAGGTTTTAACATAGATTCAGTGGCGTAACGTACACCCTCACATTGTGGGGGGCCCAAAGCGTTTATTATGTCAAGTACGTATTAAAGCTTGGGGTCCAAAAGCTGACTTTGTAGGGGGTCGTAATATTGTCCAGGCAATGGGACATGCCACTGTCTGGATTCCTTTTTTTCCAATCAACTACTTGTCTTACCATCCCTTTACTTAAACTAATACATCGATAGAATTAAATATTGTTAAATTACAGCTTTAATTTCTTCAAACGTGTTCTTGCACTAGCAATTTTCTATAAGATTCAATATTTTTAGCAAATAAAAATTAACATTTCGGAACTACAATTTTTTTACAATATCTGCTATACTTGTTCTTATTGGGATAACATAATCAATTTTTAAAACCTAGCATAACTGTTATTTAAAAAAAATTTATAATCAAAAAACTGCTGAAAAGTTAGGCCACCAAAGTCTTTGTATACTTAAAAAAATCTCAATATGGTTTCAAATATTATTCTTTTTTCCCCTTAAGAGTATAATACTTGGTAAAATATATTTTAATGTCCACAACAACTTTTATAGACTTCTTAGTACAGGTTTCATAATTTTTTTTTTTTTTTTGTAATTTCTGCATCGATATTTATATTTTTCAATGATTAATGTTTTTAGTTTACAATTTATTTTATGAATCATGACTTCCAACTTCCGAAATGAGACATTACGCAATCTGCCTTATTGTTTCCCAGTATTAAAAAAATTGTGGTTCATTTGTCTGTTTATTGTAAATTTTGATTTTTCTTTTCTGAATCATCAATCATGAATCCTTTTTCTGAATCATGATTAAGTCAATATAAAAAATGTATTTTTAGATCTTTTTTTCTCTTTTTTATAGATTAAGAGATAAGTTAAATTACATTTTTTTCTAAGTATATTCTTATTAGAGGTGTTATTGCTCATTAATTCATAAATTGTAACTCGCTCAAAAATATGTCTAATAATTTCTTGCTGTATGTATGTAGTGTAGTTATAATGAGTGACACCCTACACAATTGTTGAAAACTTTATTAACTTCATTTTTTACGATTTGACGTTAATATTTTGTTTTACTTTCATGCATTGTATCCAAATAGTCATCATGAGCAAAGTGAAATCATGAATGCCTACTAATATGCGAGTGATTATTTATTTACTCTTTTTCTTTATCCTAATATTGGAGCATTATAAAAAAAATGAATATTCCATCAGAAAATAATCATACAATCAGAATATATATATATATATTACTCTTCTATTTTAAACAATTAAATCTTATGATTGCAATTTTGTCTTTTCTTCTATAAATTAATCTTTTTTAATAGTAACTGTTCCAAGTTCCGTTATTTTATTTTGTGATGCATACATAAATATTAATCTTGTCATCGAACTCAGTTACTAAGCACTTATTTTTGTAAAATGAAATTTTTTAAAAAAATGTAAAAATTATAAACGCATAGCAAATATGTATATTTAATTATAAAATGAAATAAATTTTAAACAAGCACTCGATAATTCAACGGAAATTTTTTTCTTGGACCTCAAAAGAAATCTAAAACGGGAGAATTTTGTTATAATTACATATATATATATACACATATACAGTCGGACCAGTAGCGCACACAAGAATTTTTCAAGGGGGAGGTCCAGGGTCGAAAGTCCACCCTTCTGGTATCATGCTCCAATATGCTGCCCAACATATTCTTTTGATTTTGTCGTTTTTCGGGAACAAAAACAATACAAAATTAATTATTGAATAAAAAATTAGCAATAATCAATAAAATTAATTAATAACAAACACATTATTAAATTTTACGTAATATATACATAGGATTATAACCAAACGGGAAAAAAATCAAGGGCCCTCTGTATAGTGAAGTCGATAAATCCAGAAAAAAAGTTTGTTACATGGAAAATTCGCTTTGTAGAGGTTCATCTTTCAATATGCTTTATAAACCACATAAAGTAAATTTTAAGTTCCTAAACACCATATATTTAAAAAAAAGTAATTACTCACTCCTTTTTGTAAATTAGTATCTATTTATATTATATATCTTACCCATCGAAAAAAAAAGAAGAAATAAAAAGAGAAAAAAGAATGTTGAGGAATACACTGTATTTTCAAAAAGAAAATTATTTTATTTTAAAATTAATGAGCTGTAAGGACAATTTCTAATTTAAAGCAACAATTTTAAGCGTACATTATTTCATATAACAAGACTTTTAAAACTTACATCACCACATGCGTCCTTGAATTTAATTACGCATAAAACATGTTAATTTTGTTTGAGTTTTTTTTTTTTGTTTGAAAAAGTACTTTGTTTCATAATACGTTTCATATCTTTGCAATGCCCCAAAAATCCCTTTAGGCGCAATTTTCCGTATTTTTTCTTAAATTTTTCTAGTCACCCATTGCTACATAGAAATTGGGTCTTATCCCAATACCTTCACAAATGGAAAAGCTTTCTCTATTACGAAAGGTTCAGAGATCGGAACATTTTTGTCTTGCATTGTGTGTATCCACTTCAAAACTGCCTCGTCGAAATCTTCATAGACACATGTTCTACGTTTTGAACAAGAATTCGATGAATCATAATTTTGAAGCTTATCTCGATTTCTTATAATAGCTGATAAGCCGTTTTGAAGATACCAAATTTTAAAGCCAAGTCCTTTTTTTATGCCTTTATCTACTTCCTGATGAATTAAAAAAAATTTCATGCTCAAGTGCTTATGAGCTATCAGAAACTGAGTTACCAGTACAACTGATCAACACTACAAATAAACGGAAATTAGGTCAAGGATAAGGGGACACGATACAATTCCACTGAGAGTGAAAGGGGATATCGAAGATGTTTCTAGTGAAAAGTAGTACTTCTTGGATGAAACTCCCAGAATTCTATTGCTCTCGGCGAGCTAAACACCAAAAATAGCAGTTCAAGATTTATGAGAGCCATAAAATGCATTAAGAGAGAATAACTTCAAATGTTCGGAACTACTTTGAAAATAAGAAAAAAATCCAATCACAAGAAAAGACGTGTTTGTTGTATAGAAAATGCACTTTGCTGTAGAGAGGTTATTTTATGAAGAAAATCGTGAAATGCTCTTTTGGTTCCAGGAAAACGTTATGGAGAAAAATTCGCAATATAGAGGTTCAACTGTATATATATTTTTTGATAAACAGTAGAAACTTTTCCCCTGTCTCATTACTTAGAACCATAAATCTCTCCTTCTCTTTAACCGCTTCCCTTACACATTTTTTTGAAAAAAATTGCAAAAACTCATCACTTTTTTTTATTTTATTATTAAATAGAATGAAACGAAACAAAACATAATATGTAGGTTTTAAGTTGAGTTTTTAATTTTTTACAAGCGTAAAAGCATTTACTTTTAATGTTAGTTTACTATCCTGAGTTATCTCTGGCAAATGGAAAACAAGTTAAATGTTAGTCTTACTATGATTGATTTTGAAACAAGGGACAATGCAAAGTGATACCTGACATTCTGTAAACTGGTATCTGGTCTCGTTTCTTACTGGCTTATTTCTGGAATCTCTATTGCAGGAGCACAGTCACTGGAACACTGTCTCGTTGGATTTGATTTTTTTTCAGATGCAGAAATAACATCTGGAAAATGCATTGAGGTTAACCTGAGTGGTGAAGTACTAATGCTGGGTCTTCCTGATGTGGCAAAAAACTCGTCACAATGATTTTCTGACATTAGTTTTTCAGTCAGTTTCATTCTAAATTGCTTAGGTGATCATGAACCTCCTGATTTACAGTACAAAATGAAAGAATTTCACAAGACCAAATCCAATAAATGAAGAAAAAATCTTAGTATTTTCCTCTCTTTTTCTGGGTGTAGAATAAGGAGCTAAATGCTGGTCAACTTTATCTACACCACCCATTTGGTCATTGTAGTCAACACATTTAGGCCTAGACTGTCTCTCCCCGTTCATTTGTTACATCCTGCATTTCGATTGTATGTATTGTGGAAATTAGACTAACATCCTTCTTATCTTTCCATGTCATTACAGTTACTTAACCTCTCTAATACTCAATAATTTCTCCTTTTTTAAAAAATTTCTTTGTCTTTAGATCTCGAGATAAATCTTTTCTATTCAATCGAAATGTTCCACTCACATCAATCTTCCTTTTAACCAACGTATCAGTCAAACCAGGAGGGATTAAAATTTTCCAAATGCCAACCAAAGCTGAACGTTTCCTTTCATTTCCTTCAGGCCGAGTAAAACCGTGATAAAACAAATCTACTGACAAATTGTGCTTCGCCCGATTTTTCTCGGGATAATAATTAGCTGTATATACACGAACCCGAGGTAATTCGGAATAATCAGGCAAGCGGTTAAAGTTCACTACATATTCCCTTCAAAAATTTAACAAAATAATTTTAAATATCACCATTAGACATGATGATGAACATAAATATACAAAGAAAAGAATTTAGCATTTTTCAATTTCGAGAAATTTACGGTTTCACAGTGAAACCAGTAAACCTTAACGGTCCATTTTTCCTATTCGGACTAACTAATTCAAAAGATCATTCAGAAAAAAAATCTATTATTTTAAGGCCATAAAACTTTAATATTTTAACGAAATCAATTAAGGAAAAATAATTTTAAAAGTTTTTTAATTATTTTTAAAAAAAGTTTTTTGCACTTTAATAATTTTAATACAAATTTGAACATAATATTACATACTAAAAAATTTATATTCTTTAATAAAAAATTGCTAGTACATATAAATTTTCCATCTATAATTTTTAAGAGAGAATATTTATATCCATTATGTACACACAGGGTCATATTTAGGCCGGGTGGCAAAATTTTAGAGTGCGGACAAGTATTGTTAAAAATAAAAAAATTTCTCACTATAATTTTTAAAGTAAATAAATATATTTTACTAAGATATGAAATAAACAAATAGTGCTTCAGAGAGAGAGAATGTCAGCTCTGCTTCTATTCCTAAATTCTCTAAATCCCCAAAGTCGCTAATCTGTTTCAAAATATTGGATTCATTAACAATAATACACATTGTTAAAAGTTCCTCCCGATCTGACCCAAATAATGTATCTACTGAAACAAGATTTTTGTTTAGACGTGTAATTCTACCTGTAACTACTTGATAAGTCTGCGCCAATAAGAATTGATATTTCTTTATCGTTAAATTCATAACAATCAGCTAATTGTACATTTTTTAAATATCAAAATTTTTTATCAGGGGTTGGTAAATGTGTAATCGAAATATGTTCTGTCTCGACCGCTTGTATTGCATTGCACACATTTGGATCATCCCTGTTTCTCAATTTTATTTTAACTATATTTAAGGCTTTTATTTCAGTTTCTTTAGCATAATTTCTTTTTTTGTCCATATAAAAAGAAATTTTTTTATCTTTTAACAAATTTCCTTAATTCCAACAAATTTTAATTTTTAAAATCCTAAAATTTAATGTCAGCATCTCTTTTGTTTTCCAATTAGGTTGTATTAAGATGACTTAATGCCAAGAAATAACTTTCACATTTGAAATAATCCAAGCAAAAAAGCATGCTTTATCGCATATTAGAAATCATTAATTCCGTACAAACTCACCCGCCAATCCAAAAAAAATTTATTACTACAGTTAATTATAAAACTTGTTTATTGAAATAATAAATTGACAATTTAAAAATAAATTGTTTAAATAGTTTTTCAATGTACATTCCATGATCATACTATTATTTCAAATATTTTTCCTCAGTTCCTTATGTATATAAAAATATAAGCTAATTTTTAAAAAAATAGAGCTTAAAATCCCATTCACGTTTGAGCAAAGAAATTGCATCGATACAAAAAATGTAAAGGAGATATATTAGATGATTTAAATGTAATCATAAACAAGTATTACAGACATGAAAAATTAAAAACAATATTACTTTAGAATATTACTAATTAGGATTGATATGTATGAGGTTTAAAAAGGAAATGTAAATTTTTCTAAACTAATTCGTAAGAAAATAAAAATTAACTAAATTGCCTTAAGGTTGATTAGCATTAGTTATTTTTCGGATGATTAGGAAATAAAAATTTTGACCTATCCAGTCTAAAGGAAATGGGTGCAGTCGAAACGTCCTCAAGAATGCGTTAGCCGTCTCTTGTTACGTCCCTTCCCCCTAGAATCAAAGGGAAGCAAATGTCTATCTCTTTTATGGCTCCGAAATTTCTACGAAAGATCGGAGGGAGGGAGGTCTTTGGTTATTCGTACTGTCCTTGAATATACTTCACACAGGCTATAGAGAAAGTCAAGGTTGTAAAGAAAGATTTGTTTCTACTTTTTTTTTCTTATAAAGTTTGAACTGATCAAGTTTTCGGATGAGAATTTATTTTATTACGAATCAACACCTTGATATACCCCTTACAATTATAACTAATTAAATGGGGATCCAGGCAAAGCTATCTAGAAGAGAGTAAAAGCCCTGACACTGGTCACGTGATGAAAGGAGGGAAGAATTAGGCGGGAGAAACGATTACATTCCCACTTCCATCTTGTATGCTGACAAAGTTGATAGGTTATCCCGCGTGTAATTATATTCATTACTCAGGATAAATTGACTGGATTTTCTGCAAAAAGGATTAATCAGGATTCCTTTATTAAGCAAAAAAGAAAAAGGTACGATATTTGTATTATTCTTATCATTGAATTTTTATTCTTTTGAGTCTTGAGAACACGATATAATAAACTGACGCATATATGCCAACATCCTTGATTATTTGTAAAAAAAGATATTTTGTTTTATAAGAGAAATTAGTGCTTAAATGTAAAGTTAGTGTTTTGTTTTTTTTGTCAAATCTTAATTAACTGAAAAATATTATTAATAACTTAACCTAAAGCTGTACACATTTCATAATAATGCCTCGTTACTGTTGTATACCAAATTGTTCCTCTAATAAACCAGGGCAACCGTACGTTTCTGTGTTTCGTTTCCCAAAAGATGAACAGTTGTTACAAACTTGGAAAAAGAAAATTCCTAGGGATTTTAAAAATACTAACAATAGTGCAGTGTGCATTAAACATTTCCCTGAATCTTTCATTGTGAGAAAAGATAAAATTACAGACAAGACTGGTATTGTTGTAGAAATACCTAGAATGTATCCAAAATTATCAGAGAATGCATATCCTTGCATTTTCCCTGGTTGTCCATCCTACTTGAATGAAAAAATTAAAGAACGCTTGGTGATAATTCAATGAAAGGAAAAAATGAAACAATTAGACGAACTGTTTACTAATTTCATTAAGAAAGACGAAATTACCAGTTTTGAAAGTTTAAAAGAAAATCTGCTAATGCGAGAAAATCCCATATCTGATTTCTTATCTAAAAATAATGTTCTAAAACATGATAGTGAAAGTTGCATAACATTTCTTTTTATGAATTGCGAAAATTGTCCTTCCATTTTAAAATCCCTGAAAATAAATACAGATCTCTCTATTGTTTTATTTAATAATAATCGTGAATTAAATATACCTTCTGTTGGAAAAATTCTTAATAATCCTCCTAGGTTAACATATTTCAACGACTTGTTAAATATTCTTAATACAGTAATGTCTTTGAAGAAATCTCTTCCATTAATTCTGTTCCTCATCATGTTATGGCTATTCAATCATGGGAAAAGTATATTGAAAACTGTAATGCTGAAAATTTCGAGGCAGCAAATTTTATTTTAGAGCAAATGAAATTAAATTTGAATAAACATAGCTGTAAGTATAGCAGTAATTTAATGGTTTTTTCTTTCTGCATGTACATTAAATCTACCACGTGTTATTCCTATGTAAGAGATAAGAGAAATATAATTCTTCCAAGTGTGAGACAATTACAGAGAGTTACATCTGGATTAAATGTTACTCCAGGTTTGTCAACTCTGGCTAATGAAAATTATCTAAGAGGTAGGTGTAAAGAACTGAAAGACCATGAGAAACAGGTAATATTACAAATTGATGAAATTTTCATCAAATCAGCTACTACATATAAATGTAATAAAATAATTGG
>BMAV01000101.1:0-12106 GCA_019973955.1 Trichonephila inaurata madagascariensis | reverse complement strand
TTTGGCGTACTACTGTACCGTCTCGTCCCCAAATAAATTTTCTGTCGCCCTCCCTTGTAAGTAGAAATTAACTCTTAAATTTTTTTTATATTATATAGAATTTAAAGGTTATTTGGAGCTAAGACCCAAACGATTTACCGAGAAAAAAAAGATTGCATTAAATTTTCGTAAGAAATCCAGGAAAGTTGATTCGTCAACACAAGTTTTTTATTTAATTGGTTAATTGAATACATCTTAATCCTACAAGACGATTTGTGTTTCTTTAGTCGCGGTTTTGATGAATAACTTCCGAGTTTGTAAACATATTTAATATTCGTAAACGATCTAAAATCTACATGAATTGCGAACAAAATGATACAAAAACATTTGCTTTATTTAATTATTAGTTGAAAAATGTAAAAAAAACAGAAAATTCTTCATTTTTGTTAGTAACGCAGTATTTTTCAATAGTATAATAGGTATGTTTAAGCACAGAACTTGAGGTTGGCAAAATATCTTTGAATTTATTCAATTCCTACTATTAGCTCACGATCTCTCTATATATATTTATTTATTTATCTTGGTGGAATTTTCAGTCATTAATAAAATACATTTTAAAGCGCTCCATTAAGCTTAAATTTTAAGTACATGATTATTTTGGATGACAATACAGTAATTTAATTACAATTAATAAAAATTAATTGATTAAATCTAATTATTCAAATAATTACCAATACAGCCATCTTGGCATCATTTTTGGCGACTTAACGAACATTTTGGCAACTTGTGTGTCATAAGTTGAAAAGATTTTTTTTCCTCGCGAATCTATTTTATACATATTTCTGTACAATAATTAGTTTATTCTCGTACCTTTTACCAACGCCATCGACTGTATTTAGCTTTTGCGTGAGGGCAAGATGTTGTTTGTTTTGAGTTGTTTGTGTAACATAATTGTGTTACGTCAAGATTAAATGTAATTAAAACCATTATCGTTTGGCGAAGTAGTTCATGTACTACTCAACAAGGTAAAACGTAAAATAATGTTCTTAATTGCTTTGATTGGAATAAAATGACGGCTTAGTGTTTCTTGGTGGTGCCGTAAATTAATTTAAAAGTAACCTTTAAATACGTAAAAATAATATTTGTGGAACATTCAGCTGCTTTTTAATCGAATTTTTAATTTAGTTTATTCTTCAATTCCTGCTATTAGCTCACAATCTATATATTTATTTATTTATTTATCTTGGTGGAATTTTCAATCGTTAATAAAATACATTTTAAAGCGCTCATTTGAGCTGAAATTTTATATACAGGATTATTTTGGATGACAATTCAATAATATAATAATTAATAAAAATTAATTGATTAAAACTAATTATTTAAAGAATTACAAATACACACAACCACGTTGGCATCATTTTGGGCGACTTAGCGATCCTTTTGGCGACGTGTCAAAACTTGAAAATGTTTTTTTCTCACGTTTCAAAGCATTCAGTTGAACTGAAATTTATATACACGATTGTTTCGGATGACAATACGATACTTTAATGATAATGAATAAAAATTAATTACCACTTAGTATTTATTTTTTATATTACTTGTTTCATTATAAAACACGTTAGAATCTTTGTTGTTTCGATATCAAGGTGCGATTCGGGTGGCGCAAATTTTTTCTGCGGTGAGGCTAATATGTAAATACCAAATTTTTCTTCAATATTAAATACCTTTTTTAGGTACTTACGTATTATCTTAACCTATTGGCGACATTATATGAAACGAAAAACATGGTTGCCAGTTCATGGCGTACGACACATAGGAAATTTGGGGAACCAACCTTCAGAAATTGGTGGATTAGGATGGTTGCGAAAATTTGGTAAGTATTAGATATCCTTTTAAATGATAAAATGAATAATTAAGTATTTATGAAATATTTTGAAATTTTAAAAACGCTATATTGTAAAGAGATCCATGAAGATCAAGATGATTTTGAAAAAAATTGAGATGTTTTTCTATCTAAAATTGTACTTAGTGTTTTTCCCTGCCTCCATTATTAAAAAAAAGCCTTCCACATAATCTCTCTAACGGGTGGTTTTATGAGGAAACCTAATAAATGTATGCTAGCGGTTATTGAATTAACGACTTCAAATCTTTCTAATTGCAGAATCAGGTTAAACTTGTTAAGTACAAAAATTTGTGCATTAAATAGCATTCATTAAGGTAAGGATGCTTGGAGAGCATGATGCATTGTTAAAGAATTCGTAGATAAATTAATAAGTCTTTATTATATTAAAAATATTCTCATAAAAAACTTTAAAAACAACAACACGATCGATTTTTGGGAGGAGCAATTTAAAAATCCTTTTTAGTCAGACATTGTGATAAGCCCAAAAAAAACAATACAAAAGAAAGCTCATATGATGTAATGTTTCTGATTGGTGATTTTTGTTCTCCAAATTTGGTGTCTTTTCACTTGAAATTCCTGCAGTACGCCAATTTTCACTTATCGAAATATAAAATACATGTAGTTATTTACGAAACATTCCATGTTGTTGTTGTCTAATGTTGCCAGAGCCTGAGCCAGGTTGGACTTCTACATGTACGCCAGTCGTTGGCCGTAACCATACATGTAACAGTACGATTTAGCTCGGTTCCACCCCCAGAACACAGGGGGGCGGGTCCCCCCACCACTTCCACTTCCACCAACCTAACGAGAGGACTTGTGGCTCGACGGCTATTTAAAGTACCCCCTTGCCGTGAAGGCATTATACATTTACAAACATCCATGCCTTCCCCGGGATTCGAAACCAGGCCCTAAAAGACGGCAGTCAGCGTCGCTAACCACTATACCATATAGGCAACGAATCATGCTATGCGGATTAAAATTATTGTATAAAATTGGTAAGGGACACTAACATTTTTAAATCAATCAATTCTTTACTTACGAATCACTCATATACAATGAAAAATGAATCGCCGTATTTACTCGAATCTCAGCCGCAGCGTAAATTCTCAAAATGTTTTTGTGAAAAAATGTTGTCAGGCACCAGGATTCAAAAAGGTGCCAGCCACGAGTTCCGGACCATAACCACTAGACTACCGCGGCCAAGAGCTGCAAAGCGTGTAACAAGCGTTTTAATATAATGAGACAGATGCTGCGTAAAATATAAAAAAATTATATAACATGAATATACGGCATGTAAAAGATCCCTACAGCTTGGATGCTCTCGGCAAAATTAAATCCTGGTACATTGCACGTCAGAGTTCGGCCTCCCTGGGGAGGAAACGGGGGCAAAATTACCTGCCCGGGAAAGGTATCGCTTATAGGGCACCGCACTAAAAGTGATACCAGCTTCCGGGGGTGTACTAGGTCGCAATGGTTTAAAGGGTCAACACAGCCCCCTTTGGGAAATAAATAAATAAATTATCTATCAATCTATATATTTATATAACATTTCAGAATAAAAAAAAATTAAACAATCTGAAATTCTAAAATTGATTCACAGTAAATAGAAAGTAAGTTTTTATTTTGAGTAGTTTAATATTTAAAATATTTCTAAATGAGAAAGCGGGGTATCTAATTCCTATTTCGGCAGTCAAGATGTATAAGCAACATAAAAAAATTTTTTAAAAAATGGTCTTATTTTGAATGATAAAAACCCTTATATCTTATAAAGTTCAGATTTCCTAATTTTACAGACAAAAATTCAAAAACCTTAAAAGAAACGATTTTTTTTCCCCTTTTTTACACATACACAAAGCATAAAATCAAATGTGTAAAATTTGCTATTATGTAAATGGCAATATTTTTCAGAACATTAAAAACGTAAAAAGGTAAAATTTAAATTTCAGAATTGCAGGTCATAAATTAAATCAAAGGAGAAAAAACAAACTTTTAGACGAAAAGCCATCCCTTGCCATTCTGATGCAAAAGATTATTTATTTTAAAAATGTATTGATAAATTTTTGTAAATAAAATCGAAATGGAAATTCTTTATTAGAATAACGGATCAAAATCTCATTAAGAAAAATTTTCCTTTATACTAAATAAAAACCATATTCAGATTCTTTCTATTCAAAGATGATTCTAAAAAACACTTATAACCTATTTGGAAAATCGAACCAAAAAAAATATCTCATTTTTCTTTATTCCATATTAAATAATTCAAAAAGAAATACTTTATAAAACTCGAGAATTTAAATATTAAAAATTTTTCCCCTCAGCCAAAACCAGCACTCGAAAACAAAGTTCTAAGAATATCTTCTGACCGAGAGATAACTAAAAAAAAAAAAAAAAAAGAAAAGAACACTGTAGCAAAAAAAATAAAATGGAAGAAAATCTCTTCAGACTAGAGGGAAATATGCTAAATGCACCGCAGGGAGTGAAAAAAAAAATCAAATGAAAATGGGAATTTAAAAATAAAGAAACAGATAAAAGTTTTTTTTAAAAAAAAAATTACTAAAAAAAAATTATATTGACTTTGATTTTGATGAGTATTGACTTAAAAGAATATAAAAGAAAACAAAGGGAATAAAGAATGGGAAAAGAAGGGGGGAGGAAAAAACCAAACGATTTCTCTAAAAGCTTTCCAAACGATAAAAAAAAAATAATAATAGTAAAAGACAGGAAGAGAAAAAATGAATTCTTATCTGTAATCGATTGAGAAGAAAAACAGATTTGTTTCATCGATTTTATCTTACGTTTTCGCAATTCTACTACGAAATTTTCTTTTGTGCCTACCTCACAATTTTCACAATATGTTTAACAGGAGGGGGAAAAAAGGGAAAAAACACGCAAAGGTAATAAACTTTATTCTTTCGGTGCGCATAATTTGTAGAAATAATCTTTGATTTGAAACAGGAAAATGGGGAATAGGTACTTTTTAATAAAGCGAATCAAATCGTTCGAAATGGAAAATGATGGACGATTACATGCTTTTAGTGCGTAATGGAACAAAATAAAAACCAAAAGATTTTTTAAAAAAGGAACAGAAATTTGGGGAAAGGGAAAAAATTTCCCACGAAGAATAAACACAGCATTTTAATCATTAACTTTAATTATGAACAAGCATTCAAAATGGAAAAACTCATGAATTTCAAATAAAATATTTTAACAAAAAATGATAGAGAATTTCTACATTACTGAAAACTGTTTTAATATTGAATACAAATCAATACTATGCTAAACTGTGAAGCAAAAATATAACAAAGACTTAATTCGGAACTATTTATTAAACAGCTATTAATGTAGTTTTCCTGACTGATTGATTGATTGTTTATCAACGTCACAATTCATAGCAACACGAGAGCTATTAATGACAGAGGTTTCGAAATTTAAACCACGGCAAAGTGACGAGAGTGAGTGAGTGAATATGAACGTCACACTGTTCAGCTACACGAAGGCTTTTGGTGACGGATCTCATCATTTTGAACCATGGTCAAATGACGAGGACGACACCTGAGCTGGCACCCTCCCCCCTCTCCTAACTACTAGACTCCCACACCAACGGTAGGACGTTTGAGCTCTCGACAGATTTAACGTGCATCGCTCCCTTACACGGCGGTTCTTTAGTGGTACTGGGACCGAACCCCGACATGCTTGCCATGATCCGATACCTTGACCACTGGGCTACCGCAGCCCCCACACGAGCGGGCACTCTCTTTTCCAAAATTCCATACTGCGCTACCTTGAGAAATTTTTCAACCTCGACCGATTTAACGTTCAACAGCCCTACTGGTGGATATCTCAAGAAACCAGGACTCAAACCCTAGACTCGGCTCTATCCGCGAGTCTATGACCACTGGTCAAACAATTCCCCCTAAATAATATAATAAAATTATAAAACACCAAACGAGAATGAATGAGTGCTTTACGGTCGCAATATAAAGCAGAACGTGAACAATTAGCGAATGTAACTCTTAATTTTGAAACCTGGTCACCTGAAAGAGGACGCCAAGTGAGTTTGACACCCTTCTCTCCAAACTACCACACCATGCCCTCGGTAGGACTTCGAGCCACGGCAATTTGACGTGCATCAGCCATGTCGAATCTTCAGTGATATTAGGGCTCGGAACTCATGACACGCTGCCCACGAGCTCGAACCATAACCATCAGGCTACCGCACTTTACAGCAACATTAGAGATATTGCCGACGGACCTTGTAATTTAGAGCCATAGAAAATGACGAGGACAACATCTGAGCTGACATTCCCTTTATAAAATTCCAAACTACGTCAACGTGAGAAATATTACCATCGAGAGATTTAACGTACAACAGTGACACACACACACCAGCAATCAAACCGACGATTCTGACCACGAGATTCGGACCATAACCCCAGGCCTCACAGTTTTACATAAATAATTAAAAAAAGCTACGAAATAATTACTGATCTTAATTTTGACTATGGGAAACCTCAGGATTATCTTTTTGTAAACTTATGCGTTTATTAACACTAATCATACCAACACTTAATTGATACCTATTTCTACCATAGCGGGTCAAATGACCCGACTTTATGTTTTATGCTTGAATGTATGAAACATGGATGTTAGAAAAAAAATAATAATTAAATTTATTATAATAAAACAAAATAGTAAATTGACCATTTCTATTACAAAAGCAAAAAATTAGAATTTTTAATTCATTGCTCGTCGCATTTTTTACATATACGTGTGTCCATTGTACATTTTCCGCAAACATATTTTTTTACATTTAGAGCAAATTTTGTTGGTTTTATTTTCTTTACAGTATCCTCTATTTGACATCTCTTACTTTGATAAGCATCTGTAGTAGACTGAGGCAACGATTCTTTCATATTTTTTCTTTGTTATGGTTGTTCACGGGCTTCTCGAAAATCGGCGCCAAGTTCTACTGCTAGCTTGAGTAAAAAATCTTGTCTTGAAATGTTTTCTCCTGTCGTTTGCTTGTACAAAATCCAGGCATTTATGCCAGCTAAATGAAGGCTATTGAAAAAAACTTGGAGAGGCCATCTGCAAGACTTAGAATTAGACTTTTCTTGAAATTATTCTCAGCTATTTTGAATGAACTACTTTACGCAACAGTCTTCGCAGAAACGTGCAACTTACCGACTACAATACGATAAGCAATATGACTCGATAAGCTTATAAAGCAAAAAATGCTCTCCAGGTCAAACGGCCTGTTGTGGTAGATAACGGTATACGACACACACACAAGTATTACTCAAAATAAACAAAACAAAATAATATAATAACTGTAGATTAATTACTTAGAAAAAGTCATAAAGTCAAATGTACAAAAGCAATAGAGATACGTGCATTTTCAATGCAAAAGTTCAAAATAGATCATTTGACCCGTTATGGTATGTTTAGTGTTAAAAGAACACTAATAATGAAAGATCAAACTCACTATCAAAATTTTAACTAGATTTTTTTAAAATTTTTCGAAGTTTAAAAAAAAAAACATATTCCGTTTTAATCACTATTTTATGAAACACTACATTGTTTTGTAAACACATTAAACATTTTTCCTAATTCTTCGTAAACAACGACCTCGCGTAGAGTAAAAATGAAAACGGGAGTTAAAAAAAGCTAGCAGAGCGCAATTAAACTATAATTAACGAAAATAATGAGCACGAAACACTCTAAGCAACAAAGCTAATCTCAGGATAAAAACAATTACAAGATCCACGGAAATAGTGTATTCTCTCTGAAATAAGATCTTTTCCTCATTTTGCTGGTTGTTGCCAATTTAATGCAACTTCGCCAAATGTCGACGCCAAAATTCCTCAGCAATCATTTATTTCGAAACCAAACACGTTAAGCATTAGTATATTAGCGGAAACAAATGATAAAGGGTTCAAAATTGACATTAATGAGTTTTACTCAATATTAAATATTAATATATGGTAGTTCCCATTAAAAATGATAAAAATAGTAAATTAAAAAAAATTATCAGATGTTATAAACATTGGGAGAGATATTATACCGTCGACCAATTTCGCCAATTCAGAAATTGTCACCAAGTGAGTGAGTTCTTATTAACGTCTCACAATAAAACAACGCGAGGGCTATTGCCGATAGATATCGTTATTTTGAACCACGGTCAAGAGACCTGAACACTTCTCTTCTCCAAACTTCTACACCTCGACAACGTGAGGATTTTGAGCCACGACAAATTTATCGTATATCAGCTCCTCTGCATGGAGGATTAGAAAGGATAGAAGAGGTTAGAGAAATAAAAAGCCGCCATAGAGGCGTTAGGTCAAAGTAACTTTGCTATAAAAATTTTAGAGCACGTCTCTTGATTGGATTCCTTTGTTATAAATCTACTGTTCAGACAGTGGCGTAACGTACACCCCCACAATCCCCATTTCGCGGGGGGCCCAGGACTCTAGCGGGCTCAAGGCCTGCCTAACGCCAAGTACGTATTAACCCAATAAAAATATTACAGTTAAAAACTGACTTTGCAGGGGGAGGGGCTAACATTCTCCGTTACGCCACTGTGTTCAGAGATAAATAGTTATTAGTATTATTTGTATTTGTTAAGTGAAATCGCTCCACATATTTAATTTATTTTGATATTGATTACCAAAAGACTGAATAATTTGGCTAAAGGTAAGTTTGTCCTTTATTTTTCGTTCTAATAGATTGCATATTGGCAACAAGACGAAGCTTTTGCAGACACGACAAGTAACCAATTGTGAGAGCCACTTAATGGTAGCACCCTCTAGTGGTGGCTCTCGCTACCAAAGTGAGACGCTTGAATTAATTTTTATTCAAGCTCTCGTAGTATGCTAAATATTGCCCATAGTACCAGAGCCAGTAATCGCATGGCATGCGTGCCTACAATTTTCACATCCAGAAAATCTATTTCACATCCACAAATTTTCACATCCAGAAAATCTATTCACATCGACAAATTTTCACATCCAGAAAGTCTAAAGATCCCTTATCTTATGTCATTTAATCGCATGGCATGCGTGCCTACAATTTTCACATCCAGAAAATCTATTTCACATCCAGAAAGTCTAAAGATCCCTTATCTTATGTCATTTAATCGCATGGTATGCGTGCCTACAATTTTCACATCCAGAAAATCTATTTCACATCCACAAATTTTCACATCCAGAAAATCTATTGTCTCCAGCCGGGATCGAACCCGCGACCTTAGGCTTAAGAAATGGGTACGCTACCTCTAAGCCACCGAGTAGGCTCTGACCTTTATTGAGAAAATATTTTCTTAGTATAAAAAATAGAATTCTTCACAATTTTAATACATAACAAGTTGTACTGAAAAACAGGATAAAATAACGTATGGTTATACGGATCGCTAGAAGAGCAAAAGAAGGGTGGTTCCATACGGGAATTTATACTTCCATTATAAATCAAATTCTAAGTTAAGGAAGAGAGCGAAAAAAGTGTATCAGCAACAAAAACATCCTATCCTACCTGTAAAAGAACATCCCCCTTTCCCTAACAGCATCAAAACGCAGACGACTTTTCAACATGGTGCTCGTCACAACCATTTGACAAGATTTATGAGACAATCAGAAAGATATCATCCCTAACGACCATTTTTGGGCTGAAAACACCAGACCCTAAGTGCTGATGGGAAGGCATATGTTACGGGGCTTCCTGCACTTGAAAGATTTATTCAGAGGGTTTGGCAGGCAAGCGGAAGGATGTGTTCTGGGGTCTTCTCGATTCTTTTAGGAAGAACATTTGGTTTAATGGTAGAAGAAGAGATGTCATAGCAGAGTCATCAAGAATGATCGTGCTCCAATTTCGGTGGTATGCATCAATTTTGGATGTACAGTACAGTATCTGTCACATTTTACATTACATTTTTATATAATACAGTATCACTTTTAATATATAAACAAGTAATATAAAAAAAAATTTAAGTCAATTCCTACTCAGATCAACAAAGAAAAATTATATTTTAGCTACTTTTTATTAAATAGTTACAATTAATATAAATTAATAAAATTAAATAATTACAATTAATATTAATATAATACAATTAATATAAAATTAAATAGTTACAATTAATATGACAAAATCGCAACATTAAGTGGTAATTAATTTTTATTCATTATCATTAAAGTATCATATAGTCATCCAAAACAATCGTGTGTATAAAATTTCAGTTCAACTGAATGTTTTAAAACGTGAGAAAAAAACCTTTTCAAATTTTGACACAAGTCGCCAAAAGGATCGTTAAGTCGCTAATGTGGCTGTATTTCTAATTCTTTAAATAATTAGTTTTAATCAATTGATTTTTATTAATTATATATATAATTATTTATTATTATTAATTTTTATAATTGTTTATAATTTATTAATTACTGTATTGTCATCCAAAATAATCATGTATATAAAATTTCAGCTCAATGGAGCGCTTTAAAATGTACTTTATTAACAATTGTAAATTCCACCAAGATAAATAAATATATAGAGAGAGTGAGCTAATAGTAGGAATAGAAGAAATGGTTAAAATGAACATTAGAGTACAAGTTGGCGATTTATTTGCCAACTCTTTAAACAGATCACCTAACTATTTTATGGATTTGCTAAGGAAAATATAGTAATAATTAAAAAATTAAATTGTTATCGAATTAAAAAAATCGCCAAATTTGGCTTGCAATCTAAACCCCAACACAATTATTAGAAATATCCATTAAAATTACAAAAATATTAATGTCTTTCACGGTACTCAGAAGAAAATAAAAGTACAAAACCATTTAGTAACTAATGTAATGAGACAAAAAAATCTTAGAAGAATTTTTGGTACTTGCGTATTATCACTGCCTATTTGCGATATCATATGAAACGAAGCACCTGCTTGCCAATTCAGCGCGTACGGCACACATGAAATCGGGATTACCAACTTGGCAAGTTATTAAAAGAGTTGGCGATTGTTGCAATAATATGTAAGTACTCCGAATTTGTATCATTGTTAATAATTATTTAAACTCAAAATCAGAAGTATTTTGGCTAAATTTTTAACTCAATAACAATAACTGTTCATTACCGATATATATAACCAATATATATAACCATTATTCTTCGATAAATATAAACTATTTTTAATACACAATAAAAATACGAATGCGTCTATCATGCGACTATCATAAGTGAACTAAATTCATGAGACTGACGTCACATGATAAATGCAATCCTACGATTCCGACCAATATGTTCACGCGCTTTGCCGTTGCCGAAGGGCTGCGGTAGCCCATTGGTTAAGGTATCGGATCATGGCAGGCATGTCACGAGTTCGAGCCCAGCACCACTAAAGACCCGCCGTGTAGGGGAGCAATGCACTTAATCTGTCGAGAGCTCAAACGTCCTGAGCTCTGATGATGCGAACTTGTTCTAGGAATTTAGTTTTGCCGAGAGGATTCAAGCTAAACAGATACACAATAGATCTTTAATCATACGACACGGATTATCTGGATTTCACCAAAAATTCACCGACTTGGGCCGGGGTCGAACCCGCAACCGAAGACGTACGAGGCCAGCGCCAAACCAACTACGCCACACAGCCGGCATTTTACCTATATTTTACAAATAGAACAACAAGTACCACACAATTTAAAAATACATAGAATAACCTTTTTTATGAATACTCCGACGATACTTAGCAGAAATATTCTTTGAAATCCCCTCTTAAAAGATATATGGCAGCATGGTTCTATGATGAGTACTTTAGCGGGGAAGGCGAAGAGTTTTATAGCAGAAATTGCGTTTTCGGCTGACGGCGTTTTCAGCGGATTGTGAAGATTATCATTTTTGTCCCGAAAAAATAGTTGATGTCAAAATCTAAGTGTCTTATTTTTTTGTATGTTAATGAAGACCTTAAAAACGATTTGACTATTTTAAGTGAACAGTGCGTATAATTTTACAGTTGAATATCTTTGATTAATTAACTAGCCCTAACGGATTTAATTTCCCAAAGTTGAGCATTTTGTTTATAAATATCCCTTAATTTTAAATGTAGGGATTAAAAAAAAAATATTGCCTGAAAAAAACTGCAGTAAATCATAATGCCGTAGATAAAGGGTTAATGTCAGTTTTGAATGCAATAGAGAACACACGTTATAACCCTTTTTCGTGTAACTCGAATTTAATCCACGAATCAGA
>BMAV01000100.1:0-55803 GCA_019973955.1 Trichonephila inaurata madagascariensis | reverse complement strand
GGGAGGGAAGGGGCTTGGGGCCCAAAGCTTGGCTGAACAAAGGTTGTATTTTGGTTTGGGGTCCAAACCCTGAGGAAAGGGGGGTTTATTCTCTGTTACGCCACTGCTTACAATAATTTTTTTTTACAGGGTGGGGAAATTGGCCCCGGGACGAGCGGATACAACACGGACGTAAAAGGACGCTCACACCAAGTGACTTTTATTGAGATAACAATGAATGGTTTTGACAGGGATATTTCCTTTATTTCTGATGAAGTTTGGTTTAATTAGTTTTTTCAACCTCAGAGTGTGAATCCAAACTACCAACACACACCTTTGCATGATCAAAAGGGGTGTGCAGATCTGCCCTAGGATTTTGGTACCATCTTTTTTTCATCAGACGGTAAATTTGGAACGTTCATTTCCAAATTTTGTATCCATTTTGGAAATTAACTGGTGGGGAAAAAAACATGTACAGTTCCGACAGGATGAAAACTCCCAAACACCCGTCACCACGGGTACATTTACAAAATATTCCCCCCCCTGACAAAGTTTTTAAAGAGGTCAGTCTGATTTCGGTTTTAGCGGCCCACAGGTATCCGATACGTTAGTGCGTGGTTACTTTTGAGTTTTCTTTTAAAGGTTATCCCAACCCCCAAAGTTTTAAAGAACCGTGGCAGAACTTTTTGATGATATTCAGAAATTTTGGCGCCCAATTTCGAACTTATTCCACAACTTGTTGCCCAAAGGGCCCCAAAAAGTATAAAGAGATAAATGGCATTTTTACGTCTACTATAAGCTTTTTTAAAAACACCCCCTTCCTTTGCTATGTTTCTATGAAACCCTTGGGAGGCCCCTCCCTTTTCTTTAACATAATCTCTGGTTCTTTGGTGGTCAAGATTAATGGCAACTGTTTTCCAAAAAACGCAAGAAGCGAAAGGGAAAAAGAAATGCAAATAAGATAGCTTTTAAAAAAAACAGAAGTTTTGGGAAAAGATTTAATTGGGGAATGTTATGTTTGGAAGAGATTCAAGCGTGAATTGACAACCCGTAAAGTTACCTAAAACCCAGCTATTAAAATAGGTGCATACCATTGCACACTCCTCAGACGTTTCCATACAAAGATTGAAGTTAAGTTTTATTTAAAGGGAGGGGCTGATTATTTATATTTGGATTATAATTAATTTGAAGTGAGAGTAAGCGGATTGAATAATTTAGGAAAGTGGGCAATTACCGATTCGGTTTAACTATCATTGTGTGTGTTTGTTCACCCAGATTTCGTATTTTTTATCTAAATTTTTGACCAGTGTTTTCAACCAGGCGCCCCCCGAAAGGGGGGACAGCTCTAAAGGGAGGCGCGAGCATTTTGAAAAAAAGAGCAAAAAAATTATTTAAAAAAATTTAATAAATTTATGAAAGTAAACAAACAAAAAAAATTCTGATAAAAATAAAATAACATTTAAATGTTTATACTTATAAATATATCAGTGCCACAAATTTTAAAAATAAATTAACTATTCTGTTAAAACAATTTTTATTTTTTTACCAGTGACCTTAGGGGTTTTTGTTTTAAATTTATAAAAAAAAATTAACACTTATTTTGGGAAAATTTTTTGTACGGTCTAAAATTTTTATATTTTTGATAATTTTTTTGAACCCGATCATAAGTTTTTGGATTCCCCTTAAATTGCCAACCTTTTTCCCCGGCAGGACGCGTTTGTGATGGGGAAAGGGGGGAGGAATAAAGGAGCAAAAATAATCGGGAATGGAAAAATTTAAAACATTGTCATGGGTCCTTTTTTGCTTTCCCTAAATTTTAAATTTTTTACGGATAGCAGTCCCAAAAAAAGATCGTTTTGGGATGACGTATATAAAACGTCGGGGAAAAAAAGACTTTGGCTTAGCGAGATGTTTATATGCACGACGGGTGTTTTAAGGGGTTTAAAAAGTCCAAAACGTGGTTTTTGGTCAAACCATAGGGATTATGGAATTCATTTCATTGGGGGGGGAAATTATGATTGAAAATTGGGTCGCGAATGCAAAATTTGGGAAAACCCGTGTTTTAAAAATTTTTTTCTTTTTCTTAATAAAGTCATATTAAAATTTAAAATGTCTATTCCTTTCTTAAAAAATTTTCACCTCTTTGCTCACGCTGACAATCAAAGATACGGTCACCCAAAGGGGGGGGTATCCACCTGGGAAATCTGTTCCTGAGCCCCTTTTGTTTGCCCCCCCCCTGTAGCTTCTTCTCAGGTTTTTTTAATTTTTATATCCGTTTTCCCTTTTAGTTTTTCAATGTTTCCAATTCCAACTACGGAAGGTCTTTTAAAACCCTTGGCTTTTTTTTTAAAATATTTTTTGTATCAATAAGTATGAATGATAAAGTTTAAAGCGCGCTTTTTAAATTCTTCCCCAAACGTATTTTATCTACCTGGTCGTTCTGTAAGTACTGATACAATATTAAAAGGGGTTGAAATTTAAAAAAAAAGCAAATGAATTTAAAAATTAAAATTTTTTTTAAGGTTTTAATTTATTTGAGTTTTTAAATTTAACACTATACCTTTTCAAATTGATATTTTTTTTTCTTCCCTAAAGCTTTTAGTTTTCCTTGTAAACTCATCCCATTGGGGGGAAAAACTACCCCCATGGGGATTTCCATCGCTACTTTTCCCTTAAAAAAAAAGTTTAAAAGGGCTCAAATTGGTAGAAATTTTTAGTAACCTTTACCTCTAATCCCAATTACTTTTTTAATTAGTAGATTTAAATCCAAACTCTTTTTTTCAAATATTTGTGATTTTTAAAAGTCGGGACATTCTCTTTTTTAGTCACCTCCAGATCGTCTTATTTTTAAGAACGGGAACAGAAGCTCTTTTGGAAAACTTCTATGTGTGATTCCTGTTGAACAGGATTTTCGTTCAGGAAGTTTCAGTATTGGTTCCAAAGGGATGTTTTGACAAAATTTTGCCGTGAGTTTTACGCCTTTTTCGTAAAATGTTTCTCTTAGACATCTTCATAGCTGACACCTCACCAAACTATTGTTGTTGTTGTTGGCGTGTTTTTTCCGAAGGAAAGAAAAGAATGTTGCC
This sequence comes from Trichonephila inaurata madagascariensis, assembly GCA_019973955.1. Taxonomy (NCBI): domain Eukaryota; kingdom Metazoa; phylum Arthropoda; class Arachnida; order Araneae; family Nephilidae; genus Trichonephila; species Trichonephila inaurata. Next base: position 52,738 of record BMAV01000100.1, on the reverse strand, counting down.
AGATCCTGAGACAGGTTGGGCTTCTATATGATAGATGGCAACATTACATATCTCCACCTCCACGGTTAAGGCATGGAACTAAAGGAGAGGGAAATATACTCCAACACCTTGCACCCGTTGTTTCTGCTGCGGCCACCCACAAGACATTCGGACCCACCGATTTAGCGAGTACGTACTTCTTGTGTACTTGGAGGGTATTTGGTGGCATCGGGAATCGAACCCAGGCCCCTATGTCTGGAGTCCGATGCTCTAACTATAAGCCACCCACGGCCCCACCAAACCATTACTAAAGCCATTTGGTCAGCTCTATGCTCAAATTGTTCATTCTCTTTAGCTTCTTGGGTTTTCCTTGCATATACACGGTCATTCTGGTGGTTACAAAATTTTTCGTCAAAAATTTTCTGGTCGGTAAAGAGAATTCCTCTGTTGCCATTTAGAGCGTTCCGCTGCAACAGTGTCTTAAAGTACTTCTGGCGTTTAATTTCTTTGCATGGAAATTGTTAGTTATCCATAAATAACCTCTTAGTCTAAGGACTTCGTTTACTGGGAATACATTCTTCATTTTGAACGTTCCTCTGTTTATCGCCTTTTTTGAAAGGATTTCTACGAATTACTTTCCTGATAATATTTTTAAAGAGAGCCGGTGTTACCATTGAACCAGAATGATCGTTTCTACAGTAGTACGGTCTGAAATATTTTTGGTTTAACCCTTTCCCGTGGTTGAAATGTTTAAGAGACTTAAAAATTTCCACGCACTTCCTTTTTTGATGCGGGAAAATTGCCCCCTGCACCCCTTTATTTTCCAATGTTTTAAAAGTTCTTTTTTTGAATTAGAACAGATGTAAAAGGTTAAAAATTTTTTGAAAAGTACTGCAGGTGATCTCTAGCGATGAAATTTAAAATTGTCTACTGCGTCTGAGACACAGCGAGCGATCTAAACTTTTTTGTATTTCAACTTATAGCACGACTATAGAAATAAGGGCGAAGAAAGTTAGCAAAATACTTAATACAATGAAGCACATCCTAATGCAGGACCAAAACTATTCTGACCTCTTGATCGAAGCAACTCAATAGTGATTACACTTCCGAGAAGACCACTTTTTTTGGGAAAAGTTGTACTGATTTTTTAAAAGAAAAAAAAATATCTGTGTGGAAAGATGAATTTTTAAATTTTGAACTTCGTAAGCATTAAAATATAATAATAGTTACTAGTTATTTTTATAAATAGAAATGTATATATTCTGGCAGTAGGTGGATTTTTTTTTTCAAAAGTGTAAAACGTCAAACCTCTCAGATTTTCAAAGAGGCCAAATTGTAGGGGCTTGTTTAGCTGAAGCTATCGTGACCAAAACGTCCCAACCTTTAGGCATTTCTAAAGGTATGGTGTCTTTAAGTCATGATAGTATACACACAGTGCCTCAAGGTAAGTTCGGAAAGCAAAACAGTGGACCGAAAGAGAAGCTCTGTGAAAGAGATCGACGGGTATTGAAAAAGACAATAATGTCTAAAATGCAAACAACTGGAACAAAAGTGCCCGCAGACCCTGGGCCAGAATATAGATTCTGGGTGTCAATGATTACAATTGGGCACCTTTATAAAGGGCCTTTTGCCCCTTGCCCCCGCAGTTTCCAAGGCAGTTGCCCCCAGATGTTAAAAACCAAACGTGAAAAACAAAGGTGTCAAACCGGAAAATCGGTCGATTGATGGTGGAAAAAATTAAATGGCGGTCTACCACATTTTCCCAAAACTTTTTTTCCCCAAACAAATGGGTTCCCCACTTTGGGGAGGGGCCCCCCGAAAAGATAGGGAACCCTTTTGATTTCTTGGCCCGCCAAAAAAAGGATCCTGGGGAAAAATTTTTTATATTTTTTGTGACCGGGTTAATCTGTTTCCAAAAACCCTTTTTTCCGGTTGGAGGCCAATTTTCCCCGGGTTTTTTGCCTTTCAACAGGGCCCATTTTTCCCCGGGGGTTTGGGCAAGGTTTAAAAAACAACGAGAACCTTTCCAAACGGGGGCCGCCCCCCCTTGGGAAAAGGGTATACTTTTGGGGGAGGGTGCAAGCTTTATTGAAAAGTCAAAAAAAAAAGATTTTTTTAAAAAAATTAATTTATGTAAAGCCCAAAAAACAAAAAAAACGTTCTGACAAAAAAAAAAATAAAAAATTTACACTGATATATTAATTTAAAATTGTATCAGTGCTACATAATTATTTTATAATTAGTTTAACAATACTAAGTTAAGAACATGATTAATAACTTTTCAGTGACTCCATGGATTCCCCATATATAAAAAATTTTTTACAAAAAAATTTTCACTTATCTTGATGATTTGTATGGTTTAGAAAATTAAATTCTGAATTGCCGATTAAAAACTGCGGAAATTTGCTTCCCAATGCCAACCGTTTTCCAAGTAGGCGGTTTTGTGATGATTTGGGGGGGAGGAAGGAATAAAAAGCAAATAGTTTTTAAAAAAAGTAAATCCTTCCCCCAAAAATTGTCAATGTCCTTTATTGAATTCCCCAAAACCTTCGGGAAAAATTTTATGGATATCGGGGGACAGAAAAAAATCGCACTTCAGAAGACGTATATATAAGGGAGGGAAAATTTAAAGCTTTGATGGGGAAAGGGTTTTTATACGCCAGTACCTTAAAAAGGGTAAAGTCGTATCGTAAATTTTTGCATCAAAGTATGATTATTGAGTTCAAAAACATTGTTATTTTTATAGGGGGGCGGTGAAAATTTTTTTGAATGTTGGGGCGCTAATTTTTGTTTTTGAGAAGCACTGCCTTTTGTCGATTCCCGACCTCAATATTTGAACCAATATGGTCTATTTAAGAGCTTTTAATACAGAATCGATGAACTCCCAGAACTTTCACAATATCTTCCCATAAATAATGATACAATATTCCTCTAAACACTATTCAGCACTTGTAGTAATCAATTCCTATGGCGAATTCAAGTTGTATTACATGCCAAAGTCAATCCTGTTCCCTATGAATAAAGGATTCTAAAAAATCTAAAAAGGGGTCTCCCTTCACAAATTTAATAAAAACCCCCCCGGATCCAAAGAGGAAATGTAGAGCCAGTTACCGTTCTTTGTAACGTTCTGCATGGAGAAAAATTTTTCATTCCTTTCCTCATCAATGGAATGACAGCGCAGGTTGGTTCTTGGTCTTCCTAAGAATTCTATTTCAGGCTGTCCTGTCCTTGGCCTGACTTTCAAGTTTCTGACATTAATAGTTTAGAGATCTTTTTCTAGGAAATCGCGCGATCCACCAGAGTCATGGTCTTCCTCTTTTTCAAGTACCGTATTTGTCTGGCCGAAAAGATCTTTCTTGTGACTCGATTGTCGTCCAATCTTATCAAATGTCCTGCCCATTTTAACCTTTGTATTGCTATGAATTCAACAATATATAGTTCTTTAAAAAGTTTATAAATTTCTAAAATTGGTTGTTTTTCTCCTAATACCATCAGAACTTCCAAACTTCCAAAAATTCCTCTAAGGAATCTTCTTTCAACTATAACAAGGGTCTCCTCATCTCTTACAATCATTGCCCACGTTGTGACGGGCTCACGCGTCTTTTCATTAACATGTCCTTTGTGTTCTTTGGGGCCAGAATTAATGGCAACTCTTTTCCACCCAAAACCCAAGAAGCGAAACGTGAAGATAAGATGCAAATTAGATAGCTTTTAAATATCAGAAGTTTGAGTAAGTTAGAAGGTAATTTGGGGAATGTTATGATAGAGAGTGAAACGATTGTGAAGTGACAGCCAACAGAAGCTATCTCGAAGATAGAGCCATTAGGTCAAGGTGCATACCATTGCACTCGAATAAAGACGCAACTCCCTTATGATTAGATCGACGATCGGATCAAGGTAGGATTGACTATTTAATATTAGGACTTGTGATATTATTGGAATTGAGGTTAGGCGGGTTAGATATTGATAGTGGTCCGAGTTACGTTATTTCGGTATTATTGATATTGTGTGTTTTGTCATCGTAGATTCTCTCGCATATATTATTATTATCTAATCTGTTAGATGTTTAAGTTTATATATCTTAATAAAGAACTAGAAATTTCCATATTCTTAATATGGAAATTAAGAATATGGAAACTTCTAGTTCTTTCATTAATCATACACCTCTAGCTCAAGCAGATAATCAAGGAGAAGGGAAACCCTAGGGGGCAATTTCAAAACGTTTCTACAGTATATGTTATAACGGGCCTTATCAGTGGCGTAACTGAGAATATTAAGGCCCGCTACAGATTTTGGACCGCAAACCATAACATAACACAGGCTTTGGGCCCCGTAGAACCATGCCCCCCACAATGCGGGGGTAGTTGGGGTTTACGTTAAGCCATTGGGCCTTATCAATGATTTGTAAATGAGTACCTTTTTTTTCTTCTGATAAAATGAGATTTTAAATATTTTTGAAGTGCATAAAGCACTTGTTACTAGCAATGACTCTATTGCGAATTTCTGGGGTTATGTCATTGAGTGTGTTCAGCTCAGAGCCTAAATATCTGAAGTCATTCCCAGCTTCAAATCTGTAATCTCCTATTACAAAATAAGGTTTGTTAAAACTGATACTTGACATAAATTTCGTTTTGTTCTGGTTTGTGATAAGATGCATTTTATTTGCTTCACCTTCCAAATAAAGAATGGCCTGTTTAAGTGCATCAGGTAACCGAGCGACTATGGCAATGCCATCGGCAAAATCAAAAATCTGTACTGGTTTATTAAAAATATTTCCTCTAGTCTTTGAGGTCAGATTTTTTTATAACCTTTTGAAGAGGTAGATTAAAAAGAAGGCAATCTAGTGCATCTCCTTGTCTGACATTTGAAAAGACAATAGTCTTTGTGTGACAATCTATTCTGAACATTTAATCTTAGCTAGGTTTCACTTAGAGTGATGGAGCCCAGGTTAATCAGCTTTTCGGGCAAAACTTTCCATTATAGACAAAAATATTTAAAAAGTTGAATTTTTAAAAATGTACGAAGCAGCGAGTTGTTCAAAAGCCGAAAGCCACCTGAAGTTTATTTCTCACCGAAAACTGTTCACAGGTACCGGAGAAACTAAGCGTTGTTTGTTGAAATACTCTATTTATAAGATAATTCCAACGAAATTAATCATGAGATTTTAAATCTAGTGAACATAACAAATTAATTTTTGAAAGAGAAAGCAAATGAAAATAATCCGTCCTGGATATTTAATGAATATGTGATTTCTGTATAAACAAACTGGAACGGGTATTTTTGAAATAAATCTAGAGGATTTCTGTGTTTCTTATATATGCTATGCATATTTTTCCATGGCATATCTTTTTTTCAGACTTTTATAAAACATCACGAAAGCACTTACCACGATAACTTAAATGAGTTATTTTCTAAAAAAAAACGTAAATTATCATCACGATCTTTCTTAGTTAGGTAATATTGAACTTTTGTCCTGCAGTTTCTCTCTTTTCCAATTATTTAATTGCATCTTTCACTTTAAACATATTACTTTGTATTTCGAACTTTAATTAGATTTGAAGTTTTTTTTTTCTTACTTGTTCCTCACTTTTCTCACAGATTATTTGATGACTCAAGTATAATAGAATTATCTAAGCTAAATGCGTTTCGAATTTTGAGGCACGAGCCTCTTTTCCGCAAAAAAATAAAAAAATCTTTGAAAAATTTAGAGTGAATTGAGATTTTTAAGATTTTTCACTTGAAAAGAAATGTGAGTCTGTGTGGATTTAGCTAATATAACTTATGTAATATCCGTTTTAGATACCTTTCTGTCTTTTTTTCGTTTGTATTATTTTTTGTCTGTCAAATTACCGTCTGTTCACCAATTTCGTTTTTAAGCAAATGCAAAAAAATTCTTTAAAGAAAAAAAGATACTTTGCTGTTATACCTTATCACATTTACATAATTCGCGTGAAGAATGACTTAATGCAAACAATTATTATCGATTTCTTTCATTTCGAATAACCTGCTTTTATCGTGTATGTATATAACCAATTTTTATGACTTTTCATGCTTATGATTTACTGTTATCATTTTGTATTTTATGTATCTGTATTTTATTTATGACAATATATTTTTAAAAAAGCGTTCGGTGAATTTATGTGCTATTTATGATTTTTATCGTATGTCGTTTGACTCCATAAAATGTTCGAAGTTGTGTAGCATTACAGTCCATTCGAATAGATTTTATGTTGTAACTTTATTTGTAGCAGTGTCATTACTAGCTAAACCTTGGTATTGGTTATCTGATTTATACATGTCGATTTTTCTTAAATTATCTCGTTTGTACAATTTCCGATATAAAGAATGTGGGGATGTATAGTAAAATGAATAAATATTGCTACAATGTATTGCCTAGTTGTTACACGGTCACAAACTCGTTGCCTGCGTGTCATGAGCTCGAGCCTTAGTGCTTTTGAAGTCCCACCGTGTAGAGGAGATGGTGCAAGTTAAATCCGTTGAGGTTCAAAGTCCTCTCGTTATTATAGTGTGATAGTTTGGTGAGGAGGTGCCAGCTCAGGTGTCGTTTTCGTCACTCGACCAAGGCTCAACATTACGAAGTCTATTGCTGATAGCCCTAGTACTACTAAGTGTAACGTTAATAAATTATCAATCGATCAAACCGGTAGTCAAAGTTACTTAGTGGTCATGGTAACGAAGTCATGTCCGTTGTTGCCGAGTTGCGAGTTCCAATCCCGATGTCAATGAATATCAGTGTTAAAGCTATCCAAGTGCTCTCAGTGGCTTGGTGTGGTACTTAGAAGAGGGTGTACCGGCTCAAGTGTGGTCCTCGTCACTTGACGAAGGACCAAGATTATGAGGTTCGTCACGAATAGCAATGGTGTTACTTTATAGGGCGATTTTAATAAGCTTTCACACACTCTATTAAGGATGATTTTGCAAAAGCGCCTAAATGGATAATTTTCATGATATTTAGTGTCACTTAGATTAGAATGCATGTATACAATTGTTTTAAGGACATTTTGACAAAAAAATTATTTAAATACAATATTTTTGCAAAAAACTAACTTAGAATAATTTTTTTAAAAAATGTTCTCCTTTTGTGAAAAATGCTTCTATTATAATAATATTTTGCCTGTATATAGCTTAGACGTCTGTACAGAGGCTCAACTAGAATTTTTGAAATATATAACTTAGAAGTGGGTTCATCCATATTTTACGACAACAGAGGGGGGCAATTTTATGAAAGAAACCCGATAATTATTTCAATGGGTTGTAACTCTGAAAATAATGTGAATTTTTCAAAAGTCATAGTTGAGCCTCTGTAAAGAAAGTCTGAGCTATATACAGGCAAAATATTATTACAATAGAAGCATTTTTCACAAAAGGAGAACATTTTGAAAAAAGATTATTCTAAGTTAATTTTTTGCCAAAATATTGTATTTAAATAATTTTTTTTGTCAAAATGTCCTTAAAATAATTTTATACATGTAGTCTAATCTAATTGACACTAAATATCATGAAAATTATCCATTTATGTTCTTTTTTAAAATCACGGTTTCGAACGTAGTCGGATACCTTAAGTGTTGTAACTTTACACTGACACAGCGATTCTCAAACAGTGAGGAGTCCCCCACCCCCGAGGAGGGTGTCATAACTCTATGAGGAGGCGCAAAGGTGTTGAAAAAAAACGTTTTAAAAAATTATTAACCCATTTAAAGGAAGCATACAAAAATACATTCTGACATAATAAAAATAACTCGTTTCGTGTTTATTGCAATAATTTAAAAATTAGAGAGGAAAAGTAATATAATACTTATCCTATTGCTTAAAAGTAATTTACTTAAAACATCTATCACTTAAAAGTAATTTACTTAAAACATCTATCACTTAAAAGTAGCATATACAAAATTTAATACTTATCCTGATAATTTGTGAGGCTTATAATTAAAATCGTATTCTAGTTTTCTTGACAAAGTGCATTGGTATTGCATTCAATACATTGTTATTGTATAGGGGAGGCTATGAAAATTATGATTGAAAATTGGGTCACGCGCGAATATTGAAAGTTTGAGAAGCACTCCACTAACTTACTTAAGTTTTTGAAGTGAAATTAAGTATTCATTTAAAGTACTTATATATCAGGAATATTTTTATATGACTGATTTTTTTATATTGTAGTTTAATGTACTTATTGTGTTCATAATTTATACAACGATCCAAACAGTTATTAGAAAAACTATTACTAGGTCAATATTTTTTTAGGATCTTCAAAACAGCAGCAGTATTAAAATCTGCAAAACAAAATCTGACTGTTTTATAATTAACTGAGTTATAAATATTTTTGTTGTTTTCTCTTCGAAATATATAATAAAAGTTAAATAGCTATGTTTTTTTCGGTTTTTATGTATTATATTATCAACAAATTTCATCAAATCAAAAGACGTCCTCAAATGTCATGATATGTAGCTAATAGTGGTAAAACATTCCCATGTATGTTCTAACATATTAATAACAATGACAGAACTTGGCAACATCTTTTAATATTGCGAATTTGGTCGAAGATATATTATTTAATTACCAATTTTTCCTTTCCCGGAAGATATACCGGGTGTTTTAAAAGTCACGCACATCCCCATGGTAATCCTTGTTGCTTAAAAACCAAAAGGGTTGGTTGAGATTTCTTTCACTAGATGGCAGCAGGAACGCCATTATAAGAAATTTTGAGAGTATCAGGGGCATCAGTTTCAAAATACTTGTCAGTTGTAATCAGTTGAGCACAAAGGGAGGTGCATGATGGAGACCCAAGAGCAAATAGCCATCGGGGAATTTTATTTCGCTCTAAAATCTCATTGCTGTGTTATAAATGCATTTCAGCAGAAATATCCAGGTTCAAACAGCACCCAATGCATCAATGGTAACACTTTTAGTGCAACGGTTACATGACACAGGATCGGTTGCTGACAGGAAGCGATCGGGTAGAGCGTTCATAATGAAAACGAAAGTGGCAGATGTGGAGACCGCTTTACAAAGAAGTCTATTGAAAAGACCGTACGTCTACATAAGCAGCATTACACAACTCATATCCTTTCTGAAAGTGATGAAAGGTACGCTTGGTTGCAGCAAGATGGCGCAATGTGTCACACATCACGGGACAATATGGAAGTTTTAACTGCATTTTTCGATGATCATTTCATTTTCAAAGGACTTTGGACAACTTGTTTACCGGACTTGTCAATTCAGGATTTTTTATCTTTGTGGATATCTGAAAAATGTCACCTTTAGGAATAATCTCCATAAGCTTGATGAACTTAAGAGTAACACCCTTCATGCGATATTGGACATTAATTCTCACGTTCTTCGTAAAGTGTCAATTAATCTGGTTAAAAGAGTTCGATTGTGTGTCCAGGAAAACGGACATGCTTTTGAGTTGAGTTGAGTTTGGTGTTTTATGGCGCAAGAACCAGTTTTGGCTATACTGCGCCAAACATTCATAGGTCTGTGGTGTGGACGGGAAAAGAAGAAAAGAAGAAATTGGATGACAAGATGGAGGGTCGAAAATAGAGAAGGATCACTGGGGTACCCCGGGGTCGTGACACCCGTGTTTACCAAAGATAGTAAACCCCTTGGGAAAAGGCAAAGATCACTAGGGTACCTCGGGATTGTGACACCCGTACCCACCTAAAGAAGGTGAGCCCCCTGAGGGGCGGACATGCTTTTGAACATTTACTGTTATTTTACCATGCCTGATACCTGACAATAGAGATAACCGTTCAATCTTTGTTTGTCCTTTATTCTGTTTGTTAACATAATTCATCTGTGTTTAAAACTCAATCATAAAGATTGATGTGCGTGACTTTTGAAACACCCGGTATTTCTCGCTTTATGTTCCTACGGCAAATGTGTCGTGATGTACGTTATGTCTGTTCGTGAGATTCTAAGACTTCACGTTATTTGGTCTGGAATAAAAATGAGAAAAGGTTCGGTGCCAGCTCGGGTTTTTCCACGTTACTTGACCTTAGTTCCATGTAAATCTCGGCATCTGTCATCAATAACCATCGAGTTGCTTCGAAGCGATACGCTTGATAAATAATCACCGGAACGATACCATTTACACTGAAAATAAAAAAAGAATATTGTAACGGAGTTAAATTTTATTTTAAGAAATTGCAGGTCTATTGAATTTAATTGAAGTCAATGGTTGTGTCAAATTTAACTAAATGAGACTTCAAAATACATCCAAAGTGTAGTTTTAAGTATCATAGTTTTTTCCCCCATCTCTTATCGACTTCCAGAAAGGGATTAAAAATAATTATCGCAACAAAAAGTGATACTTGATTCCGAGAATGGACAAAAGTGGGGAAAAAAAACCCTTTTCTGCTAAGAGGATGGTTAGCAATCAAATATGGAGCGCGCTCCGCCCATTTACACGGTACGAGCGACCAGTGGTCATTCATCGTGCTGACCACTGCACCCGACAAGCGCACGATTGCGGCCGATGAGTTGTGAGACAGGGGCGGGGAGGACTTAGGCAAACGTGATAGGAAAAGGGTGAAGCATGAAAGAAGGGGCTAGAAAAAAAGTGAAGAAGTTACTGTTAATAGAGAATCGTTTGGTGATTTTTGGTGTAAGTAGTTTTTGGATTAAGGAAATATTATATATACATAAATTCTTATGTTTGGAAATGTTTCTAATGAGAGAAGTGAAATTTTAACATTGAAATCAAGAAATAATGATACAAAACACATTGGTTGGGAACAAACTTTGAGGCACTGGTTGTGGAATTTATAAGCATAGAATAGAATTTCCTAAGCTAGGGGTGGCCAACCCGAATGACCTAAATTTAAAACGGAGTTTATTATTATAGTTATCCTTATTTTTCATGTATACAAAGATAATTTAATATAAATAATAATGCAATGATCAAATATGCCTAGCTCTAGCAATAAGCAGCGTGATAAAGTTACAACAGCGCTTCTCAAACTGTGGGGCGCCCCATTAGGGGGGCGTGATAACCCTAGAAGAGGGGCGCGAGCATATTGAAAAGTTGAAAGCAAACTGGGGCTTTCATGTCAGATTGACCCTCTGATTGGAACATCTGCTCGTGCTCTTGCCCCCAAGTTCGCTGAAATACCGTTTTTGGGCCATCATGAATTTGCGCACTGAGTTTTTTTTTAGTTTCCCATAAATTTACTTAATGCAAATTAAAGGTAAATTCACAATACACATACATCATACATAATTATATAATACAAACGTTCAAAGCTAATAGTAATAGTAATAAAAGATATGGGACGAGAAGGGGAAAGGTATTATTCGAGCAATCTCTCGAATACATCAAAAACAACGATAATCTCCAGCTGACGCCATGTCCCCTCCCTGATTATACTTTTTCACTTTAATTTATCCTTCAGTTTTAAATACATGAATCAGTATCTTAAGGAAGATGGTTCATTTTAGAATCATTTGAGGGCCACATTGGCACAACCCGTTAAAGGGGGAAACCCGGTCGGTGACAAACGACCCGGCTCTGTCCCCCCCCCCCACTGCCTTACTATTTTCCGGGGGGACTTTGTGAGACTCGACAGATTTAACATACCTCAATCTCTCTACTTATAGGGTCTTTGGGATAGGACTCGAACTCATGATGCGCCGTCCATGAACTAGTGACCATGGCTACGAAGCATCGCCAGTTTAAAATTTTGGGGGAAATATTGAAAGTGACATGGAAATAGTTAATCACATTTAATGATCAAGTTCAATTCCCCCCCACTAAATGTGTGGGAACAATTTAGATTCCCCCTCACACACTGGAAATAGTGCATTATTTTGCTAATTTTAAATAACTATTGCTTTACATCATTATTTTAAATGCTTATTTTAAAATGTTTAATTTTTTAATAGAACAATTCTTAAGGCTGTTTTCGGTTAATGATAAAGAATAGGACCCGAAATCGGAACATTTTCCTTATAAAATAAATGAAAAATTAATACGATAATCTGGCTTCACTATCCTTTAGAAAGCAGCATTTTTTTTATTATACTTCACTTTTTTATAGAGTTGATTAATTTTTTCTGGTATAAAATGTGTTTCGCGTTTTTTCTCCTATACCATAATGTTAAATGGGCCATGCCTTCCCGTATTAAAATGAAAAAGAAAGTATTAATGGAATCTTTTGAAATTTTTAAAAACATTATATTGTTAACAGAGATACGAGCTATAATTCTACAAATTTCCATGGAAATGGAGGCATTTTTCTGTCAGAAAATGTGCTTCGCGTTTAGTTCAAGCTATTGTACTTTTACCGAAGACAGCCTTAATAGGCAAAAAATACTTATTATTTATCATTATTTTCAGTGTTACGACCAGTTGAAAGAATAGCTATTAATAATTTTTGTTAAAAATTCTCTATTCTTATACAGTAAAATGTGAATAAACCCACTTCTAAATTATATATAAAATATTCTTGTTCAATCTCAGTATGGAAGCTCTAGTTATGTAATTTATAGGCCTAATATTATTATAGAGGGTCCTCGAGTAGCTGAAGAGTGCGACGTTAATATTCACTCACTCACTCCCTTTATGAAAGGAGATTTTGAGTCGCCTATCCGGTGTAGTGGTTAGCGACCCTGACTGTTGTGCCGTAAGACCTGGGTTCGAATCCCGCTGAAGGCATGGATGTTTATAAATGTATAGTGCCTTCGCGGTATGGGGATACTTCTAAGCCAGTGCTCCGCAACATTTTTATCTCTGCGGACCGATCAACGTTTGACAGTTTTACTGCATGGTGGGACACGTTAATTGTTTATATTTTAGATTGTTTTGATTTAACAATTTTAATTTTGTTACTTTATAAAAAATTACCTTTCCGGAATAAAAATAAAATTTTCAAAAAAAAAATAAATTTAAAAAGTGATTTGTGGAATATAAAGTGATTTCCGTGGTAAGTTGCGCAAATCCGAGAGAAATGCCCTACTTTAAATAAAATGGCAATCGTTTAATGTTCTTTAAGCAGCCCGGCACCATTTGATCCACGGACCAGGGGTTGCGGATCACTGCTCTAAGCAACCGTCGAGCTGCAAGTCCTCTCGTGAGATTGGTGGCAGGGGATGGGGGGTGGAGATTTGACCCTCTCCCAGGGTGATCTCCTTCAAAATTGGGGTGGAATCGAGCTAAATCGTACAGTCCACTGTATGGGGCTTCGGGTTTCGGAAAGACAGGCCCTACATCTAACCCCTTTCCATGATGAATTTTGTCGGGCCCCGACCCGACCCCGTCAGACAGGTGGCATTGGGAAAACCAGAAAAAATTTTTTTAAAATATGGGATTCTTTTTTTTTTTTTTTTTGCCAAAAAATTTCATTTAAATAATTTTTCTTGTAATAATATTCTTAAAAACAATTTCATATGAAAGTTCTAATTCACAACTGACATTAAATGTAAAAAAATCCTTTATATCCTTACACATATAATTTTATTATGATTGAAGTCCTATAAAAAAAAAAAGATATTATATATTAGAAGTATAAAGGTAATTATATATTACATAAGTTACTTCACGTAATTACGTTCGATTTATGACATAATTACCCTTAAAGGAAGTTTTGGCCTGAAACCGTAAAAGGGTATGATTATAAGTAATAATAAGTAATAACGTAACAATCACATTCTACAAAACATACCACTATATATAGTATCGTTAACCCAATAATTTAGTTTTCTTTGGTAATGGAGTAAAATTTTTCAGGAAGAAAGTTCAAATTAATAACTTAATAGAAATAGACCTTTTAACTACGAAGGAAAGTTAATTCTTTGTGTTTAACTACTTTGTGAATTAAATGTGATGGATATTTGTAGTTAATTATATTTAATTTTTGCTACTATGTATTTTTTGTGAATAGAAAAATTTATATATGTCAGTTATAATGAATTTATATGTTTAACCAACTTTGTAATAAGTTATTTAAAAAGATTTTAATTTAACTTTTAAGAGATGTTTGCGGGGTCTTTTCCAATTTTTAAAAATAAAATCACGTGCAAAAGATATTTTTGTTTTATTTTCATTCTTTGGTCATTTTTGTCACATAAATTAATTTTTTTTTGGAAAAAAAAAAGGGAATAAGTAATTTATATTTTACTTTGATATTCTCTGCCTTGCATCAGGAAAAATATATTCTTTTCGCGATTTCGTGAAATATAACAATACATTTAAGAACGATTCAAGTAATGTTGTTTTGCAAATTAATTTTTAATACATCGAATTTTTTTCTTTACTGTTATGAAGTTACAAATTAGTATACTATAGAAAGAAAAAAAAAATGCAATATTTTAAAAAATGATGAAATGAAATTCCTTTTTAATATTTAAGTAAAAATGAAACATTTCTCAGCATTGATGCAAATTTTAATTTATTCAATGAGTCACAAAATTGATAAAATACATCGAATATCTTTTCCTAAAAGTATAAATAAAGATAAAGTTCCAACATAACACTGTGGTTGCGGTAGCCTGGATCTACCGCTGAAAACCCATCGTATATAGGGGGCTGAAGCACGTTAAACCTGTCGAGCTTTAATTCCTCCCGTTGCCGTAACGTGGAAATATGGAGAGCTAGCTCAGGCGTCGAACTCGCCTCTTACTAGTCCTTGTTTTGCTTAAGGTATCCGACTACGTTCGGAACCATGATTTTAAAAAAAGCGCATAAATGAATAATTTCATGATATTTAGTGTCCTTTAGATTAGAAAACATGTATAAAATTGTTTTAAGGACATTTTGACAAAAAAAAATTTATTTAAATGCAATATTTTGGCAAAAAATTCTTAGAAGAATCTTTTTTCAAAATTTTCTCCTTTTATAAAAAATGCTTCTAAAATAATAATATTTTGCTTATATAAAGCAACGACTTTTCCAGAGAGTCTGAACTATTTCTTTTGAAAAATTCACATTATTTTCAGAGTTACCACCCATTGAAATAATTGTGCTTTTTTTTAAATTGCTCCCCTCTGTTGTGGTAAAGCATAGATAAACCCTCTTCTAAGTTATATATTTCAAAAATTCTAGTTGAGCCTCTGTATATAAGTCTGATCTATATACATGCAAAATATTATTATAATAGAAGCATTTTTCCGCAAAAGGAGAATATTTTGAAAATTGGATATTCTATGTTCATTTTCTGTCAAAATACTGTACTTAAATAATTTTTTATTGTAATAATATTCTTAACACAATATTATATACATTTTCTAATTTAAGTGACACTAAATATCATAAATATTATACATTTATTCGCTTTTGCAAAATCATGATTCCGAACGTAGTCGGATACCTTAAAAAGACGGGCTGCGGTAGCCTAATGGTCAAGGCATCGGGTCATGGCAGGCATGTCATGAGTTCGAATCCAGTACCACTAAAGCCCCGCCGTGTAAATTCACTTAATATTCGACGTTAATATTCACTCACTCACTTGCTTAAAAAGGCGACGAAAATTTAACTCTCACACCAAAATACGAGGGATGATCAGAAAAAAGATTACAAGCCTCAGCATTTGAAAACTACAAATTATGGAGAAATTTTGTTTCCTGGAAATTAGAGACAAGTAAGCGCTACTTGTTATAAAAGTTGGTTTTCAGGTAGGTAGTAGGATTCCCAGATGGTTCAGGACGGTGGAAATGGGAGACTCTTAGGGGGTTTGGTCTAGATTACAGGAAGTACGAGCTTTGATTCAGATTTTAGGCCAAAGACTGTATCCCGAATCTGCTGGCCAGCAGACAACACGCAGCAGAGTGTGTCCTAATACTTTTCAATCAGGCGGACCCAGGATATCAGAAAGCCACCAATGCGACGAGGGGGCTGCCATTTGTTCTTCAAAGACAGAAATCCTTACGACACACGGTGGAGAATGATTCCTGAAAGTGATCGACAGGTAACTCTATGTGAAGAATCTCGTCAGGCTAGGACTGAACTGGTATCGTGCAGCGTATCATTTCTGATGTGCGCATTATTCCAAGACAGTGCTGCGTAGAATCATCACCGACTTGCCTCAATGAACAAGGACCTGATTTCTGCAAAGACGGGTTAAAAAGTTGGTTCTGCGTTCTGATAAATGCCTCATAAATAGACTTGTTGATTATGTCAAAATGTGATACGCACGTATATATGCCTCTTGATTCCTATTTGTATCTTCTGTCTATTGTTAATCAATATTTCTTTATTCGATTTGTAATCTTTTTCCTGAAATCAACCCTCGTAATATTGAAGAAATTTTGTGATAAACGTATTTATACAATTTTGAACAGAATATTCATTAAAAATAATAAATAATGCGCATCATTAATATTATTATTATTATTTAAAAATGTTTATAAAGAGTCTAAGATTACAAACTTTTTATTTCCCCTAGAAAAAATTTTTTATTCAAATGTGATTTGGGTTCATTTTTCGTAAAAAAATTTCGCAGAAACTCTATCAAATACTTTTATTTAAAACAAAACAAGCAAAATAATCGGAATATCTGTGTAATTCTACTGAACTTATTTTCCTCCTTATAATTTTCTGATATAAAAGAATTTTACCATCAATTAAACTTAGTAGAAAGTTTTATGGCTTCAATTATACTTTTCTGACATTTATTTTGGAAGAGAGAACCACTTATCACTAGGCCAGAAAGCTTTAATGGATGTTTTTCCATTTTCTTTTTTATTTTAAAGCAATTTATTGCAGAAAAATCTACCGAGTGTGAGTTTACTTCATTAATTTTATAGTATTTCGTAGCGTCATAAAAAAATAATTTATGTTTTGGAATGTATTATTCTCGAAATTTTTTTTTTGTGATGATGAACTCTATTTGCTTCATTTCAGTTTTTATTGTAAACTTCTAAGTTTTTGAAACCAAACAATTTGTTAAATGACAATTAGAACATTATGCGAAATATTTTGTTAAGCTTGTAATTTAATAAATAAATATATTAAATAGCTTTAGAATGTGTTTTTATCAAAGGCGAAGCCTGTTTTAGTACAGAAAATTAAATTATGGACTAAGATTAAAAGATAAAATAATAATATCATTGTATTAAAAGGTAGATTACTCGATATCAATTTTGTTATATTTTCTTACTAGTTCTATTCTGAAATGCAGAGTTAGCGTAAACCCACGCTTTTACCACAAAGACATTAATTTTCTCGTTAATCATTTTATTCTTTTAAGAATTATATTTTGATTTTTAGTTCAATTAACTATAAAAAGTACGTATTTTTAGTTTTCAAGCTATGATTACTCTTTTCATTTTTAGTTCAATCTGCACAATGGCGTATTTTTAGTTTTTAAACTTCTCATTTATTCATTTGGCAGATCAACATTAAATGGCGTCTTTTTTTTAGAATCTGGAATGGCCATTTTGCATCTATAGGTGCGTCCATTACGACCCGGTTTTGCAAATGCGGATCAATAAAGCATCTTTCCCTTTTTCACATAAAGAACACTTTTTTGTTTTGGTGTATTTGTATTAACCATGAGCGCTTTTGCCTTAGGGTAACTTAATCGTTTATCCACCAAATCTGGAAATGAGAAATCGTTAATCCTGATGATCATGATCAGGAAAATGAAATGAAATTATGAAATTATTGCATTGTCATCGGTCCTTGACAAATGTGGAAAATTTAGAATTAATCTGACCTTTTTAAAGTAGGTATAAAAATCGAGTTCAAAGATTCCGTTACATAAGGTAAAGCTAATAAAAGCGTGTTAAAAAAGGATTGAAAGACGCTTGCCTAATTCGTAGTTTACAGCATGAAAGAAGCTATTGCCCAAGACGTACAAATGACAAACCTATACAGCTGAGCCGCTCCTTTATTGGCCGTTAACTGCACGAAAAGAGCTGTGCCCAAGACGTACAAATGACAGAGCCTATACACAGCGAAACCTTTGCCTAATTCGTTGTTTACTGCTCGAAAAAAGCTATTGCCCAAGACGTACAAATGACAAACTTATACACACGATGGGCAAATGAATTAGAAATCTAAGATTAATATTTCATTGGACCAACTTTTGCACGGATAACTGATCTAATTCGTTTGGGCATCAAGTCTTACTCTTCACAGATTGCATTTGCACGTCAGAGAGAGATACCGTATGTGGCAGCACGGCACTTCAGATGATTATGGAGATTGGATGGGAAGTGGGGAGTGCTATCGGAGCACCTTCCACACCTATGCTCATACACGTTTTTCTATGGTGGCCCAAAGATCAAATTGATGGGAATTGTTAGTAGGGAGAAGTGTTGGAAGTGGAGGCTGATGATCAATAGACCAATTTTAGCAGACACTTCTAGTACGATGTATAGTTACATTATATATCGTCCACAAAGTATCCGTTACCATCATGGTAAAAATGCTACATTGCAAGATGCACTTGATCTCTCAGTATGGTTGTTTGTATATCCTCAAAAGCACCATTTCATGCCAGCAAAACGTACCCCATATCATGATATACACCACCGTCTTTTACAGTCAGTGCAGGTAAGACCGAGGATGGATTCAAGTCTTTTCGTATAGGATTTTCCCCAAATTCGACGTCTTCCATCAGTGCTAAATAAATTGTAGCTTAATACATCCGACCAAATTTCTCGTTTTCAATCCTCAGATGTTCAGAAGTGTTGGAAAGCTAAAATCATATTTTTTGACATTTTGAGATTTTTTAAAATTTCAAGTGCACCAGATTTTAAAAGCTTTCTAAAATACCTTACTTGCTTACAGGGTAATTAGAAGCCCCAGCCAAAACCTATTTTAAATAATCCCACATTCAGAGCACCAGAACCCGTACCCATCTGAATGACAAAAAAATGCAAACAAAGTATTTTAGATTTTGCTTAAAAGTTGAACGTCTCATATAAATCAAAATATATGTATACTTTTACTTACCAAATTAAGCATTCTATTTTTTGTTTCCTACCCGATTAAGTCTCACTGTATACATTAAAATCAATTTATCTCAAAATATAGATTTTGATATTCGATGTGCCTTTTCACAAAACTACCATTTCACAGGTATATAGAATTTTTTCACTGATGTATTTTATAATGATGGCTAATATATATGCACAAATAGGCTTTCTACTTAAAAAACTCAAATTGTATTTTTACAAATTTTTTATATAGAAAAATGGAAATAAAATTTGTTAAGAACAAACGCATTTTCACATTTTCTCTTTTTTCAACTATTCTTTCAACTCCATGACAGTTCATACATTTATATATTACATATGATGAAACACCCTTATCATGTAAAACTAAAAGACCTATATAGACTCATTGTTTGACCTATCTAAATGGAAGGGCTATTTATGTTTCTCTTATCTTTGCTTCATTCATTCTATATGGATCAGGTTTTGTGTGCATTCTAAAATGTGAGCTTTCTAGATACTTTTTGCACTTTTTGGTAGGAGTTTTGAAGCCAAAATTTTGTTGAATGGATAGGTATTTAGAAGGCTATTTGCACACATTTCTCATTGTTTTATATGGTTTCAAATAAAAATTTTTATTGCATAATATATCCCTAAGATTCACGAAAAAGCTAATTATACGTTGTTTCAAACAACTTTTACAAAAATTGCCTATTTAATAACAATAGAAATGCAGAACATTCTATTAGCAGCAAGACCGATGAATGTTGGTTTCCTTTTTAGAATCGTTTTAGTTTATTTTGAAAAATATCAGGAAATGAAGAGAACTATAAATTAGCTGAAATCTGTGCAGACGTCTAAAAGAAAGATTATTTATTACTAGGGGACTTCATTGTTTAAATGCTATTTATATGCTGAAGCAGTTTTTTGAAAATGGTTTCTTGATCAAATTTTGAGATAAGCCTTGAAAGGTTCATTCTTCACTTTTCTTGTAATTATGCAAGAATATGGCAGTAGAAGTATTCGTCGATGACCATAGGTCATAACTGATAAATGGCATACCGTAATCTGTTTGAAATTTACTGGGCTTTACTTTTGTTTTATCACGTAAGAAAAAAGGCTAATATGTAACAAATTTATTTTCTTACGGTCTATTTAACCCTTTATCTACCGCATTATGATTTACTGCAGTTTTTTACATGCAATATTTTTTTAATCACTGCATTGAAAATTAAGGGATATACATAAACAAAATACTCAACTATGGGAAATTTAATCCGTTAGAGCTAATTAATTGACTAAAGATATTCCACTGTGAAATTAATTATATACTCTGTTCACTTAAAAGAAATCGTAAAATCGTTTTCTAAGATCTTCATTAACATTAAAAAAAAAAAAAATAAGACAGTAAATTTTGACTTAACTGTGCTTTTTCGGAACAAAAATGACAATCTTCGCAATCCGCTGAAAACGCAGTTAGTTGAAAACGCAATTTCTGCTATAAGACAGCCTTCCCCACTAAAATACTCATCATAGTACCCGTGCTGCCCTATATCTTGGAAGAGTGGATTTAAAAGAATATTTCTGCTAAGTATCGTCAAGTATTCGTAAAAATGGTTATTCTATGTAATTTTAAAGTGAGTGGTACTTAAAAAGTACCTCGGTAGATAAAGGGTTAAAATGCAAAGTAATTATAAACCTTCTTCACATGAATTCTCGCAAAATAATTTTTTTGTTTATGCATGTACAATTCATCCCAGTAATGGTCCATTACTATTGCCAAAATATAGAAAAGAGCTTTCAAGAAATTTTAAACAACTGAAAAAATCACTACATAAATACTTATCCAATACAAAAGTGGCTTTTTGGTAGCTACAAATATGAAAACGCGTTCTCTAATTTTGAATATTTTAGTTGTCTTGTAACATTTTGAAAAAATACTCATTTTTTGTGTAATTCACTACCTAACTTCACGCGCATGTATTTTTCCAAACTATATATTGGTGCAGTTAGCACAACATTTAATTTACACAATGTGATATTCAAAACGAGTGTCTTAATCAAACCTCGGATCAAAACTTGATGCCACAATCTAGTGGCCCCTGTAGTATAGTTTCCATTATACTTTCCCAAACTCCTTATGTACGAGTTCCAATAGATATATTTTGAATCATATTTAGCTATGTGATATTTTTATTCGAGTTGAGATTTAAGCCAACGATCGTTCAGCCACTTGTCAACGATTTTACTGTCTCACTAACTTTGCCAGCTATTTTGCAATAGGCTGTGTTCCTTTTGATAAAGGAGGCATTATAGAAATAGTTAGACTTGGAGACGAAAATTTTAATGGGGTTTAGTAGGAAAGGTCTTAGAGGGTATATTGACCAGATGTTGTCTCCATAATTTGGTTGCTTAGTATTACACTACTAGTGATCCTAGATAGCACTAGAGAGATATTGATTCAAAATGTATTGATTGATTCATAGTACCTAAACCCTTCAGGTTCTTATTCTCTTAAGGTAAATATTGAATTTACGACTCTGAAATGCTTGAGTGATATTTCCTTCTTTAAATGCAGTTTGCTACCTTTGATAAGCACGAATAATGTGTCTGTGCACACCCCCGGGGCACCCTAGCTATTTTTCTCTATTTTTAGACTATTTTGCTTGACATTTCACCTATCCAACTTTTTTCCTTACGTTTTCAAAACCTAGTCTACATCGCAGATACACATTTGTTCCGATATTTACTGATGTCTTAGCCCAGCTCTGCCGAATATGGTCTTTTTGTCCGATAAAAACAATCAATCCCAGCACCTAAAAAGAAGTGAGACATAACCAAGTTATAAAGATTCTGAAATAGTCAGCTCTAGTTATTAGGATGGTTGCTTGGGCATAATTAAAAATCGCAGGATCCATCTGTATAAGTCAACTGTCTTAACCCTTTATCTTCCGCATTATGATTTACTGCAGTTTTATTCGTGAAATTTTTTTTAATTACTACATTGAAAATTAAGGGATATGCAAAAACAAAATACTAATTTTCCAAATAATCCGTAGAGCTAATTAATTTTAAAAAGGTTTTAAACTGTAAAATTTTAATTATAACCTTCACTTAAAAAATAGTAAAAAAAGTTTTATAAAGTCTTATTAAAACTCAGTAGCATGACATCCCATAAGGGAAAGGCCTCTGCCCCAACTCAAATTCGCATCTTGGGCCCTGGGGGTGAATTTCCGGTGGTGGCTTCTGAGGAAACCCCCCAGTGTTAAGTTCCGCCAACTTGGATCTTTTTGTCGATCCATTGAAGGGATAAAAGGCCCCA
Source organism: Trichonephila inaurata madagascariensis (assembly GCA_019973955.1). Classification (NCBI taxonomy): domain Eukaryota; kingdom Metazoa; phylum Arthropoda; class Arachnida; order Araneae; family Nephilidae; genus Trichonephila; species Trichonephila inaurata. Next base: position 30,540 of record BMAV01000100.1, on the reverse strand, counting down.
GAAACCTTTCCCCAGCCGGGGTTTTGAACCCGACCGGGGTGTAGAAACGATGCACTAACCACTGTTTGGGGCTTCAAGGTCTTTCATTGCACAAAAAATATCAGACACTTTTGAATTTAAATTTTTGTTCCAAAAAAATAGTTTTTTCCGCACCCTAAAAACCGTCAGCTAAAAACAAAATTTCCCCTGCTATAGCTATTCCCTTCCGGGCTAAAATACCCCCTCAAAGAACTCTGGCCCCCATATTCGATGGTTTTAAAAAAATTTTCCTGCCAAGTATCTCAAAGTTTTCAAAAACGGTTATTAAATGTAATTTTAAAAAAAATTTTTTTAAATCCCGTCGGAAAAAAAGGGGGTTAAAAATTTAGAGAAATCATACATCAGCAAAATAGTTAATGCAATAGCATACTGTGCTTAGGTATCTAGGGTGTTTTCATGCGATTTTTTTTTGCGGTGTTTTTTTTATGCAACTCTTTTATGCACTTCTTTTAAAAATATTTGTGATACTTGTTGTAATTCGACATAAGTTCTCCATAACATTGAAAAGATCTTACTGTTTGTAATCTCATTTGTATGCTGTCAGTGAGTATGAAAAATGGGAATTTTCTTCAAAAAGCCCAAAATTTTGAACGGCTGGTTCTTTCTATTTGGCTCTAAATTCTCCTAAGGCGTGGTGTGGTAGTTTGGAGAGGAAAGAGCCAGCTCAGCTGTTATTCTCATCCACTTACCAAATTTCAAATTACATCACCATAGAATTTCTTGGAATTAATTATTGAAAAAATAATTTTTAGATGTCTTTTCAAAGTCTTAATGGAGGGGATGGATGACCTCCCATCCATCAGTTTTCGGAGGAATGAAGATCAGCAAAATAAAACAATTAATTTTTAATCTTATAACAAGTCTAAACAACCCAGGCTGGGAAATGCCCTAAAATTAAGTATTGGGCAAAAGGAGAGGGGAAAGTGAGGAGAACTTTTTAATAATGTCACTTATTTTAGAACGTTTTGAAAATATACGTTGTAAAAAATCAAAAAATTTTAAGCTTTTCGATTTTAGTCAATTTTATTAATTCAAAATCCTTTGCCAATCTCAAAATCAATTTTAAATATTAAGGAATTAATTAACAAGTACTTCTCAACTAGCATTTGCTTTTACGTTAATCACTAATTTTATCATCAATCCAACCTCTCTCGAACCTAAAAGAAAAATGCCTTGGTTTACATAAATACAATTTTCTTGAAATTTTTCAATAGAAAATTTTTAAAAGAAAAGTTTTTTCCCAAAGGGATTAGTGGGGTCCCGAATATCCCCAATTTAAATTGAAAAGAGGGTTTTTTTCATGGAATGTCTAACAAGTATCTATTTTCAGAAAAATATTGATCTTCGTTGAAATGCTCTCAACGAGGCATTTTTTGAAAATATCTAAATTTGGGGAGTATATACTCAGTAAAAAAACACCGTGGAAAACATTAAAAAAAACTGCTTTTTCCCCCCTTTGATTGGGGGCCAAAAACTTAAAAAAGGACCATTCAAAGGAAAAAAAAAGAGAAAAAAGTAGTAAATTAAATCTTTTGGGCTATTTAAAAAAAAGCATCATGTATTTATATATACAGGGTGGCCAAAATGCCCCAGATTCCACTAGATTCCCCCTTTTTGGAAGCAAAAAATTCCAAAAAACTTTGTACGATCCATAGTTTAAGAGAAAAATATGATGAATGATAATTAATAATGATTTGCAATGGGGGTGGCGCATTTATTGCCCTTGACGATTGCTGAATACCCCGGCCATTGCATCAAACATGAAGGTATAGTTCCATGGCCACCAGGGCCCCGATCTCAACCCGTTGTTTTTTCTAGGGCATCTAAGCAGGGATGGAGAGGAAAATTAAAAACAAACTTTTTTTTGCTAGTCTGGGTGCTGCTTGCCTTCGATGGACACCCCTTGCTGGACTGCGTTTCATCCCTTCCCACGCGCAAGACCCCTGATATGCACGGGGACACTTTGAACATCTACCCTTATAGTTATTTGAAAATATGATGTTGATGCCCCAAAAGTTTAAGCAAAAGGTTTTCAAATTGAGGGGCGGCGAGGGAGCCCAGTGGTAAAGGTACGCATGCAGGCATGCCCAGTTCGGGCCATACCACTAAAGACCCCTTTAGGACAGCATGCACGTTTAAATTTCGGAGCTGAAACGTCCTCCCGTTGGTGTGGTGGGTAGTTAGGGGAGGGGATGCCAGCTCAGGGGGTCGTCCCCTCTTTGGCCATGGTTCAATCGTGTCCGCGCAAAAACCCTAGTATACTGAACGGCGCTCATATTCACTCACTCCCCCAAATTTTAGGGGAATTTTTTGGGGGGGGATCAAAGAGGGCGGGCCTATTTAAAAGTCAAAAACAAAAAAAACATCTAAAATTTTAATTTTCAAAAAATAAAAAAACAAAATACATTATGATATAATAAAAATAAATACAAAATTTAATAAATATAATACATTATAAATATTTAAAGCGACAAGTATTTGGTAATTATTTTAGCGATACTAAGCTAAGAATAAGTTTAATAATTGTCATTGATCCCTTGGGCTCATCATATATAAAACTATATACAAAAAAATCCTGTGTTTATAATTTGAGGTTTATAAGAATCCCAACTACCGATTAAAAGATTCTGATTGCCCCCAATGTCCCGTTTTTCCGTAGGGTGCGTATTGATGTATCGGGGGGGGGAAAAGTAAAAAATAAACCTTCCAAACACTGTCAAGTATTTTTTTTTCACTAAAAACCCGGGAAAAATTTTTTTAATAGTAGTGCTAAAAAAGTACTTTGGAAAGATTTATACATGCGTCCCGGGCAAAACGCGGCAACGAGAGTTTTTGAGGGGCCCAAATTTACTTAAAATGTAGCAGATCAAAAATATATGTTTTGGATTTTTAATACAATTTTTTTGTATAAACATAAAATTATGTACAAATTTTGGGTTTAAAAGCCCCTGTTGAATCTTTTCGTTTTTCGTATTTTTCTCGCAAACTATAGATCTTACATGTACAGTTCTTTGGGCCTTTTTTATGTACGAACGAGGAATCTGGCTGTTTAAAGATTGGACACTATTTCTGAGATATCGTGTATAGGAACGCGGGCTTGAAGGATTGGGTTAAGAAGTGAGGTTTTGTTATTATCCTTTTTTAGTATTTGTAGAACCCGGTTGATGGTTTTTTTTCACCATCAGTTCTCTTTAAAGACTCCCTAGCATTTCAAGCCCTAAAAAATACACTTTCTAGCTTTTAGTGATGCCCGAAAATATTTTTAAGGTGACTTTTTTTTTATGCGATTCTTATCTACCGAATAAAAATATTTTCTTAAGAATATTTGAAAATATCTTTGTTAAACATTTTTATAAAATTTTTTAAAATGATTTTTTGTTTAAAATTTCATATACAGTAGAACCTGTTTTTGTGCGATCCTTTTTTATGCGATTTTATTTTTGTGCGATCTTTTATTATTCGGTATATGAATTTTAATGGATTTGGTGCCTCTCTAATGTTTCTATCAATGCACCAGGGGCGTGTCAGAGAATGTTAGCCCCCCTCCCCTGCAAAGTACGATGCTGCATTTAATATTTTATAAATTGAGTAAATACGTACTCTGCTTTAGTCAGGTTTTGAGGTCCCGTGGAATCCTGCCCTCCCTAAGAGGCGGGGGTGTACATTATGCCATTGCAATGTACAAATATGCATTTCAAGAAGCTCTGTTCATTTTTATAAACAGTCTCTCGACAATGCACGTTCAGTTGCTTTCCCTCAACGCACCAACAGTCCACGCTTGATTCAAGACGAAACTTTCAATGAGTGCGACATTATCAATAATTTGTTAGATTAGAAGACAGAGACAAGATGAACCGGATTCTTCGAAAGCGGATAAAATATATACAGGGATACAGCTGTCCAACTAATTGGAAAAGCATTTTCTTAAAATAGATACCAATTCCGAAAGGAATATAAAATTTCAAAAAGAGCTTCGATCATGCATTTCTGGTTATCGTGACATTTTTAAGCAACTGACCAACCGACCTTCGTGTCAAAAACTTATTTTTTACTTTATGGTGCCAAAAAATAAATCAATTAAAATTGTATCTTCAAGTGATGAAAACGATTTTGAACTTATTCGATGAGTAGCAGTGAATTATGTATGTACATTTTGAAAACTTTTCCATGTATACAATGAGAAACTAAATTTTCAAAAAATGTTTCCATGTGTAATTCAATTATTTATTTTATTATGGAAGTACTTCCTCATAAATTTCGTAAATAGGCGTATTTTCTACGTGCGACTTTTTTCAGGCGGTCCCTCTTCACCGCATAAAAAAAATTCTGTAGTATTTCGACAAAGTGTTTATTATATGAATGAGTTTATGAACTTTTCGAGTATTTTTTTTGTGCGTTTATTTTTATGCGGTCTCTATCTACCGCACAAAAACAGGTTTTACTGTAGTTCCTATTTCCCGCATAAAAATAGGTTTGATCGCATAAAAAGATTTGGCTGTAATTCACAATACATACACACGTGCATTGGATATCCCATGCACTGTATGGGAGTTTTCATCAAAAGAAGAATCGATCTACATTTAATATTTTATTATGAATATGGGACCCCCGAGTTATTTCAATTGATACCTTTTTGCATCTCAGGTTGCGAATATTTTGCCGATGAAGCATGGTTTTTTACGACGATATAACAATAAAAAGATGAGTAGGTGAAAACTTTTGCAGAGATTTCGCGCATGTGTGTTCAGGAATGCAGAGTTTGGGGAAAAAAAGCTTTGGATAAATTTAGGGCTAATATCGAAGATGAAACCGAGTGAAATAAGTTGGAAGATAAGATTGAATCCATGATAGTAAAAGATGCTGTTTTCGGCGCAGAAGCTGGTGTGTCCATTTAGGTGGGTGAATCAATCCATTTTATTCTATTTGTTTTGGAATTATAGGGTGTAGTTATTCATATATTTTTTATTAGAGGGAATACGTTTAATGTTTTACGCATTTTACCTTATTATTTCAAGAATGCCTAGTGTATGATTCTTTAGAATACACAAACTTGAGTATTTAAGGCATCATTTGTCTTGGAATTATAAGGTGTTGTTATGTAATTTTTTATTAGAGGGAAGCTGTTTAGTTTTTTACGCATTTTACCTAATTATTTCAAAAATGTCTAGTGTATGATTTTTTAGAATATATAAATTAAGTATTTAAGGTGTCCGACTATATATATATATACGTTCGCGTGGAATCGTGATTTTTTAAATGTGTTCAAACGAATACTTTTTTTAATATTTAGAGTCATTTAGAGTACGTACGAAATTGTTTTAAGAATTTATTACAATTAAAAATGATTTAAATGCAATATTTTAGCAAAAAAAGAACATAGAATTATTCATTTTCCAAATATTCTTTTTATAGAGAATGCTTCTGTAATAATAATATTTTGCCAATATATAGCTCAGACCTCTGTACAGAGCCTGAACTAACATTTTTGAAATATGTAATTTAGAAGTAGATTCATTCCTCCCCCCCAAAAAAATTGGAATACATCAGAGCGTAGAAATTTTAACAGGAAAAACACTGCTAGTTATTTCAATTGGTAGTAATTCTAAAAATGTGAATTTTTCTAAAGTCATAGTTCAGGCCTTCTGGAAAAGTCTTAGCTATATATAAGCAAAATATTATTATTATAGAATCATTTTTCATAAAAGAAGAATGTTTTGTAAAAGGGTCATTCTAAGTTAATTTTTTGCCAAAATAATGCATTTAAATATTTTTTTACTGTAGTAATATCCTTAGAACAATTTTATACGTGTATTCTGTTCTAAGTGACATTAAATATTAAAAAATAAATATTTTTTTGTACGCGTTTGCAAAATCACTTTTCCGAATGTAGTCGGATACCTTAAGTTATCCAACTTCGTTAGGGGAATGTAGTTTTGAAAAAGCTTATAAGTAAATAATTCTTTTCATATTTAGTATTACCTGAATTAGAATATACATATAAAATTGTTTTAAGAATATTATCACAGTAAAAAAATTCTTTAAATGCAAATTTTGGCAAAAAAAAGACAATTTTTTAAAACAATCTCCTTTTGCGGAAAATGCTTCTATATCAATAATATTATGCCTATATATAGTTAAGACTTATATACAGAGCCTAAACTAGGATTTTTGAAATATATAACTTAGAAGTGGATTTATATTCATATTTTAATACGTCAGAATTGAGAAATTTTAACAACAACAACAACAAAAAAAACACATAGGATATTACTTTAATTGATTGTAACTCTGAATATAATGTGAACTTTTGAAAAATCATTGTTGAGGACCTGTTTCTGATATATAAAGCAAAATTTTTTAAAAAAGATTTGGGATACCCCCCCCTTTGGGGACCATATTTTTGATTGCAGCGTGAGCTAGAGGTGTAGGGTTTGTGGAATAACTTTTGATTCTTAATTTCTTTTGAATAAACTTAAATATCAAACACTTTAGAAAATTTTTAAATAAGGAGAATCTAAAATGAGAAAAACACAAGATAGTTAAAACCGAATTGGTAATTTAGATTTTTTCTGTTTAAATTTTACCCCCTACTTCCTTCAAATAATATTCAACTTAAATCAAATAACGTCCTCCCTTTTAACCAAATTTTAAATTTAATCTTTATGTGGATCCGGGGGGGGAGTGTAATGGTATCCCCTTGTATTAATGGTGTTTTTCCCCGTAACCACGATTGGCTGTAAATTTCCACTTTTCCCCTTGGATTCCCCAAACCCATCTCCTTGCTGAAACTTCAAAAAGCATCTTATTTATTTTTTTTCCATTTCGTTTTTGGTTTTGGTTAAAGGCCCCCAAATCTTGGCCCCAAAGAACCCAAGGTTATTTTAAAAGAAAAGCCGGACCCTTGCATTTTTTTTAAAAACTTTTTTAAATGTCTTAGAAAAAGTTTTTTTAAAAAAAGTTCTTTTTCAGTTTTACCAAAAAAAAGCATTTTAGTAATTTTAAAGGGAAGAAGGTTTGCAAAAATTTAAATAATTCTTGTTCCCAAAATTTCACATCTTTTAAAAAAAAAAAGGGGATATGGAGATTTTTTTTGGTTTTTTTTTAAATTTTGTATATTTTAAGAAAAAAAGGGTAAAATTTGAAAGAAAAAAAAAAAACCAAAATGGGAAAAAAAACGCTAAAATTACATAAACGGACTCGCTCTGTACAAATAAAATGAAAAAACTCAATTTTTCAATTTTGATGTATTATTTTTTGTTATTCCATTTTGAAATGACCTTCAAAGAATTTTTTTTTTTAAAAAAACAACATTAATCTTAGTTATGATATGAAATTGCTTAAAAACATGATTATTTTCACATAAAGCTGAAAATTTTTTAATAAAACGTGATTGACAAATCTGAAGATTAAACACTTCTACTGTTATACAGAACATAAAAAAATTTAAAAAAAATTTTTTTAAAAACCTTTTTCGCAATCACAACCGAGTTTGAGCTTTTCAAAAAACAAACAATTTCAGAAAAACCCTTTTAAAGTTTGAAATCTTACGAACTTTTTTTTTACTAAAACATTGTATTTCCCTTTCTGTGAATGGAAAATAAATCACTTGGTTTTATAAAGCTAAAAAGATATATAAAAAAAAAATCCCCTTTCTTTTCTTTTTTTTTAATAAAAATAGTATTTTATAGTCGGTTCCCTTTAAAGACAATTTTATGTTTATTGTACTCAGGTGATACGAAATAAAAAAAAGTGGTTTCTTTTATACGCTTAAAAAATAAGGGTTCTAAAGTAGTCCGATATGGTACCCGATACTTTTAAACCGGGTTTTTAAAAAAGCATAAATGGATAATTTTATTTTGTATCCCTTTGATTAGAATACATATGACAATTGTTTTAAAAGGGGCATTTTGGAAAAATTTAAATACAATATTTCGAAAAAAATAACAGAATAATTTTTTCCAAATTTCCTTTGAAAAATGCTTTATTTTAATAATATTTTCCATTATAGCTCGATCCTTAAACCAACTAAATTTTTTTAAATATATAACTTAGAATGGGTTTTATATATTTTATAAAAAGGGGAGCAATTTTAAGAAAAAAACGCTAATAATTATTTAAATTGGTGGTAACTCTGAAAATAATGTGAATTTTTCAGAAATTCTAGTTGAGCCTCTGTAGAGAGGTTTGAGCTATATACAGGCAAAATATTATTATAATAGAATCATTTTTCACAAAAGGAGAACATTTGGAAAAAAGATTATTCTAAGTTAATTTTTTGTCAAAATATTATATTTAAATAAATCTTTTTTTGAAAATGTCCTTAAAACAATTTTATACATGTATTCTAATCTAAGTGACACTAAATATCATTACAATTATCCATTTATGCGCTTTTTTAAAATCACGGTTCCGAATGTAGTCGGATACCTTAAAGTAATGTATTTTAATGTATTTTATCGTATTAAGAGAATGTTGCTTTCAAAATGTTTTTGAATATCCTATAAACCACAATAATAAAAAATTAATTATATATGCAGTTGGATTTATTCTCGAAATAAAGTTAAGGAATCGCCATTTTGTAAAAACGTATAAATGAATAATTGTTTTGGACGCTTAGTGTTACATTTGAATTAGAATTTACACATAAAATGATTTTAAGATTAGTATTACAATTAAAAATTATTTAAGTGCAATTTTTTGGCAAAAATATGATTGGCATATTTTTAAAACTTTCTACATTTATGCTAAATGTTTCTATAATAGTGCATTGGAATCTCTATATAACGAACCTCTTTATTGCGATTTTTTCTATAAAACGAACTTTTTCCTGGAACCGTGAACATTTCACGATTTTCTTCGTAAAATAACCTCTCTATAGAGAAGTACATTTTCTATATAATGAACTTTTTCTTTTGTGATTAAAATTTTTTTTTCTCCCAATTTTTGTATTTCTGAACATTTCAAGTTTTTCTCTCTTTACCACATTTCATGGTGGTCATAAATCTTGAACTGGTTTCATTAGATCCTAACTCGCCGAGAGCAATAGAGTTCTGGAAGTTTCATCTAAGAAGTGCTACCTTTAACCCGCATCGTCCAGTTCACTAGAAACATCTTCGATATCCTCTTTCACACTCAGTTGAGTTGTCCCATGTCCCATGCTCTACTTATAAAACAATGTATGGGAAATATTACTTGTTTGCTTTAAATTATAAAATGTCCTTAAAATTTATTAATTTTAGTATAAATTATTTTCTTAATATTGGAAATACAGTGTATTCCTCGACATTTCTTTTTCTTTTTTTTTTTTATGGGTAAGGTAATAAAATAAACAAATATTAATTTTAAGAAAGGTGTGAATAATTTTTTTTAAATATAGTGTTTATGAATTTAAAATTTTGTTTTATGTGGTTTATATAAAGTATATTAAATAATGAACCTCTATATAACGAATTTTTCCCATGTAACGAACTTTTCCATTAACGAACTGTATTTAGAGATTTCGTTATATAGAGGTCAGAATGTAGTTTATTTATAAATGGCTAAGACTTTTCTGTAGAGTCTGAACCAGGATTTTGGAAAAATTTCCGTTTTCAGAGTTACTAACAATTAAAATAGTATGAATAAATCAACTTCTTAATTATGCATTTCATAAATCCTTATTCAAGTTTTCAACATAATCCGCAGATATATTTAAAGAAAATATTATTTTTTTTAAAAATTTTTTAAAGCATTTTTTTTTTAAATTTTTTCAAAAAAGGGAAATGTTCAAAAGGGGTTCATTTTTATTTCCCAAAAAAAATAGCATTTAAATAAAATTTTTTTGTAATATTATTCTTTGGGTATCCGACTACTTGCTACTTTTTTTTTTAAAAAAAAAAATAGAGTTCTGGAGATTTTTTTTTTTTAGATTTATTTAGTATATTTTAAGGAAAAAGGTAAAAAAAAAGAGAAAAAAAAAATTTACTAAATGGGAAAATGGTTAAAAAATGACATAAAATAGGCCCACTTTGTACAAATAGTCGATGAACAAATTCTGTTTTTTCAATTTTGATGTAATACTTTGCTATTCATTTTTGAAATGACCCAAATGAGATATTTTAATTTTACCTGGCCCCCCGCCAAAAACCCTTGTAGCTGGGAAGGTGAGAATATTCCTCACTCCTTTCCCCTTTTAACCCCCCTCCCTTTCCCCCCCCTCCCCCTCCCCTTTTCCCCTTCCCTCCCCCCTCTCCCTTTCTCCCACACTCCCCCTCCCTTTCACCTTTCCCCCCCACCTTCCCTTTCACCTCTCTCCCTTTTTTTTCCCCCCCCCCTCCCTTCCCCCCCCTTTTTTTACCTTTCTCCCTTTTACCTCTCCCCTCACACTCTCCTCCCCTCACACCCCCCCTTTACACTCTCTTCCCTTTTCACACACTCTCATTCTCTCTCTCCTTCTTCTCCCCAATCATGCATATTTTATTAGACTGAATGTGCAATTTTTTTATTATTTTATATCGTTATTATACAAACTCTTTATGTGTAAGCAGTGCAGGTATTAAGATTACATTTTAATTAATGTAAACAATTTCATTTTCAATATTCTTTGGTAATAGCAGAAAAAAAAAAGGAAAAAATAATTCTTCTTATGAACATTCACTTAATCCTAATGGAATAACACTCAACTTCAAAATACTTCAGGAATTGTTTTATTTTTCTTAGAACTCTCGAAGACAAAAAGTTTCACCATAAACCCACTTCTCAAAGTCGGGGGTTTGTATTTAAAAAAACTTTTTTCTTGTAAAAGATTTTGTTCTACAACATTTTATTATAAAAGAAAATCTAGAGCTTTCTGGCAGAAAAGTCTAAAGGATTTTATCAACTTAGCTTTAGCTTTTGAATATCTAAACAAACCGGTTAAGATTCAAATGTTTACTATTTATAACAGGTCTATTTGTTCAAGCTGTTCCTTTTAAAAATTATTTTAAAAAAAAAAAAGGGGTTTTGGGAAAAGGGAGCAATATTAAATTTTTTTTTCTTAATCTTTTTTTAGTTCCCACATTGTAGGATATTGAAACAAAGGGTCGTATTTTTGCGTCAATAAAAACAAAAATAAATATATAAATACTAATAATTTAGTGTGTTCCTTTGAAATGAAAAACTTATCAGCTACCATTAAAACGAAAGTTCTAGCTCAATATTATATTCTGAACAAATGCTTTAGTGGTGAATTTTGAAACTTTCTTTTTTACTTACCCTTATCTCTAAAATTCCTGTAGAATTAAATCAACCTTGGATGAAATTATAACAAATTGCAATCACTTCTTGTCGTTCTTCAAACTGATTTTAAAATTGATTAAGGTAAATCGGGGGAAGTTGCCATTTTTGGATTTTTCAAATTTACTTGAAAATGAAATAAAAGCCATAAAAAATACTTTTTTTTTTTCAATATTTTTTTGGGTTTTTATATAAGTTAATTTTCTTCTTAAGGGGAAAAAAAAATTAAATTTAATGTTTAAAGAAATTCATTTACTTGGGCATGGGTAAGATTCAAAAAAAATACGTAAATAAAAAAAAAGGGCAAAATTACAAAATTTAAAATAAGAAGTAAAAAATAACTATAAAGAAAAAAAAAAAAAAAAATTAAATTCGTTAAAATTAGCTTGCAAAGCAGGGTTTTAAATTGGGCGCCCTAGGGGGCGTGATAACCCTACTAGGGGCGAGGATATCAAAAGTCAAAAAAAATTAAAAAGTATTAATTTAATGAAAGGAATAAGACAAAATACATTCTGAGTTTAAAAAAAAACACATTTGTAAAAATATAGTGTAGTATAAATGTATCAGTACTACTATGTATTTGATCATTAATTCATCAATATTAAGTTAAGGTGAATAATTAGTAATGGCTTCTTGGTTTATAAAACAAAATTGTTTGCAAATTTAAATTTCTGATAATTTGTACAGTTTATAATTAAAGTTGTATTGTAGCTTTAGCGTCAAAGTATTATTGAATTCAGTACATTATTATTGTATGAAGGGGGGCGCCATCAAAATTATGATTGAAAATTGGGTCGCCAACATTGAAAGTTTGAGAAGCACTGTGTTAAAAGTATAGGTTTGAATGATAGCCAGCATTTCATTCAGTGTGAATGATTATCATTGCAATCTTCGTGCAACCATTTGTTGCATTCGATGAACTGAATCCAGTACCACTTGGAACCTTTTTTTTAGCATAAAAGTACCCTTTTACCCCAACTTGCATTTTTAAACCCATCAAAACTGTCAAAAATAGTATCTGGGAATTTTTTTTTGAGGAGGGCAACGCAAGCTCCCCTTTTTCTTCAAAGGGTTTTTGTTATTTATTTGAATTTACACGCCTTTTGTAGCTTTCTTCGGGCTTTTTCCCGTATAGTTGCTCTCCTCTGATTCGTTAAACTTGATGTTAGTTTTTCGCCCCGTTTTTGTGTTTTTGACCTGAGGAATGGGGGTTTTGCCCATGTTTGTTGGTGGAGGAAAAGATGGTGATAGAACTTATCATTAATTGCATTTAAGTATTATTAATTATAATAATAATTATTTATTGCATTTATATTTTATACAATAGTATACAGTGTTACAAAATTAAAAAAAACAAACAAATTTTTAAAGTTCGTTTCATTTATTTCTGAATCATGTGGCGTCTTCCCCCAAGTATAGAGTGAAAATACCACGCATGCTTATTTCTTTTTTTGCTATAGTGTTATGGTTGCCTCTAGATGAATCGTACTTGCAATATAATGCGTAACTCATTTATATCGCTAATATCTTATTTAAAATAACAAGTACGTTTATTAACTTCAAATATGATGAAGGGAATATTATAAAAGTTGTACTCACCACTTTAGATGTTCACAAGATCGAAAAGTAAGGCCGATTAAGCCACAAGCAACGCTTTCCCTTATGTTATAACGGCAATTCAATGAGAACTTGGCGAAATCTTGGCGATAGAGCCAAGTTTGTATCATTTTTCGTCACCAATTTGGCGACTTTGATAACTTGGCGATCATGTTGGTGACCATTTTTGACGAGTTTGGGATCTTCTGGATTCTTCTGGAAATTAGTGGAAAATTCCACTAATATCACGATCTATGACGCAAGCGGATCTTTTTCGAAAAATCCAGGAGGGAAATAAATAGCGAGACGCTCACCGACCTGAGTCAGAATGGTTTTGACTATCGATTAGTGATTATTGTTCTGATCGCAACTGTAGTCTTGCCTTGATCATTGAAGCCATTAGTGATTACTTCGGCTGTTGAACGAGCATGTGCTTGTGAATAATCTTTCACATATTTGTATTTCATACTTGTATTTTAGACACTGATGATTGTGTCTGAGTGCTGCTGAAGGTGTGAAGACCTTCTGAGATTTATTCTGTGAATTTTGGCTGCTAAATCTTGTATGTCAAGGATGGTTTTTTTCGACAATAAATTCTCATCTCTCTTAAAGAACTGTCTTATTCTTTGCGACTGTTCTGCATAAAACCCTCGACCCCGATCGACGCGACAATATTATATTAAAGTTTAATAAGTATTACAAAATAAAGTTTGTATAATACATTTTTCAATTTTAATGACTGGGATCATACTTGTGGTTATACGAATTTCATAGAAAATGTGAATCCATTTTGTACACACACTTATAATTTTCTTTTCGATTTTTTATTGTTACGCATGGAACCTTAGGTATGCCTCATGGAACCCAGGATTCCGTGGAGCACAATTTGAAGACCACTGATCTATATATGTCAGGCCCCAGGCCTGCTGGTAAAATGAGGGGGGCATCATCTCTACAATAACGTCTTTATTTTGCTTCAATCACATAAAATCCAACATGGCGCCTTTGGCGCTCATCAGTAGAACAATAAGCACATTCGGCGAGGATCACCAGCTAACCTTTTGAGTATGCGTTCTCCTTCGTCAGCTCGCCCCAATCTTTAAATAGGCTTTTTCAAACCTACGCGATGGTAAAGTTCGCTCTTTCATTTATTACTTACTTAATTTTCAATCTAAAATTTTCAAACCTGACATATATATACATCTGTATCTCGTAAGTTTATTTATGTAATGATGTGACGGGGCTTTCATCACGTTTTCATATAATAGTCCTCTTGGGGTTTCCCTTTGGGGGCCCGAATGGCAATTATTTCAACAACCAAAAAGAAGAACGTGGTTATGAAAAAGGGGAAATTTTATATATAGGGGGTTTTGCGTTCGCGTGGTGGCTATTGGGGGGTCTATGTCTTTTGGGAGAAGTGAATTGAGATAAAGTTTAGAAGTCCGATAATTTTTGGGGCGTTTCAGTACAGTAACCCCAAAGGGGGATGAGACCAAAAAGGGTCGAGTCGGAATAAAGCCACGTCAAAATATTTCTGAAATAGGGTGTTTAATTAAATTACTAGTGAGATAGCATTTTATATAAAGATTAAGGGGTCTTTTGCATTATTTGGTAATACGAGTTGTGTCTTCTCATTCTAGATCAGCCTACTTAGATTATTATTGTTGTGTATTGTGTTTAAGTTAAGATCTTAATAAACAGATATTAAGATGAACAATCTGAGTGATTCTTCGTTCCTTCCCACAGAAACAGGTCGCGTAGATAATGTGGAAATGAGGTCCTCACTGGTGGGGGCTTCACAATGAACATTTTCTGGATTTGGAATCTTCTTTTAAAGAAAAATTATCGTTATAGACAAAGACCACACCAGGCACGAGAATTGATCCTAGATATCCGTATACGACTTTTAACACATTCACTGCTGAAAAATAATATGCATTTAAAAGTTTATAGGTGGTGTTTTAAATGCTAATGATTTAAAAAATGTTTTCTTCTGCAAAGGGTATGACTACGTTCGAACGTGTTTTTTCAAAAGTAAATGGATATTTTCATGATATTTAGTGTCACTTAGTTTAGAATACATGTATAAAATTTTTTTGGGACATTTTGACAAAAAAAAAAATAAATAAATTATTTAAATACAATATTTTGGCAAAAAATTAACTTAGAATAATCTTTTTTGCAAAATGTTCTCCTTTTGTGTAAAATGTTTCGATTATAATAATATTTTTCCTGTATATAGCTCAGACCTCTCTACAGAGGCTCAACTAGAATTTTTGAAATAAATTACTTAGAAGTGGGTTTATCCATATTTTACGACAACGGAGGGGAGCAATTTTAAGAAAAAAACGCCAATAATTATTTAAATTAGTGGTAACTCTAAAATAATATGAATTTTTCAAAAAATTCTAGTTGAGCCTCTGTAGAGAGGTCTGAGCTATATGCAGGCAAAATATTATTATAATAGAATCATTTTTCACAAAAGGAGAACTTTTTGAAAAAAGATTGTTCTAAGTTAATTTTTTGCCAAAATATTGTATTTATATAATTTTTTTTGTCAAAATGTGTCTTTAAAACAATTTTATACATGTATTCTAATCTGAGTGACACTAAATAATATCATGAAAATTATCCATTTATGCGCTTTTGCAAAATCATGGTTCCGAACGTAGTTGGATACTTTAAAGTTCTCCTCTCGGTTTAATTTACCTTAAATATTATTCAACTATGTTCTAGTCGATAATAATTTAACAAAATAGATAAAAAACATACGGAACAATAAAATAAAAAATAAAATATTTGATGTGATAAAAAAGTACACTATCTGTAAAAAGCGAAAAATAAGGTCTTTTTTAAAGAAAAGATAGGTTGTTAAACTCTAGCAAGATGTATTGTTCCGAAGTTTCGAAATATTTTTTTGGAACCCATATTCTTAGCATTTTTTGATTCTCATAATCCGCGATAAGTTAGCAACCCTTCATCACATATGCATGGATGTATAGAGGACATTTCTTCGTTATTTACGTTAAAAACCGAGAGCGAAATTAAATCGATAAAATAAACCCCCAAAAAAGCTTTTTTGGGAGATTTGAAACTACTTTATGAGCTTCGATCGAAAAGTTTATACAAAACTTTTTTGGAATTTTTTTTTCGGTTGATTTTATGTTTGTTTTTTTGTGGGAAAAGATTATTTTTTCATACTTTTGATAACATTTTCCCAAAGTTTAATTATTCC
Organism: Trichonephila inaurata madagascariensis; assembly: GCA_019973955.1. Classification (NCBI taxonomy): domain Eukaryota; kingdom Metazoa; phylum Arthropoda; class Arachnida; order Araneae; family Nephilidae; genus Trichonephila; species Trichonephila inaurata. The sequence continues at coordinate 14,417 of BMAV01000100.1, read as the reverse complement.
CCTTTTTTACTGTCATAAATTGAGTCGTGGATTATGGGCGAAACCAGTTTTTTTATAAATAAAAATGAGATAGTTAAGTATAGAGTTTAGCGTTGTGTGTTTTTTTTTTTTAGTTAGGAGAATACCAGTAGCTATATAGTAATGGTAAAAATGTGAGATATGGTATTTATCTTTGTTGTCTTTTTAAGTAAAATATGGAAATTTCTGGTTATTGTAGGAGGAATTTTACAAAGTAACAATGTAAAATATTCCTGATTTTTTGAAGTATTTGTTTTTCAAAGAATTCATACAATGTCTGACGGAAAAAGAAAAAAAGATTTGATTTTTGTCAGATCAATAAAATTTACAACAAAAAAAAAATGTTACTCAGGAATACAGTTAAAGCTGATAAATACATTACGTAACATTAAAGATTCACCGCCAACAATAAGTGGCCAGAAAATTAGACACACACACTCCCCCACGAGAAAAAGTGAAGGAAATGCACAGCTCTCCGGCTCACGCCTAAGTGGTCCTAGTTGTTATAATCATGAACTCAATGGCTGGCGTGTCATGAGTTCAAGACCTAGTACAGTGAAGACCCACCGTGTAGAGGAGCTGATATACGTCAAGGCTCAAAGTCCCCCATTTGGCGTGGTGTGATAGCTTGAAGAAGGGTACCAGCTCTAGTGTTGACCAGGGTTTAGATTAACGAGGTTTGTCACCAAAACCTTCATGTTGCTTTATAGTCTGACGTTAATAAAACGGCCCAGATAGTTTAGTAGCATAAAGGGAACCAAAATGAGGATACGCCCTTGTTTCTCGGGGAAGTTGAGGAATTTTTTTTCTTGTCTAAAAAAATACAGGTTACAGCTGAGAATGCCTGACCACCCCCACTGACTAAGTTTAAACAGACAGATTATTTTATGAGGGTGGTCAAACATTTTATTGACATTGAGCATTAAATTAGAATGGAACGTTACCCCTGTGGGGGGGTTTTTTGACAGTTTCTTTGGTCCGGAGGTCCTTCAAAAGTTAGCATCATAGGTAGAAGACTGACTTCGCTCCTTCGCTTGCAGACCGTAACTGAGCATAGTGGAACGGCCTACACGCCTTGGGTGACCCTTCCAGAAGATTAATCTTCCGACATACATCGCCCGTTCTGCCCAGGAACATCCTCGCCGGCTAAGAATCACACTTTGAGGTGGTTGCAGGACTTAAGGGGACACTGTACCCTCCTGTATCAACAAAGACAACCTGGATCCGCCATATCATTCAAGAGTTTCAGACATCGATGGCCTCAATGATTTTTGACTGGTCACCGGGATACAGGGAAATTTTTAAGGTGGCAAAAAAAATTTCCCCCAAATTTTCACCAAATGTAACATCAGTTCTTTTTCTACTCTGCCCGCTTTTGGGTTTTTTGTGAGGGGGGCTGTTTCTTCCCCCCCTGCTGTTCTAAGACTTTACAGATTTATGGGGTTTATGGGTCTGGTCTAGGCTAGACCAGGGGGGTTATCCCACCATCCACCACCATTTTACGAGGGTTATGATGATTATACTGACCAGGTTTTCAAGCGTCGATATCAACAACAAATCAAGTTGCCCCCTTTTTATTCGCTGTGGCAAAAAAAGGGTTGGGAAAAAGGGCATGGGCAAGGGAAGTTCTGGGGCGGTTAAAAACTTTAAACCCCCCAATCCACTTCTTCAGCCCTTTCCCCCATTTTATGGTCAGAGAGACGTCAACATGGATCAACGTATCTACCTACACATCTTGATTGCTTCACAAATCACTTCTGCATTACATGCAGGACATCTTTGTCGTTTCTATTTCAACCAGAACCATTTGTCGTACATTGGTTTCTAGTAACATGCATTCAGTACCATTGAGACTACAGCATAGGGACTCTTACAATAATGGCTAGTGCAATAAGGACGACGGAGTGATATAGGGTTATGTTCTCATACGAGTCATGCAGTTTATTCAATAATATCGACAGTTGCGGTGTAGGAGTGTAATGCTGATGTGATGACAGGCTAATCCGGCAAGCCGCGTGACAAGGAGGGATAAAAGTGAACAAAAGCAAGTAACCTCTGGTTCGTATTTAGAACAAAAATAGATCCAGCAATACTTACAAGGGGAGAGCATGATTAAGGAAATTCATTTGCATACGAGACTTTGTGTAAGAGTTGTACTGATTTAGAGTATTCAACCCTCAATGTGTGTAATACTGCCAAATGGGCAGTTAATTCTGTTTCGAAATTCATGTTTAGTTTGTATGCAATTAAGTTTTTATCATCTCCAGCGATGCAGTGGCATAGGTTATAGCGCATCTGCTTTCCACGCAGTTGGTCGGGGCTCGAGTCGCGTGACTGACTTGTTTTTTTTAATTTCCTTTAATTATTTTTACACTTAAATAAATTTATTTCAAAAAGGCTTGTAATTTTTTTTATAATTATAAAATAATTAGTGTAGTAAAATATTATAACAATATATTTAACGCAATATAAAACTAGATTTAACTATTTTAGTTTTTAGAAAACAAAATAATTATATAAAATAATGTAATATTTATAATATATACTTTTATATTATATATAATTAATATTACCATAATTAATTCATATTATAATAATTAATATTTTAACATATTTATAAAATATAATATAACTATTGTAATTGTTTAAATTTAAAATAGAAAAAAAATTCATAAGCCTTTTTTTAAATAAATTTATTTAATTATAAAAATAATAAAAGGAATTTAAAAAAAAAACAAAGCGAGTCGATCGCATGACTCGAACCCTATCTGACCGCGCGGAATGCTAGTGCGCTATCACTACGCAACTGCGTCACTGGAGCTAATTAAAATTTAATTATATAAAAGCTAAGCCTGAATTTTGAAGGCTGTTTTCTCCAAATTGACTGCCCATTCGGCGTTATTACATTGAGGGTTGAACACCCTAAAGGAGTACTAATATTACACAAAGTTTCGACTCTAAATGAATTTCCTTAGTCGTACCCTCTCCTTGTTAGATTGTTGTAACACTTTTTCAGCCTCCCCGCCCTCTGTAAGAGGGTGCGCTAGAGTCACCAAATGTTGCATCTGTATAATTGCGAAATCAGTATCAATGAAGCAGTCTCAGTATTAATTAAAATTTTTATCTTATGCTTTCCGTCTAAACACAGATGATATGCTGCATCTACTGACACTCTGCTTCCTCCAGAAAGTATCCTGTGCCCTTTACCAGCAGGGTAATACTCGAACGTACATTGCACACATCAGCCAACAAGGTCTCCTGATGTCTCAGCAATTGAACACTTCCAAGACGTGATTGGATGATGCTTGTATGCCGACCGACGAACTGTGGCAAATAGTTAACTAGGAATGAAGAGCCATCTTATTCGTAATCTCATTGCTTTTGTATATAAATGTGTTGTTTCGTGTATTGGCTCTATAACCTAATGTGCTGGAGTTGTTTTTGCCCTGTATTACGAGTATAGTTTCAATATATATATATATAATCTTAGTTAAATCGCTATTTTATCCGTTTGTTGAGCTTCTTCATTTTCTGGTAGCGTTCTTGGTGGATCAATCACACTATTCATGAATTGAAAATTTGAAAAAATACGAACTACGTCATTTTATTTTGTTTTTGATTGATGAAATGTAAAAATGTAATTGAAAGTTATGTTTAAATGGACTCTACTCATAAGTAAAGGCAATTGTGTGCATATTTTTTAATCCAATATCTTTAAAATTCAAAAAGTGGTTGCCTAGTGGTAAGTATAAAACCATTTAATGATGGTGATTTTCAAGGCGAGTTCCGAATTCCAGTTCTAATCGTAAAGCTTGTGATGTGGAGTAATAAAGGTTGATGCACGTATAAGGGACTCGAGCTGAAAAACCCTATTTATATTGTGCTGGCAGAAAAGCAAGGTATCCCCCCAAACATGATATTTATCCTTTTTTTTATTATTTCTAATGGGGATGGGGATTGGTGTTTTATCTCGGCAGACACCTAGTACATTCCCTGAGAGCTGGTATCTGTTTTTAGAGTGGGACCTTATAAGCGGATACCAATCGCCGCTGGTAATTGTAACGCTCAGTTTCCTCTCCAGAGGGAAGTGCCTGAGCTCTGGCGATGCGAAACCTTACTTGGGATTTTAATTTTTTCGAAAGCACCCAAGCTAACCAGGCACTCAACGGATCTTTTACATGCCGCATAATCATGTGACATGAATTCTGTCAATTCCCTGCATCATGAAAATCCCCTGACTTGGGCCGGGGTCGAACCCATAACCTCAGGCGTTCAAAGCCAGCGACAAATCAACTACGCCACCCAGCCTGCTTGATATTTATCTGAAATCGGCTTAACCCTTTATCTACCGACGGTACTTATAAGTACCACTCACTTTAAAACGATATAGAATAATCATTTTTTATGAATATTCTGACAATACTTTGCAGGAATATTCTTTGGAATCTACTCTTCCAAGATATATGGCAGCACGGGTTCTGTGATGAGTATTTTAGCGAGGAAGGCGAATAATTTTATAGCAGAAATTGCGTTTTCAGCTAATTGCAAAGATTATCATTTTTGTCTCAGAAAAATAGTGAATGTCAAAATTTAAGTATCTTATTTTTTTTGTATGTTAATGAGGACCTTAGGAAACGATTTAACTCTTTATTTTAAGTGAACAGTTTATATAATTAATTTTACCATGGAATATTTTTAATTAATTAATTAGCTCTAACTGATTAAAATTCTCAAAGTTGAATATTTTGTTTATGTATATTCCTTAATTTTCTATGTAGTGATTCAAAAAATATATATATATTGCATGAAAAAAACTGCAATAAATCATAATGCGGTCGATAAAGGGTTAAAATTGCGAGCATTTTTATCAATAGATCTCGCGCATTTCTGAAACAGTGGCTCCAAATTAGGATACGCTTACCCTAAGGGGGTACAGTGAGTGATTTTCAGGGTACTTAAAAGAGGTAGGTTCATGATATATATGTGATATATATTAAATGGGATAATTAATATAATTATCATTTCAGGCACATGCGGTAAAAAAAAAAGAGTTTTGTATTCTTCGTGTTTTAGAGTGATATTGCTGTCAAAGGAGTGAAAAAAGAGCGTAAAAATTATCGAATGCAATTAAGTGGCGGCTATGTAAACCCATTCAAGAGTTTTTAGAAACGGAGAAATTTTCAATAGAATCTCAAGGACATGTTCTAGAAATTTCAAAAGTGGATGGACAGTTTCCCCCAAAAGTTTATCTCAGTTCCAAAGGGATGCTCAGATTCTCTGAAAAATGTGATGACACTTGTCAAGCTCTAAAGAAGACGATTTTAAGGCCAGTGCGTCCAACGCATTAGTTCGTTTTGAAGTGGTCCTTTTTTAAAAGTATATGAAACAGTTGACAGTTAAGTCAGAATGTGACATGTTTTTCTTTTATGTTGTCAAGTATAAAAATGACGCCACCATTACGATAAAAGCCATTTGGCGGGAAGGGTTCGAAAAAAAGTTTTTATAATTGAAAGATAACAGTAAAATTTATAAAAAATATTATTTCTCTTTTCTTTTGATATCATTCTTGGATTGACTCAGTTATTCTTTTGTTTTAAAGATGTGAGTGGCTTAAATTTTTTTTAAAAAGTATAAAAAAAGGGACGTAGATAAGCGAAACGAAAGACTAAAAATCAAACGGGAGTGATTTTTTAAAAAATCTTGATTAGCCCAAAACAAAAATGCCCCACAAAAGGGGGGGGAGGTCCCCGGTCCGGGAAAGACTTTTTATTATATTATATTGATATTCATTATTGATTGATTGATCTTGATTATCATTAAGTTACCGCTAGCCACCATCTTGGATTTCATACCAGCAACAACAAGCACTGCTTGGCGCCATGGTCCGTGATATCAAGCTAGTTCCTAGTTTTGAGCTATAAAGTGTGATAAAAGAAGTATTTCAGGTATAAAAGCTGAAATAAAAAAAATGAATATTAAAGATAATTTCTATAGAATATTTATGAAATACAAATAAGATTGGAATATAAGATTGATATTATGATCAAGTAGCACATTCTAACGTTTTGGAGGGATAACATATGTATTTTTTAAATGTTATTTAATATTTAAATTGAGAGATTAATCGCCAAAGACTTTACGAGTTATGGTAGCCTATTAATAAGCCTAAGAAAAATTGCTGAATTTCGCTGAAATTCACCGAAGATCGTGTATGGTATGGATCTGTTTATACTGAACTCTACTAGTGCTAATTTTTTAAGTTTTGTTTTATAACTTTTGGCGCAGTAAGCCATGTTTGGCTCATTTGCCATAAACTCTAATAATCACTGATTCACTAAGAGTAGCATTCTATATTCCAAACACAAACTAAAAATATTCTTTGCAGTATCATTTGCAAACTGAGTTACTGGTGGCATCATGCTGAAATCGAACCAAGTATTCCGTTCCCTTTAAGATATTTATCGGTTGAAGTTTATTTTCGAACACACACACACATTGCTTCGTGAACTGTTATTATAAAGGAGAAAGGCAAGTTAATTAACAACGAAGATAAAATATTTATTTGAGGCCAATAAGGCCTGGAAGTCTTTAGAAACAAGTAGCGCTACTCTCACAGCACAATAACAACCAAGTATCTATTTATATAAGCATTTGAGGTCCTTTTAGCGATTTCAGTTACGGAATTCTAAATACAAGAGTCATCATACAGAGCAGGGATGGCGAACCAGTGGCACGCGTGCCATTGATGGCACGTGACACAATATTTTTGACATGCCACCGATCGAAACGGTTTGCATTTTAATTCAAAATAACAAAGTTCAGTATGAAGTTTTACGAACAAACCCTAGTAATCGGTCGCAGTTTTCAGCGAGATTTTCTCAGTTCAAAGAACTATCGGCAACGTTCAAGTTTTTTTTATGTAACCTGATGTGATTTAATTTAATAAATTGAACTTGCCCAAATTCAATTGGTTGGAAATTGAAAATTTTGAAATGCAACTGAATAATTTCTAGTTTAGTTTAACATGGATTCAAAAATTTGTAGAAAAAAGTAGAAAGTTAAGAATTGATTGAAACGGAAAAGTTTTAACGTGATGATAATAATAATAATGAAATTTCGGAAACATGGATCTCGATTCCAGACATATTTAACTGTTTGAAAAAGTGGAGTTATGTATTTTAATCATATTTTCATTCTACCCACGCCTGCGAGACATTATTTTCAGAGATGAATAGCATTAAAAACTCGCTTAGACACTGTTTGACAGATTACTTCAATTCTGCATGCATTTTGCTAAAAGTAACATCTTACCATCCTAATGTAAGTTATTTTTCATCTAATCAGCAGCAACAGAAGTCACACTAATGTTACTTTTATTTGAATTACACGTATAGCTAAAATATTTACTACTATAAGATGCAAAATGTATATATATTTTTTCAAAATAAATAGAGTTTCGAGTTGTTAGTACTTAGTTTTATTATTTTCCCAATAATCACAAGTCAAAATTATTTGACGGCACGTCTATACCTTATTAAACAGTTCTTTAGAAAAAAAGGCGCATTGATCTATAGAGGTTCGCCACCCCTGATATAGAGTAATGCAAGCTGGAGCAAATTAAACTAGAACTCAGGCATTCAAAGTCCTTACTTGGAGAATGATGATCCAAGTGTTGTCACCGTAATCAGAAATGAGAATAGAAATTGCGAGTATCTCTCATGTGCAACTTTAGAATGAAATTAACCACCAATTTCATATACGTTTGTACAGTGAAATGCGTTTAACGCTGAAAACACTCAAGATGAAATATCGGTTGACACGAAATAATACAATGGTCCCGACAAACTACTTTGTATTTTCATGCATTTCTTTTTCTCTTTACAAGAAACGAAAATTGCTTCACACGGATATATTTCCCTTCTAAAAATGAATGAATGCGGAAAACACCAGCCAGATTGGACTGTCCTACCGTATCATCGGAAGAATTCGACGCAGTAGATGATGACAATGTTTGTACAGCCCCGATTATGGCGAACAAAGACATTTTGGAGTTTGTTCAAAGAGCTAAAAAAATATCATTGATGAAGATTACGACGAAGAAAATGAAATGAATAATGCAGCTCCTGATCACACGTCATCCGAAATGAGGAACATCATGAAAAGTATGCGCATTTATTCAGGCACACATTCCAATGGTGAAATGAATAGCAAAAGAGACGACATTACACAACTTGTTGATAATTTGATTTCCAAAAAAAAAAAGAAATTGCAAAGAAGTATATCCCATTAATTTTTAAAAACTCAATAAATGTTTTGTTTTACAAAAAACTTGAAAATTTTTATATTAAATTTCTTTAAGTTCTTATGAATGTTTTTGTTCCATCGATTTTTATTAAATTCATTCATTATACATATCCGTGTAAATAAAGTAAACTCTAGTAAACTGAATTTATTTTTTTATTTTTTTGCAATATACTTTAAAACAAAATTATTTTAACACGAAAAAATATTCCCGTCCCGTCAATTTCGTGTTAAGGTATCCGACTACGTTCGGAACCATGATTTTAAAAAAGCGCATAAATAGATAATTTTCATGATATTTAGTGTCACTCAGATTAGAATACATCCATAAAATTGTTTTAAGGACATTTTGACAAAAAAATTATTTAAATACAATATTTTGGCAAAAAATTTACTTAGAATAATCTTTTTTTCCAAATGTTCTCCTTTAGTGAAAAATGCTTCTATTGTAATAATATTTTGTCTATATATAGCTCAGATTTTTGTACAGAGGCTCAACTAGAATTTTTGAAAATTCACATTATTTTCAGAGTTACCACCCATTCAAATAATTATCGGCGTTTTTTTCTTAAAATTTCTCCCCTCTGTTGCCGTAAAATATGGATAAACCCACTTCTAAGTTATATATTTCAAAAATTCTAGTTGAGCCTCTGTAGAGAGGTCTGAGCTGTATACAGGTAAAATATTATTATAATAGAAGCATTTTTCACAAAAGGAGAACATTTGGAAAAAAGATTATTCTAAATTAATTTTTTGCCAAAATATTGCATTTAAATAAATTTTTTTTGTCAAAATGTCCTTAAAACAATTTTATACATGTATTCTAATCTAAGTGACACTAAATATCATTAAAATTATATGCAAAATCACGGTTCCGAACTTAGTCGGATACTTTAAGCGATTTTTACTGTATATGACTTTTATTGATTATGATTATTTGTGCAATGGAATTAACATAAAATTTTCATAGCATTACTGCACTAGGTAAACTTTATTTTACCCATTGTAATTTATTGCATGAACCACATACTTGAAGAGTTTTTACATAGGTTGGTTTGCTAGAATATCAAAAGCTTGATATTCTAAATTATGTATAAAAAAGTTGGTTATATATATATATATATATAAACAATCTTCCTCGAAATTTTGTTTTATCTTTTTGAATAATATACAAATATCAAATGATAATTTTTACGGAGTTTTATGGATAAGAATTTTTTACAAACCTATAGTAATCTCAGAATGCACTAATGTCAAATTAATATTTTCCAAGTTGCTTAGAGAAGAAAGGTTATACATTTGAAAAATAATAAGTAAACAGAAGAGCAAGCATGTCATTGCGCAATCTGTCAAGAAGCAATTTTTTTAAAAACAAAATAGACTGTACTTTAGAAAAAAATATATTTTTTCCCTGGAGAAACAAAGTAAAATATATAGTGTATCGTCTTTTAAAATCAATGAAGCATTCTTAAGCCCTTTGAAACATCATTTATTACTCCTCTTTACTTTTTATTGCTAATAAAGAATTTTTCTATATATTCAACTGCAATCCTTTATCTAAGTTCCTACTAAGAAACGATGAAACGAAGGAAGAAAGACAGAATCACGCCGTCCTAATTTAAGGTCATAAAATTAGAAAAAATTATATATTTTTCCATTCTCTCCAATGGGGGATTGAGAAGGGTGGAGAGGAATATTCTTTTATCCAAATAGAAAAAAAATGTGGCTGAAAATACTGCAATAAAAGTTCTACCAAACTTTTTGCATTATGTTAAGAAATAAACCATAAAATATTGACTTATCTAGTCTCCAGTAACTTAGTTAAGGGGGGAGAATATACCGAATGATTGGACCCAGGCCAAAATTGGGAACAAAGCAACCCCTTTGTGATGGAAAAATCATCTTATATATGAGACTTTTTTCGAGGAAGACACATACCTACATTCACGTACGCCTTAAGGTTATGGAGAAGGCATTTTTGTTGTCTTTTTTCTCTTTTTTTGGGTACAAAACCTTTGGACTGAAGCCACGGAAATCCCTTCTAAGATATTCCTAAATAACAGTTTTTGAACGGTTTAGTGGAATTTATTTTACTTTTTTTTGGGCTAGGAAATGGAATAGAGGGAAAAAAAATCGTACGGAAAGCTGTTGTGAATTGGAAAACAAATCGAGACGAAAACTGAGCAACAAAAATATCAGAAAAAAGTGTGAAATGCTTTTCGATTGCTTTTGAAGGAAAAAGAAGTAAACAAATACCTTTCTCTTAGATTATTCCAGAAAGAAGTGAATCAAAATATGCTTCGAATATATTTTTTTTCCAGAGATAAAGCGTTTTTCTGCAATGGGCGATTTGGGTGTATAGTCTTTGCCAAAATGTATTTTCTTTCCGAAAATCGAAAAGAGTACTGCTTACTTGTTTCTTTTTGTCCCAGTTTGGGACTCAGAGATAAAGTACTGAATGAAATACAAATAATATCTTAAAAAATGATAAACACTAATAAATTGTTTCACCCAGATAAAAATTAAGAAGTATTGGGTTGGTGCGTATGAAATATCGAGGTAAATCCTAGGAGAGCCCAGACCCTTGCGACAAACCGAAAACATCGCAAAGCCAGAACGAGATGGCGCCAAGCGAAACCGACAATGACGACAACTGAATATAGAAGGACAAGGAGGATGCGAAATGAAAATATATGAAAACAATACAGAAATTTTAATCAAATATATTTAAGATAAAAATTAAAAAAAATCAACTGCACTTACTTTTATAATGCTGATTTTTTCCGAGTAGAAGTACAGCAAAAAAGAAGATTTTAAAAAAGCCTTGAAGGCCTCATCGCTAACCGAATGACCGTGGGAGCTCCGCCATATTTTGCGTATCTTTTGCGAGGCAATGGTTGAACTTACCCATTCGACATCTCCATTCAAATCCATTAAAAACAGCACTCTTTCGTTCATATAATCCCATTCGCTCATTACATTTAGAACATTCATTATTCGAAGTAATCAATCCTCCCTTCCTTTATGCGCCATTCAATCAATTTTTCTTACCTTTCGCAATCAACCAAAGAAAAAAATTCTAAGGCATATTCACTCACACACGCAGCCATACTTCTAGCCCGGTGCCCAACAACAAAATGACGAAATTCGAAATGCCCGCCGACAAAATACGAAAGTTCCAGAAATAGTTAGGTAATACCACATCTAGTGTAGCAAAGTGGGGTTACCAAGATAGAGCAATTATCGCCAACCGGAATAGTTCGCGCCAAGGTTGTGGGCTCTCCTAGAACCGAACCAATATCAGATTTTCTTAACATGTGAACATTTGCCATAATCTCGTTTATAGAAGCATTGTCTATTTCCAGATTCACATTTCGACCAAAATTTTCTCAAAGATGTTCCGTTTTGCTGTATTTTTTACGAGATTCGAAGTAAATGAATTTAACCGATATTCCTGCATTTTTTAAATGAGTATAAACTTGGAGATATTGCTGCCAAAGCTGCACGCATTATAAACTAGGTATTTGGAGAGAATACTATTAATAATCGAAAAGAGCAGCATTGGTTTGAAAAAAAGTTTGGTCTGGCAATTTTTCCCTAGAAAATGAATCCCGCGGAACACCAAAACATCTATTAACCCTTAACTTCGCAATTTTTTAAATTTCTATGAAAAAAATTATACCAGCTAGTTCTCAAGTAATAATAAAAGGGAAAAATATGAAAAAAAAAATTAAGCAGTTTTAAATTGAATTTCAGTCATTTTTGTTTTTGATTTTTGCAGAAGTTCAACATTGCGCAGTAGTGCTGTAAATTACAAAACTTTTTTTTTACATGGGGATTTATTATCATTATAAAATTTTTAAATTTCTTACCTAGTAATTTATTTCGTCAATAAACAAGAGGAAGCATAAAATATAATGGATTCTTTTTATAGCCAAAACACAGTTCTCGAGGCATCAGAGATTTTTATAATTGTAGCGATTTCTGGAAAAAATGTACTTTCTTCTAGTGACAAAATTAGTATGTATTTCTTTACAGTAATCTTTTTCTTTTCAGATAAGTGATTTGTAGGTTATTAAAAAAGTATTGAGTCTCTCTGTTAAGGTATGCGACTACGTTCGGAACCGTGATTTTAAAAAAGTGCATAAATGGATAATTGTCATGATATTTAGTGTCACTTAGATTAGAATACACGTATAAAATTGTTTTAAGGACACTTTGACAAAAAGAAATTATTTAAATACATTATTTAGGCAAAAAATTAACTTAGAATAATCTTTTTTCAAAATGTTCTCCTTTTGTGCAAAATGCTTCTATTATTTTAATATTTTGCCTGTATATAGCTCAGATCTCTTTACAGAGGCTCAACTAGAATTTTTGAAAAATTCACATTATTTTCAGAGTTATTACCCATTGAAATAATTATCGGCGTTTTTTTCTTAAAATTGCTCCCCCTCTGTTGTCGTAAAATATGTATAAACCCACTTCTAAGTTATATATTTCAAAAATTCTAGTTGAGCCTCTGTAGAGAGGTCTAAGCTATATACAGGCAAAACATTATTATAATAGAAGCATTTTTCACAAAAGGAGAACATTTTGAAAAAAGATTATTCTAAGTTAATTTTTTGCCGAAATATTGTATTTAAATAATTTTCTTTGTCAAAATGTCTTTAAAACAATTTTATACATGTATTCTAATCTAAGTGATATTAAATATCATGGAAATTATCTATTTATGCGCTTTGAAAAATCATGGTTCCGAACGTAGTCGGATATCTTAAATTAAAATAAATCAAATGTTGCAGAAATGCAATAGTGCGAAGTTAAGGGTTAAAAAGGATGGTCCGAAAGAAATAAAGGCATGTACACATAAACCCAGCTGTATTACAGAAGTGATCCCCAGCCCTCGAGCCCTAGACCTTTGCTGGTCCGTGGAACAAATGGTACTGGGCCACCCAAGGAGTATTAAATTATTTCCATTTTATTTACTGACTCGTTCGAGCTCTACTTTCCAACCACAAAAACACCAACTGGTGAGTAATGGATTTGCAACTCACGTGTCCACAAATCAGATGAATCTAGCCCAGGTGTGGTGAACCTTTATGAATTAACGGGCCATGTTTCCTAAAGAAATACTCAATGAGGTATAGACGTGCCATCAAATAATTTTGACTTGTGAATATTGGGAAAATAATGAAACTAAATACTTACAACACAAAACTCTTCATTTACTACAGAAAAATACATTTTGTATTGTATAGTAGTACATGTTTTAGTTGAACGTGTAATTCAAATTATATAAAGTAGTATTAGTGCGATTTCTCTGCTGTTGCATATTAGATGACAAATAAATTACATTAGGATTGGGTAAGATGTTACTTTTTTAGCAGAATGCATGCTGAATTGGAGTCATCTGCCAAATGGTTTCTAGGCGAGTCTTTAATGTTATTTGTCTCTGAAATTAATGACTTGTAGGCATAGGTCGGTGAAAATATGGCTAAAATAGCACGATTATACTTCTTCAAACAGTTAAACGTATCTGGAATTGAATTTAATGTTATCAAAATTTCATTGCAGGCATTTTTACTTACGTTGCTTATCAATCTTTCTCTTTCTGTTTCAATCAATTCTAACTTTTTCCTTGTTCCAATAAATTTTTCCATCCATATTAGACTAGACTAGAAATCAATAAGTTGCATTTCAAATTCTTCGATTTCCAACCAATCGAATTGGGGCAAGTTCAGTTTATCAAATGATGTCACATCAGGCTACATAATAAACTTGAGCGTTTCTGATAATTATTTGAACTGAGAAAATCTCACAGAAAATTCCTTGATTGAAGAAGCAATCACGGCTGATCGTTTGGACCCATGGCGTGTCCAAAATATTGTGCCACGTGCCATCAATGGCATGCGCGCCAATGGTTTGTCACTCTTGATCTAGCATATCTGTGCAAGAAGATCAACTGTTGTAAATTGTAAATGATCGCGGCCTTGAAACTAAGTTCTTGACTACAACTCCACCGGTATTCCCGATTAAAATCATGGCGGAATACCTCGAGATTGCAATCACAACATTTAACTTTTGCCATTTTCCCC